>VZTA01004792.1:6006-93961 GCA_013398855.1 Mohoua ochrocephala
TCTTTCTTTCTCTTTCTTTCTTTCTCTTTCTTTCTTTCTCTTTCTTTCTTTCTCTTTCTTTCTTTCTCTTTCTTTCTTTCTCTTTCTTTCTTTCTCTTTCTTTCTTTCTCTTTCTTTCTTTCTCTTTCTTTCTTTCTCTTTCTTTCTTTCTCTTTCTTTCTTTCTCTTTCTTTCTTTCTCTTTCTTTCTTTCTCTTTCTTTCTTTCTCTTTCTTTCTTTCTCTTTCTTTCTTTCTTTCCTTCCTCCTTTCCTCTCCCTCCCTCCCTCAACTATCCACAAAAAAATCCACTTTTTTTTTCTTTAATAAAACTTAGATATATACAACCACCCACCAGAACCAGAATCCATCTTCACTTCGGGTCTAGCTTTTACCAAAACTGATCCTTGAAGAGGATCACTACAAACCTACGAAGTTTTCTCTCCAAAATCCATTGAAATGTATTTAAATAACACTAAATCGCTAAGGAAACAAAATAAAAGGGAACTACTGAGGTTTTGTCACAATACTATGGTGGCACTCTGTGATTTTTAGAGCTGATGTCATAAATGTGTTCGCTCCTGTCACAACCAAGTGACCAAGTGACCACGGGGACACCGTGAATGAATTTCCTACAGCTGAGCAGCCAAGCAGTGGTGGCACTAAGCCCAGGCCAGCTGTTAATTCATTTCTTTTCTTGGCATCTCAGGTGGATTTAAAGCTTGAATTGAGCTCTGTACAACCACGACAACCCCGCTGCCTGCACCGGGGGCCAGGCTTTTGCTCCAAACCCACATTTGCCTGTGTGTTGGGATGTAGCTGAGAGCCCTGCTGCTGGCAGGAGCTGCTTTCACTCCAACACCAGCTCTGAGGCACTGATTAATCCACCCAAATGATTCTTTGGCACCTTTGCCATCTGTTGCTTCTCCAGACCGTGGGGGACGGCCTCACAGACCATCCCCTCCCAGACACTCCACCAGAAATGCAAGGTATTCCCACAGAGAATGCAATGTATTCCCACCATGCCCAGATCTGTCTGTCTGCTGCCCTGGAAAGTCATCATGGCCGTGAGGGTGGGCTCCAGTGTGGCGGAAAAGTGAAGTGGCACATCTTCCACTCCTCTCTCAGTCACCAGTGTCCTTGAAATCAGCTCCCAGGCTGCGTGCTGGGTGGTCCAGGAGCCTGCAGATTCTATTCAGGGATGAGTACGAGCTCCAGCTGTGCCTAAATCCACACTTGGGAATCTCACAACCTGTACAAAGCTCTGCAGGTTGGTCTCAAGGGCTTCTGGGGCTCACTCCACCAAGGGATGTCCAGTGTAAATAGGTGGTACAACGTTCCAGAGGGACTTGCAGGTGCTTTTGCAATCATAAAATTGTCTAGATTGGAAAAGACATCTAAATCATCGAGTCCAACCCGGGCAAGCAGCAAGGGGAAGAAAGATGTAATGTCCTGGCTGTAGGATGGATGGTGGAGTTCATTGGTATGGAATGCTGAGAGTGTCACTGGAAAGGCGGTGAAATAATTCATCCGCTGAAGGGAACATCTTAATTGGTGTGTGCCGAGGGAACCCGTCACAAGGAGAATCCTGTTTCAGAGGGATGGGGTCTGGGAAGGAAGGTCCCGGCTGCCATCTAGTGGAGTCGGGATGTGTCTTTAGGCTAAAATAAATATATAAATAGCGCATATCGCAGGGAACCCATCTGTCATCTGTAGGATAAATCGCGTCTTTACTCGAGAAAAAGTCATAAAAATTAAAGTAGCGTAGACACCAGTGAAAGTGGAGACAGAACCATATTGTAGTCACAGGAAACAGAGGATAAAATATTAGGAGATAAAAGAACCCCTTGTCACTGTTTCTGGATCAGTTTGTGTCCTCTCTCTCACCTCCACAGAAAACCACACAAGGGTTTTTATTCCCAACTGAAGAAAGTCGGGCTGTTTTCAGAGTAATCAGGTGGAATTTCAGTTCCCCCACCCCGGTTCGTGGTCTACTCTGTGCTCTTTGCAGCACAGCTGGACTTTTCTGCTAGGAAAGGGGGGAGATGTTTCCACTGAAAGTTCACTTTGGAACTTTCTGATCAGCACTTTGTTCATGCTGTTCATCAGGGACGATGGTCAAACCTCACGCCCAGAGAAGAGGGGAAGCTTAGGGCAGGCACGTGATCTGCTTCCCAAATTCCCACTTGGGACTCTGGCATTCCCCAAATTTTCCATTCATTTCTCCACTCTTGTCTTGAACCCACTCAGACTTTGCATGTCTGGCAATGCTTCCAGCGTTGGGCAGGGTGCGAGGGAACTTTTCAAGGAAAAACCCTCTCACTTCACACTGATAATGCTCATTTTCCATTAAAATGCTTTCATTTCCCCTTATGGGATTTCACCTTTTCTCTGTAGATCCCACTGGCTAAGAAAGCACAGTTAATAATGCATAAACAGAATATCTTGTGCTTGTTTTCCCATCAGGCTGGTTTGGACTCAGAGTTCTGTTTTGCAAACTGTCATTATCTGTGCAGTCAGGAGATGGAGAAAATCTTTCACTTGTTGAGGCGCTCTGTGGATTAGGTGTGGATACTTCTCCGGTTTCTAAAATCCCTTCAAATCATCAGAAATGAACTCTATTACCAAAAACAGGTGTTTCTACAATTTCCTGTACACCTAATCCACTGGAACATGGGGCTTTTTCAGGTTGGAAACACGAGTTATGAAAATAAAGCTTTTGCTTAGGAAGGGGAGGAGAGACACTACCTCACCCTCTCATCATTTCCTAAACCTGATTTAGCTGCAGCAGCTGGACGTAAATCCCATTCTCAGTTTAAAGGTGTGGTTTTAGCTGTTTGTCCCGAACCACAGAATCCTAGAATGGTTTGAGTAGGAAGGGACCTTAAAGATCATTTAATTCCACCCCCTGGCCATGGGCAGGGACACCTTCCCCAGACCAACTCTGCACATGCCCAGCTACAATACAGATAAAATAATCTGAAAAGTTAACTGAGTCAATAGGGGAAATAAAGAAACACAGATCCATTGCAGACATTTGTGTTAAAAAAATTTGAAGATTTATTCTGCCTTTCTGTCCCTTTAAGAAAGGTATTTATTGTCCACTTTGACACAGCAGCTTTGTTCAATCACATCCAAAATGACAGGAAAATCCTATTGCTCCATAAAATGACAAATAATATCTTCACATTCTTTTCTCGTGCTGTTAAATTTTAATATATATTAAAAATTGATGGCATTTAAAGCAAAATATAGTAGAAATAAACATTCCAGTCATTTAATTTATGTCACGAAATATGAACACGATGTATTTTTATTTGCAGCTAAACAACATTACATTCTGCAAAAATCATGAAATATTCATAGAAACTACAATTTTTTTTTTTTAAGTTCTTTAGATATAGGATTTTCACAGTGTGCCGTAAAATCATTTCCACTAACCACAAACTTCCCCATCATTCTGACGTTTTTTGTAGGGGGCAGGATCTGATTAAAAGCTTTGTCCTTTAGGGATAATGGCACAACTCAAGAGTGCCATATTAATATCTTAATTTGATAAATCCAGAGCACAATTCGAGCCAGCCAGAGATGGTGTAAATGTAATTACGTCTCTTGCTCTCAAAGATGATGTGGGTTGTGCCTGATCTCAATTTCCAGAGCTCTCCCTGATCAGCATGGATCAGCATCATCATAATTAAAGGATGTTCCAGGCTTGTTCCCAGCCCATTACAGACAGGCAGTGACATCTCCCTTTTTCTCCAGGTTCCTACAGGCAGCACAGGTCTGGGATCTTACATGGAAGGATTTCAGGTACAAATTGGTTCAGATAACTCATTTTGCCAGTAGAATTTTTATTGCAATAATCAATCTAAAAGTCGCTTTGGGCCACTTTTAATACTTTTATGTTTTCTCCTCTCTAGAGTGTCCTGCTCTAAGGTCAGTGTCATCACTGCAGGACATCCCTTGGAAGAGGTACCAAGGGTTTACTGTTCTAGAGCTTCAATCATAATTCAAATAAAACAAGATATTAAATAGCTGCCCTCGCTTCACTGAAATCTGAAATTATTTCATGATGTGAAAACAATAATACTGACTTCTCCTTGATGCCAGATAAAGACAGAAGAACCAGGAGTGTTCCCTGACAGTCGTTATGGGATACACTTTAATTTTGCTGATGTAAAATAAATGCTGTTAGTAGGAGAGAATTTGCCATTAAAATTAACAGTTATAGTGTGTGGGGAAGCATGTAAGGCACTAAGCTAGACAGAAAAAAATCAGTGTAAAAGGGTTATTGCCTGACTGAGGGAAGATAACAAAATGATGACAAAACTAGTGGGCAAAAGCCCAACAGAAAATGCCACCCGAATGTGAATGTAGCAGAAACTAATCAAATGCTCCCACAAATACATGGGATATTTCCATTCAAAAAACCTAATTGGAAGATATTGCTTATTTTTAGGTGTCTGGCAGGTGCTCTTGAAGGTAGGAACAGAAAAGTTAACCAATATCATACAATGAGTTGTGACACGACACTAAGGTCGAGACCAAGTGTCTTCACTTGCACCTAAGATGGCAGAAACTTGAAAATAACATCCAAAAATGATCTTTTTTTATAAAATTTTGCATCCTGCAGTGAGATCAGCTCAAGCTCCCATGCCATGAAACTCCTTTTTACTTCTGTCTTTACTCATTGCGTTGTAAACCCTGTAGCACTTTACACACCCTGGGAATGATTCTCCACCTTCAGCCCAGTTTTCTGTTGTTCTGGCCCTACTTCAAGTGAAAGTAAATCACACTTAGCCAAATTTATTCTTCAAAGGTTAAGGAGTTTCTGCTGATTATGCTTTTCATACTTGCGTTATCAAACCTTGCATGTGACAGACAAGAACTTGTAGAAAAATAATCTTATGTGATAAGTGTGCACGTGCTCCTAAACCCATGTTAAGACCAGTAAAAATAACCTAAATTCAATGTAATTCCCTTCCTGAAAAGCTGAATTGCTTAAGCTTCTGAATTCTGCTCAACATTTTATACGCAATATAGAATTTGGTAAAAATGTAATGCGATCATAATCTCCATGTCATGCCTTGTCATAACTGATATTAATACTCTAATTAAATAGTTGGAGTCATATCTTCTGATTTTAACCACTTCTGTTTCCAGTTGCAGCCATCCCCAAGGAAAATATTCCCTGTGTAATAGCTATTTATTTCAGCAAGGGATAAAATGATATCTGAAGATTCCTGCCCTTTTTCATGCTAGAAAAAGCGGAGATGACTGGAAAAGGACAAAGACTCGGTGTGTAATAACCTTATTTAGGTGACAATGGATGCCACAGGTTTTGGAATGCAGCCAGATAATCGTGCCTATTACAGATGATACAGAGCCAATGGAAATTATTTGGACAGACCAAATATTTTTGATGCAGAGGGATTTGGGGTCCGTCCCTTAATTCAATCTTTTCTAAAAGCAGAGAACAAGAGCCCTGAGAAGTCCCTGTGCTCATGTGCCTTCATATCTGTTACTAACCCATCCATTTGATGTCAGAGCCATCGTGGAAATGCCATTTCAGAATTTCAGGACTTATTACAATCCAGAAAATCCATTTGATGCAGTCAAGACTTACAAGAGTCTTGATACGACGCTTTAAAACACTGCTTGAGACACGGAGATCAGA
Organism: Mohoua ochrocephala; assembly: GCA_013398855.1. Classification (NCBI taxonomy): domain Eukaryota; kingdom Metazoa; phylum Chordata; class Aves; order Passeriformes; family Acanthizidae; genus Mohoua; species Mohoua ochrocephala. The sequence goes on from VZTA01004792.1 coordinate 11,661, forward strand.
AAGTGCCATCACCCATTCAGAAATAAGCTGAGCCTCACAATGGTTGATCTGTTCAGCAGAAGAAAGAATTTTATTTGGTTTTTATTGCTTTTTCTCTTACGCTTTTAGGGCATGATGGCGTTCACAGTGAATCTGTCGATTTTCACACCAGCAGCAATGCATCAGCTGCAAGAAATTTTCTATCTAAACATCTGACAAAATTTTTCTGTCTTTCTTGAGTTATTACCCAGGCTTCATTTCAGCTGATAGAGACCATGATCTTTTGGAGGCTGAAAAACATTCATCTGCAGGAAAGAGCTCATGTTTTACTGGTTATGCCACTGTTCCACGTGAGCTGGATGCTGAGGGACACTGAAAGCCACGTGAAGGCTCCTCTCTGTTAGTCTCTTACTCTCCACCCAGATCACCTTGAGTTCCTCTGGATAAAGGAAGGAAACCAGTAAAAACAATATCTTGGGCTCCACGTTGTAAAATGTGTTCCAAGGAGTCACTTCAGAAATGGAAATGAACACCTTCTCCCACCCTCAGGTCTGAATCCAGCTATTGCTGTTGTTTTTACAGGTAGAAGAATAACAAGGAAAAAGAAACACTTTTTTACTTTTTTTTTAATTGGAAGAGGAAAATGCCTCCTGGGCAGTTAGCTTTTACACAAAAACTGAGTGAAACAACTTCCCACTTCTTCAAGTTAGCTGTAATTACCTGGATATGGCAAAGGAGAAAGGAAGGCAAATCCACATTTCTCTATTATAATTTCTGTTGTTTAATCAGACTTGGCAGCTCCCTGAAATGTTCAGAAGAGCAGGGTGAAGTGTATTGATGTAATGATCCTCACCAGCTGGTACAGTTTAGCCTTCTTCACTCCTTTCCAAGCCCTGATGTTCCCATCAAAGAGTTTGATCAATCTTTTAACCTACGGGTTACGACCAGCACTGAGGCAAAAAACCCCAAAACCAAACCAAACCAAACCACTCAAGTACAAACACTGGGAATCCAAGTTTATTTTCAAGCTTCTGAACGTTTTACAACACTGGAGAGCAAAACCAGTCACACATAAGAAGATATTTAGCAGTATTCCCAGCAGTCTCCTGGTCCATCTCCTGGGGGTCTCATTCTCTTTCTGTACAAAAGTTGGCTTTTCTTTTTCACTTCCCTGCAAAGAATTTCCTTAATGATTATCATATGGAGCCTTGGCCTTCCCAATGCCTCCCCTTTCTGCTACCTGGCTGTCAGAAATTTTCTAACCTGTAGCTCCTGAAATAACTTCAGAACCTGAGAGTGTTTTTGTCGTGAAATTTTATCTTTTTGCTACTAAAGAGACAACGTAAAAAGACAACATAAAAGGACTTTTTGTGTTGCAGTTCAGCAAGACTTTTGACTTCTTTGCATGTCTATGTAATTAAAACATGGAACAAAGACTGGACAAGCTGGATAGACTCCAGCCCCTACAGCGTGAGGATTGAATTCTGGTTTCCAAAGTTGGTCATCTGTGGAGTCACTGGAGGGTGCTCCTGGTGTCCATTCCTAGGCACTTTATGCTCTCTCAGTGCAAGTGTAGAAATGAACCAGAATAGGCGATTTTTGTGTTTGCTGTGATGCAGAGTTATCAGTGAGAGGGTTATTCCGTATTTAGAAGGTCAGTCAGGGTTTAATCTGTCACTGCAATGCTTGTCCTGCAAAAAAAGCCCCATGGTCAGAACTGTAGAAGTGGATCCCCCTCCAACTTGCTCAGGATAAACTACAATCATCACGTTTGGTAAAGTTTTGTTTGGTTGTTGGTCGGTTTATTTGTTTGGTTGGGTTTTTTTTTTTCCCCTCCGGGTGCTGGGACCATTTTCAGCACACAGATGTGGTCATTTTCACCCCAGAGCTGGACGGCACAGTCCACCTGGTCCTCCTCCACACCGGCACCAGTCCGTATCTCTTCCCGTGCCACCTCCGGCCGATTTCCGTTTGCACCTCGGGAACAAAGGAAAAGGCTATTTTGGGGTTGAATACTGCTGGGGAGCAGACCAGTGGGAAAGAAGCAGGACAGAAAGAGTGGCCAGAAAAGAATAAAGTTTTTAGACATCTCTGTCCAAGTTAGTTTCCGTTTTAGCTGATAGGGAGAAGAAGAATCTTGTCTCAGCATGGCCATCTTTCTGCACAGATGAAAACCTTCTAGAGGTCTGTCAGTACTCAGCTTGAGGTCTCTAGCACTGTGTAACATTTTCTCCATTACTAAAATATCGTCTCAGCTTTTTTTTTTATATATTGTCTCCTTCTTTTTTTTAAATATTCCTTTGAATATTTATTCTAACAATCTCACCAACGCAGCCCACACAATTAAACATGTTTTCTCCGTATTGCCTGCTCTTCCTCAGCTGCTAAGGGGTGTTGCCTTGCTTCCATCCGCTTCTAGAAAAATATGAACTGCAGCAAGTTTCTTAATCAGCATGCACCAATTTGTGGCTGGGAAATAATGCTGCTTTGCCGTTTGAGACGATGAGGGGAAAGCCAGCAGCAGCCAGGAGACATTTGCTGTGTGTTGTTGACAGCTGTGTCATTGTATATCGTGTACTGGCATGTTCACAGGAGCACAGAGTGGGTCCAGGCCACCCACCAAAGCCCCCTGTCACATCTGATTCTTGTTAGGAACGTGCCTCCCCAGATGTTTAATAGGAAGGGAATTGTTGTATTGGAGTGCTGTGTGGCTGGGAAGTCAAGCTGGATGCAGAGCTGTGGTCTGTGGTTGGAAGGGATTAGGGTTATTAATAAACTAAAACAGGAGTCTTATCTAAACACAAGCACAATTAGAGCAGCCAATAATTCATGGTCATAAGCTCAACCAAAAGGCTGAGAATGGTTAATATATTTAAAAATATTTCATTTCAGAAATTTCTGATAGAACTCAGAAAGTTCAGCCCATGGCACAGGTGGGTGATTAAATACTGTTTGAAAGCTTAATCAGCCCTAGACTTTAAACTTGGAAAATGAAGATTTAATCAATACAGTCCAGGGAGTCCAGAGTGATCAGGGACAGAATTATCTCCTAAACCCCTTTTAGGGGATGCCCTTTCTTGTGGGGGGAAGGATGGTCATATATGAAACAGGATTCTCCTTTTCAGGGGCTGCACACAGAATCCAGCAGTGTCGGTCTGAAACTGAATCCCACTCACATTCTAAAAGAGCAATCTCAGCTACTCTGGAGTCAGAAAAGAAGGGACAGTTTCGGGGTTTTGACATACTCTAAAATATAGAGGATAAACTTTCATGTTTTCTGTATAATTCATTTAAGATACATTCTTATCATGATATCTAGACTGTGTAAATGGACCTGGACACTGAGCTAAAGAGTCCTCTCTCATCAACAGTAAAATTCTGACTTAAATATTCTAAACAGGAGAACAGATTTATCAACATGAAGAAATACTGGGATACCTCATGAGACTATTAAAAATATTAAAAAATAATGTTTCACTGTTGGGCAAAGCTCATACATTTCAATTCTTTCCAATTTAAACATAGACCTTTGGTAAATGGAGATCTCCCTGTATCACTGAAGCAAGTTGTATTTTCAGATCTGGGCTTAGCAGGGGCTTTCCAAGCCCTGCTATAGGACAAAAATGCGCAGAAAGGATAAAAAATACTTGATGGAATAGCAAAGTAGTAAAAGTTCATTTCTCCACTAGATGGCTTCATTCCCATGAAGATAATTGAAATGAAATTCATCAACATTGTTACCTATGTTAACAGTCATAGGAAAATGAAATATTTGATTATCTGTTTGTATGAAACTGATTGTTAACTATATATTTGCCACTGAAAGCAGTATTTTAGAAGGCATATCTGATATCGTTTCCTTACCTCTTGGTTCAGGAAACAGTAGAGAACTGCCACAATAAACCCCTGAGAAAGACCAGAAGAAAAAGTTTTCAGGGTTAACAGAGTTTGAAAAAGCCACTTGCATTATCTGACTTCGTGGTGGTGCTCTGCATGTGAATTAGTGAGTATCACTATAGGTGGGAGGATTGTGAGAAATTGAAAGATAATTTATGGACCTCCAATAAAGCTGAACAGCCAGATAATCACTTTGTTAGTGGCATTTCATCAAAATCAGTAACACGCTGTGAATTCACAGATGTGATTGATGATTATGAAAGTGTGGTCCATCCTCCAGCCCAACACACTGAGAGCTGATTATTTATGCACTGTAAAGAATGTAAAACAGAGACTTCAGGAGGAGATCCATGGATGGAGCTCACACAGCTTTCCAGTCAAATCCTGCGTCTTTGCAGAGTATCAAATGAGCCCAAATTCTGGCCCATTTAATATCCTTGTTAACACTCTGAACTGAGTTAAACCCAGGACAATCCTAGGAGGTCAAAGGACCTACCTGAGCAGATCCTGGCTCAACACCTCAACCTTTTATTCTATTAATTGATTCATTAAACTGTTCATTAACTCAGTGAAGGTCCCCTCCCTGTGCAGAGGGTCAGGATGAACGGGCAAGGTCTGTTGGGCAGGACTGACACAATGGATCCAACCCTCAGGAGGAATAAACCAGCACAACTCATGGGTTGTTGATGATGCTCCCTGACGAGTGATCCCATGCAACCATCCAGGGAAAGATCTGTTCCCTGGGGAGGTTTGGTGGCATTCCCACAGCTGCTTCTTTTGGACTGAGGTGCAGCACAGGGAAAAGGAGGGAAGCAAAGGGAAACCGGGTCCTGCCCAGCTCCTAACTCAGGGTGAAAAACCACCAGGAGGGGACATCAGAGCTGAAGTTTTTCTTGTTGGCATCAAGCTCCTCAAGCTGTCCATGCCCTGTATGCCAATCCAGAGCAGTGGGGGGCATCACCCCAATATTTGCAGGAGGGAAAGGGATGTGGCATTCCCTGGGACGGCGGCCTGTGTGGGGCTGGCACACGCACCAGACACTGTTTATGTCCTATTGTCAATTTATTCTTTGACAAAGAATTAGCAAGGGGGCAGGACCCACAACTTCAATTGCTTCTGGATGATTTCAATCAGCCCAAGCCAGCTTGATCTTGTTAGTGAAGTCAGGGAAGGCAGGTGGACAAGCACTGGTAGCAAAGAAGATTTTCCACGCTTGACTTTGGCCCACCATCCAATTCACACACTCATCTGAAATCTTGGCCTTGTATTCACACAGTCTGCAAAAATCTTTAGTCCAGCCTGCATCCAGGCAGTATTTGACACCTCTTCAGGTATTTTAACTCAGCAAAGAACCAGGAATTTTGTGAGCAGACACTGGTTTCAGGATCCAAGAATTTTTTGTGCGCAATATTTCTTGTCATGAGGACACAAGGCTAAAATAGAAAAACTACTAAGTAAGGGACCGAAGGGTCTGTGGCAATTTTACCTGAAAAGATCCAATGCAGAGCTCTAAGTAAAGCCGAACCCCCAGGCTGGTATATTCTGGGAGGAAGTTGAAGACAATGTAATGGGTTCCAAATAATGGAATTAGAAGCAGAGTGGACCTCGAGAGACGTCTAGCACAGGACATGAGAAGAAATAAGGTAATGTTATTTTTCTGAGTAAAAACTAATGCACTCAGTGTGCCACAGTAGTGAAGAGAAGTTAAAAAGAAGCTAATCTGTATAAATATATATATATAAAAAATAGAAATAAATATGCAGGCTTCCTTTACAGTTCTCATACAGAGAAAGGCAGCTAGAGAGGGTTATTTTTCCTGTCCTAAATAAGAGATCTAATTCAGATTCAATTAATGGTTTCATTGTCTCCCCATTGATTTTAATTGGAAGGCAGACAGCTGAGCTGATCTGAATGCATCCCAATATTAGAGGAATTGAGTCCCACCCTTTGACTAATTTCCTTTGGAATGGGATAAGGTTGGGAATCTCTAAAATTTAATACCAATTAAACCGAGCCTGCCTGTGACACTGAGCAAGTGCCTCTCTGTTTAGAAAAGATTATATAAATTTTTATTATTAAAATAATTGATTTTTAAAAAATTATTCCATACGCTACCTGTACTGAGAAGAGTTATTGAAGTTGATTTGTCTAGGGTCTAGTTTCTTCAGCAAAATTCTAATGATGTTGATGAATAGGACAAAATTGACCTGTTCAGAATATTTGAGAGGTGGGAGAGAGGAAAAAGAAAAGGTTAATTTCTGATGTAAAACCTTGCAGTGAAAATCTGGTTGGGGTTTTTTTTCATTTCAGTTATAATGTAATTTGTGCAGTTTCAATGTAAGGTCATTTATGCAATTCCTGTTGGCAACATTCAAGTATTTAAATAAGTTGCCTTCCTGCTTGAAGAAATGGCTGAAGATGAAAACTTGAGAATTTCACTTTGCTCAGCAAAATACTTTCGTCAATAGCTTGTGTGACTCTCTTTTACCTTTTCTAGCTCATACCAGTTAGATTCTCCAACGCTCATCTCAGAGATGAACATTGTATTAAATTCTGGCTGATCTGCTGATCTCTCTAGACATTATTGGTAGAATTTATCTGCCTAAATACCTCCACAATGAGATATTTCCATTAGAGCTGATCCCCCTGTTCTGCCTCTGCTGTCAGTAGAGAACCAGCCAGGACAGTCAGTAGAGCCTCGGGTGGGGTTGGGGATGGATCACCTCATCTCAAGGGAGACATTTATTTCAAATCAGGTGAATCACTTGCCAGAAGTTCCTATTTCCCTTCGTTGGCTCTGAAGGAGCCTCTGAGGATCATTAGCTCAGCTCCAAAGCAGGTAAGGTCAATCCTAACTTGTAAATCCAATCATCTACAATTGCAATTTGGCTTTATCCAAAGTCTGTAAGGCTGCTGAATTTTCCACAATCAGAGGGATTGTGATCAGAGGGATCTCTCTGTGCATTTTTGTGTGTCTGTACACACCAGCTCTTCCTTAGGTGAGGTTGAACACGCAATTTTGCCTAAGAAGGCCCTCCTTTAACCAGAGTCCAACCTCATTCTGTCCATTAATGATACTCTGTGTACATTCCAGCAGAAAAATCATCACTGCAATCCCTTGACTTCAGATGTGGATGTCAGAATGGGGGCAAATAATGGAGGTAGAAGGAAATGAAATATTTTACTGAAACACGGCGAGTTCTGACCAGAATTCAATTGAGGTTCTTCACTCACATTGTTTGTACGTATCTTTAAGGTCCCTTCTGACCCAAAGTATTCTGTGATTCCATATCCCTCACTTGCATGCATCTGTCCTCCAATTAAATTAAGGTTTTAATAGCTGGCCTTAAAGTCATCCATTGACTTGCTTTCTCAAACACTGCTTGGGTTTAATGACTTGTGGGAGTAATCAACTATGATAATCATTTAAAGCCCATCAGTTTATTCAATAAATGCCAGGCTCAAGAGCTGTTATCACTGTTATCAGCTCTGAACAGAAACCTATTGCCCTTGAGAGATTTGTATTAAAAATTTATGGCTGATTCTGAGCTCTTATGCTAAAATTTTGTTTTTAAATATTTTAAGGAGGGTTCAGTCCACTCACTTGCTGTTAATTTCAACTCAGCGGCCAGTTCTGGGAAGGTTTTAATTTGTTTGAAAGACAAACTTTTTAGTTTGCATTGGACACAGGCAGTTAACAGTAGAAATTTACCATTCCTCTTCCTACAACTCAGGAAACAGCGACTTAATTTGAATTCAAAAGTCTTTTTTTCTTCTAATTAGTATCAGCAAACTCAGGAGTACCTACCCCCACAGAAATTATAATTGGTCCTTTGATTAGCCACCAATAAGGAGAGCCTTGATTAATATCCCAGCATCTGCAAACACAAGGGTAAGTTTAGAAAAAGACATGTATGCAATCACTGCAATCAATTAAAATATAACCCAAGAATATAGAACAATGTAGGAAACAATGACTTACGCTGTGTCTTCAAAGTAGAATTTTGCCAATATCCATATGAGGGTGAAAAGTGTTGGAAAACCTGTCAGATATTTTTTAAAAAAAGGTAGAATTAATCCAAGCCTTGTCCACTGCACCTCTGCTGCAGTGATACAGATCAATCATTTCTGAGAGCTGGAATTACCCTTTGGGGTCAGTTCCTGTAACAGGAATTGTTTTACACTCAGTCTCTAAAACACCAAAAGTGATTCAATTTGCTGAGGTGTCAGGTCTGCCTTAACCTTTGGTGACAACAGGCATGGATTTTCCTCCCTCAACCAACCAAAAAATTCCTCTGGGCTAGTGCATTCACCTGCCATAGAGGAGTTCTCTGCTTTTTCCTTTACACAGCAGCTCTCTGTGGGCACCCAATCGGTTTCAGATTTCTAAGTCTGAACAACTCCATTTATTCCAGACAACAACAAAATCAGGGGGAAGATGTTGCTGTTTCACTGCCTGCCCTGTTATTTAGTGGGCAAAGCTTCTTTATTCATACAATCACCCAATAAAAAAGATAGGGTAAAGAAATATCAGGACTACAAAAATTCCTGCTTAGGAAAAAAAAATCCCTTTTCCCAGACTGTTTAACTGTTCTGCACAAACAGGAGCAAGGCACGTCTAATTTTGGTGTTTGTGATAACTCCTCAGAGGCGGCCGTGTTTTCAGTGGGGTGAAGAAGGTTAAGACTGGATCCCTCCGTGTGCGTTCTCAAAATCAGGGGTGCCTGATTTTGCACCCCTTTCACAGGGGCTTTATTGCCATAAAAAACTGGGTTGCTTCTTGTTAATATGCACATAAAAATAAAATTGAAGCAAGGCCCAGGTTCGGTGCTTCAGTTAGATCAGTTGGGTTCCACATGTAGTGTTTTCAACGGGAATAGATCATGGAACAGTAGAATCGTGGAATCATTGAATCATAGAGTCATAGAATCACAGAATCACAGAGTCATGGAGTCACAGAGCCATAGAATGGCCTGGGTTGGAAGACACCTTAAAGATCACCTGGTTCCAACCCACAGGGACACCTTCTGCTATCCCAAGTTGCTCAGATCCCCATCCAACCTGGCCTTGAGCACTTCCAGGGATGGGAAGTCCACAGGCTCCCTGGGCAACCTCACCACCCCCACAGTAAAGAACTTCTTCCATGCCCCATCACTCCATGCCTTAGGAAAAGTCCTTCTCCAGCTTTCTTGTACCCCTGGGAGTTGCTCCGTGGTCTCTGTGAAGCCTCATCTTCTCCAGGCTGAGCAGCCTTGTTTGATATCTTGCCTTTTACTAATTTCCTTTAAAATCCGTACCTACCCCAGCCAAAGAGAACCAGCCACCAGAAATATCTTCTTCCATGAGAAAGGGATGAGAGCAGCAGGCAGTTTAGGTAAAGAGCCTCCACCAGCAGCCACATGAAATTGGTCATCATGAAGTAGTGGCAGAAAACCACGGAGATCTTGCATTCAGTCTAGGGAACAGGAAAGTTGTAGTTTAGGCATTGATACATCTGTTTGATTTGACCATGATGTAAACATCTGTAATTCTGGCTGAGTTCTACCAAGAACAAGATCTCACTATTAAATGATGTTTAAATTGAGAGCTTCAAATGTAAAATGGATTTCTGAGTAGTAAAGCTTTAAATATCATAACACCTTGGAATCTCCACTGCATTTTGCTTTTTATCTTATATTAGGAATATAACTTGGGCTCTCATGTGTGTGATTTCTCTCACAAATGCACTGCCTTGAGTGTACCTTCAGTGCCAAATGCTCTTTGGGCAAAGGTTCAAGGACCCATTTTTCTCCTTATGCTCAGCTCTACAATTTTGTGTGGCTGTGAGCAATGCAGGAGAACCATCCCATAAACCTCTGTTCGAAAACCATTGCTGTGCTGCCAAGATCTGGGGCTGGATGAAAGCTAAGCTGATTTCACAGTACCTTGAGTGCTTTGTGGTTTATAGATCAGAGCTTCCAGACAGAACATGAAATCCAACATTTCCGGAAGAATAAGTTTTAAAAGTTGTTCTTTGACATACTCAGAGATCTTTAATTTTAGGCCTCAGATTATAGAAACATAACAGTGTAATGATACTACTTTGCTGCTATGTGAAAGTCTAAATTTCATTCAGAGTGCTGCAACATCACAAATTGATGCTTTCAGAATATAGGAGGGCATAATGTACACATTAATGGAAGTTAAATATACTGAATAAAATAATTACATAATTTTCATTACTGGGTTAGAAGGACAAAAACCAATAAGTAGTAAAAAAGAGGCATGAAAATTGAAACCATGTATAAATGGTATGTAAAAACATCAAACACCACAATATCCTGCTTTTCATGTGCTTACTGTAGAGAAGCTGCAATGATCAATGCCTTCCTCCTGGAAAAGGACAGCATCCTTAATGAAAATGGCAATAGCCTTTAAGATAAATGTAGAGAAGAGCTGTACATGGATATAATTCCTGGGACAGCGAAGCCTCCTGGAAGAAAAGAAGAGAAGTCCCTCTGAGGCAATTAACTGAATTGTGCTGGCAGTAATTAAAATAAGCAATAAGCCCTGGTTTCATCTCAGGTACTTCCAGACACATTTGGGAAGAACACTTTGATCCACTGAGGTCCTTCAGAGAGAGACAGAAAACTTCCTCATGTGAAGCAATTCAGCCACAATCTACATCATAATCTCTCTCTTTGTTATCCAGAATTATAGCTTTTTTCCTTACTTTGCCAAGGTTATTTTGATGAATTAAGTAAAAGCACAGAAGAGCTTTAAAACAATTTGGCACATCTACCTTAAATTCCATGTACACATCTACCTTAAATTCCCAGTTAACTAAGATTAAATTTTGACTGTTATTAAATACAGATTTTTTGAGGGTGTTTTACAGCTTCAACTTCATGTTTTCATTTAAAGTTCCACTAAAAGTTGAATTCCATCCAGACCCCGTAATCTGAGGGTCACCTAATCTGAAAGTTCACCTAGAGTGTGCAGAGTTTTATTGCTGAACTCAAATGTCAACCCCATTGTTAAGTCCGACTTTTTCCTCCCTATTACTGCGTCTCCTTGTGTCCATTGTTTCTTTCTTCCCCCTCATTTGGGCTGGTTTGTTTTCCTGAGGTCAGAGTGGATGTCAATAAACGTATCTGGTGGCTTCCAGACATGAACTAGGAACCAGCAGAGGTCAAGAAACTTTCCCTAGAGAACCCTGATTCTCACAGCATAATAATAAATACAACTCCTGCCTCTTTTTTTGTTTTTTTTTTTTTGTCTCACAGAAATACCAGAAATAAACAAAGATTAATAAAATAAATCCCGCATGGCAGCAAACATTAAATCTACATTAAACGATAAAATACTTTAAATACTCTAGATTAGACCTGAAAATACCTGATTGATGGATAACTCGGTAAGAAAGAATTCTTACCAAACGTGGCCAAATTCTGAGACTAATTTTTAAACGTGTCTTTAGGGGTAAATTTTTCAATAGTAATCTATACCATGCCATAGGAACATTGATTCAGAATCAAGTCCTTTGTGTGTATTCTTATTAATAAATTCCCTGAAACCATAACAGGCAGGCACACACAATTTATGAAAAAAAAAATCTTCATTCCAGCCGAAAGCAAGTAAATTTTTCTGTTGGTTCTTCAGGATCAAAGTGAGTAGCTGAGTTTTGCCAATAGACAGCCATGATCTATTTCCCAGATCTGAATCTTCTTTTTCCTGACTCTCTCTGACACTTTTAAAATCCACCTTCAGTTTCATATCATTAAACCAACATGGCTGGAATTTTTTTATTTTTATGCACCCGAATTTCTGTTTGTATTCTCTTGTTATGTCAATGTTGTCTTTTACAGTCTGAGAAATCAAGAACTGTTGAAAGAATCGAGGTTAGAGGACACATTTACCTGAATGCAACAAGACCTGTCACAGCGATGATGAGGGAGGTGACAGACACGCTGTACCCCACCGTGTAGATGATCTTTATAGTAGAAAAGTAGGATTGCTGTGAAAGAAAAGAATGATTTGTCACACAAGCTGCTGTTGAATGACAGCTTTTTTACTGCTCCTCTCAGTTTTGCTTTGTTTGGTGCTTCCATTCCGTTGACATCCCTGACTGCCTTTTTTGCCCTCTTCGAATCCCACAGCAAAATTCAACCTGAATCACTCATTATGTCTCTTTTGTGAACTTCCATTCCATAGTTGTGTGGACAGAGCCCAATCTGATGCTGAAACATGTATTGATCAGGGTGGTTTGAAGCTCATTCATAAAAACGTAAAAACCCACACCAGCCTTTCAAAAAGGCACAGTTTAAAATCTCATGCAATTTTTATAGATGCTGTATTTTACACCATGTTTTCTCCCCAGCAGGAGCAGGACAATCCTGCTGGCAGCATGAGGAACACAGAATTCTGTCAGCCTTTCTCTATTTTTCTCCACTTTCCTGCTCTCTGCTTCCTTCCTTCCAATTTTGCCATCTATTCTTCCTTTCAACTTTTATTGTGTTGTGGTCAGTTCTTTTTTTCTGGGGTTGTTTTTTCCCTCTGTTTTTCCTGCTGCCAAACTCAACTGTTGCTCAGCAGGAATGTCAGTCAAAATCCATTTCAATTTAAGTGGCTCCTCTATCAGACACGATCGCTGAGTGAGGGTAAGTTGGCTTCAACTATCACAGGTGAAAGCAGAAAACAGAATGAATAAGCTCTAGGCTGCAAGTCTAACTCCAGTCTGACATGGGCTGTCTCTTGGGTCCCATTTCAACGTTTTTATAACCTAAAATCCACACAGCTGTGCAGTGAATTCCTACAGTTCACTTGGGGAAGGGGAGATGCTCATTTTTAGCCTTAAGTGGAACTTCAGGCATTGTAAGAGTGCCATTGAGAAGGATTTATTTAATTTACTTAGGTGCTTAAAAATTAGCTGCCTAAATATGAGTCTGCAGTAGAACAAGAAGAACCTGGCCACAGGACTGATCTGTTTAATTGTTAATACAATCCTGGTTTTTCCCATTCTTTTTCTTTTATAGTTAATGAAGGAAAACACTCTCAGAAGACAATTCAAGTCTTTGGAAAATGACACCTTATTGGTTTCTATGACCAACAAAAAAGATCACTACGCCTCCCTTAACAAGAGCAGGTCAGGGAATCATAAATCCTTGACTGGTTTGGGTTGGAAGGGACCTTAAATATCAGCTACGTCCAACCCCTGGATTAGTGGAGTGAAACCTTTGGTGCTGAGCACCCTGCATCCATGTGTGCAGATTCCTGACTATCCAGAGCCTAATTCCATGGGCTGAACTTTTATTTCTGGTCAGAGCACAGTAGGTGTACCCTGAATTTGCCTTCCAGTTTAGATTTATCCATGAGAAGCCAGGTTATCCTTTCTGAGAGCATCTCTCAGTGCGAATGCAGCAAGTGGGAATAGCCAAGAGATATCCCTGGAAAATTCCCACCTGATCAAAGCACCAATGGAGATCCGTGGTGCAGTGATTATCTCTGACTTGCACAGTATTTTTTTGAGATTGATGAAGTTAAATGGGGTGGAAACCAGGCATAATGGGTTTTTTTGTCTAGTGGATGAACTGTGAGTTGTATAGGATTACCCAAATCCCTGACTATGCACAGTTCCAGCCAGAGCTCATAGAAGCACCTCAGAGCTCCAAAGCTTGCCAGGAAGTCTGGATGCACCACTCCGTGAGAAACATCAAAGCTGTGCTAGGCTGACCATTGCTGGCAATAAAACAGATGTGTAAAACACAGAAAATAATCAAGTCCTTAAGAGGATAAACCTACAGCTGAGGAGTTTACCTCTAGGTAAAATAATGGAAATTTCACAGAATGGGTTGGAAGGGATTTTAAAGCCCATCCAGTTCCACGGCTGCCACGGGCAGGGACACCTTCCACTATCCCAGGCTGCTCCAAGCCCCATCCAATGTGGCCTTGGACACTTCCAGGGATGGGGCAGCCAGAGGATCTCTGGGCAACCTGTGCAAAATCTCCCCATGGTGATTTAAACCATGATTTTATCCTTACTAATTAGGGATCAAGCACTGCATTGTCCCCGTGCAGGTAACCTCGAGGTATCACCAACAGTGAAAATCTGGCTGAAGAAATATGTCAAATTCTGATCTGCATTACAGAGATTACAGAGATTTTTGGGACTTTTTTTTCATTTCCGAATTAAATATTTCATGCAGGATGAGACACCCGAAACCCCTCTTGTCCTCAGATATTGCTGGATTTGGAACAGAGCTCTTATAGTAGCACATTTGCTCTCCTGATGCTGCCATAGTACAAATTCATCTTGCTGACTGATATTGCTGAAATGTCTTAATACATGTTTTATGAGCATTTTGTGATACATTGCTGTCTGTTACACCCGTGAATTTGTAGTTGGCTTTATTGTTGTTATACCTGAAAAATAAAAAATTCTTAGTGATTTTCCAAAATAGGTGGCCAGAATAAAAAAATTAATTATATTCCATACTTAGAAAGAAATTTCAGCTTCTTCTGAGTTTCCCTCTGCAGTGACCTTCAGGAATAGAAAGGAATCCTATAAAATCAACACACCACTCGCATATATTTATGTAATTAAACTTACTTCTTCAAGAGGAATCTCATCTTCTACGGGACAGGCCACATGGTAGGGAGGGAATGGGTCAGACCAGCCTTTCTTTGTGCAGTTTCTTTTTACCATCCCAGCTGAAACAGAAGTATTTAATTTTCTCAGTGAAGAGCCAGATAACATGGAAAATGAAAGCCAGGAGAAGACCTCTGGCTGGTACAAGGCTGTACCAGGAGGAGAGGATCATTAGCATCTCCAAGAGCTGGTAGCACAATTTTTCTGTGTACATTCAGGTCATCAGATACAAAACTTTGTACTTTATTGATAGACAAACAACGGGAAGAAGGGAGAGAACCAAGGCGACGGGGTAGAGGTGGGAAGGAATAAGGAAAGAATTATATCAAGCACGTTGGAGAAGATTGGGAAGCACTGCTCCACACATTTCTGCTCTGCACAGCACTCACATCCCTTCCCCTTCCCACCTCCCTTGGGGCTTACTCTCCCCTTGCAGAGCAGAAGCTGGGATGAGCAGCCCGTTCCACGAGGATAGCACGCTTCCATAAAAGAGATTTCTGAGTCAGATGAAGGATAAGTCCGAGAATCCCAGGGCAGGAAATGAATCTGCACAGATGAAAGGGATTTTCCACATCCCTCGTTTATAACTAGCATGTGTTGGGTGAGGCAGAGGTTGGGCTTTGCAGTTTCTTTTTCTTGTGGAGCTGCCAAATCCAGGTCTTTCCTGGAAGGTGGTTTGCTCCTTGTGGGCTCACGGTTTGTTCCTGGCCATGCTCACCCAGAGAGGAAGCAGGCTCAAAGGCGTTCGTTTGCAGTTTTGCTGCTCCAAGGCCTAAATTCTGCTTTGTATCTCCAACCTTGGCCTTAAAGAACAACCACGTTGTTCATTCCTCTGCCTTTTATTTCATCCCACACGAATCACAGCATAAATTTCAAGAAACCCCAAGCTTAAGTTCTGACCTAGACAGCCTCCAGATGAGCTTCATAGGAAACTCACCCAACAAACTGATCCCAAAGCACATGGATAGAATCACTCCTTTTATTTCAATATTTTTTTGATCCAGGGCCTCATCACAGACTATGGAAATCAAATTCAGTTATGGGTAATCCTTAAAATATGAGAAGAACTGCTAAGGTCCCTCAGATCCTACTAAAATCCTTGCAGTACTTCTCTGAACCAGCTCATGGGAGCATGAAAGGTTCTGTCTTCATCCTCCCTGTTTAGAAATGCTCTGGCCAGACATATAACAGCAGTACAACCACGGTAGGACATCACCTGGCTCCTTCATGAAGTGGAAGAGGATGTTTGGACATGGCAAGGCAAGAATCTCTCCAGCATCTGCCTCTGGCCAGCACAGCAATTTGTCCCAAGTTCTCTTGCAACCTCAGACAGAAAGCAAAATATATTTTTAAGCATGGTTATATTTGAGCAAAATGAAACCCTAAACCTTTTTAAACTTTGCCACTCCACCCCTTCCATATCTTATAAAAATAGTTTAGCCACAATTATGAGAAATAAACACCCCCAGAGTGCTATTTAATCTGCTTTGGTTAGACCCCTGTGCTAGACTGAGGTGAGTTTTCAGAAATGATGCAATAAATGAAGAGTGATGCTGGAAGAAAGATCAGATCACTGTAATTATTGAGGGTTTTTATGATCAACACACCCTCACAAATAAGCAAGGATGATGCCAAGGAATTGGACAGGGACACGAGGATTCTCTCTGATAAATTGACTGTCCATGCTTGAATGTGAAAGAGCATGGAAAAAAGAAAAGAAATTGGAAGGAATGGGAGCAGATGGAAGAAGAGCTGGCAAGACAACAGCATGTGGGACCAGAAATAAAACCCTCGTGTTCTTTGGCAGCCTGGCTGTGTCCTGACTCTGGTAGTGGGTCCCTTCCCTCTCCCTCCCTTCATCCCTCCCACATGGATGGACACCTGGTGATGTTGCATTTCCACGCTCTTGTGGGGCCTCCAGACACTCAGCCTCCTTTTTCTTCAGCTCTGTCATAAAATCACATTCTGGGTGGACATTTCCAGCAACCTACAGGGAGCAGAGTTTGGGGGGATTGGTGAGAAGGGGTTGGGTGGGATCTCGTCAGGCATCAAGTCCAGACTTACTTTTGCAGCTCACAGGGCTGGTTTAAGGACATAAAACTGTGCTTAGGGTTTCCATCCAAAGGCTGCCACTGTCCCTACACAAGTTGGGAGTTATAGCTCTGTACTGGAAAGTTTATAAATTCCTCTGGCTACATTCATAATAAAAGATCTCTTTGCCAGGGCCTGAGTTTGAGTGCAGGACTCATTTACACCCCAATTTTAGCTAGACCCTGTCAAATCTGGCCCCAGAAAGACACACTGCACCTGGTCAGGCTCCTTTTCTTAAAGTGAAGGGCTCAGCACTGCTGGAAATGCTGCAGAACCTGTGCACAGACAAGGCCCTGCCAACCTCCAAAGAAACATCGTCTTGAAATCACAGACAATTGCTGCAAAACTGTCTCCCGAAAGAGCTCCTCACTCCAAAGGGAGTGAATCTGTTCTCTCCCTTCTGCCATCTGCCTTTCTTTACGCGGGGTGGGAGGCAAAACTCCTTTCTTTGGAAGAAACACTCTGCACCAAAGCATCTGTTGGTTTGGTATGGTGGTGGAAAGAAAAAAATTACACCCAGGGTTTTAATAGCAGGAAACATTCAGTTGTTTGGTCCTTGTTCAGACTTGTAGGGGCACCACAAGAGGATTTGAAGGCATCCAGAGGACTTTGGGCAGCAAAGTCTGCACAGGCTGTTACACCCAGGCTGCTGAGGATGCACCCACTGGGCAGGAGTGCACAGGACTGTTTCACACAAAGAACACAAAATGTGCCTGGTCCAGCCATACCCACTGTCCCCGGTGCCAGAAGATCAGTTGTCATCAGAGACACTCTGACTTCCAGCTCTGAACCCTGGCCACGGGTGCTGGTGTGCTCTGCAAGCGTGAATATAGACATGAAAACATGGAGACAAAACAGAAAATAAACCCAGGGTGAGGCTTGCATGGTGAACAGGTGGCTGGCATATGGCTCAGCTTTCTTCCACCCAGAGAAGATTAATATTCAGGGAGTTTGGGAAATAACTCTCTGTCTCTCAGTTCATTCCGAGGGAAGATTGTATCCATCCCAATAAGCTGGTGTTTTCCTTCCATGTTAATGTCCATGTATCCATCCCAATAAGCTGGTGTTTCCCCTCCATGTTAATGCCCATGTCTCATGTTGACCTGCAGAGCACTTGAAATGCACGTTGACCAAAAATCTGAGGCTCTCAGGCTGCTGGAGAGCGCTGGATTAATTACACAGCATTTGTTTTTTCTGGGGTTTGGTGGTTAAAAATGCCATATCTCCGCATGCATGCCCTGCAAGATCATCTGCTTCCCATTTGCTGCACTTTTAGGAGGATGTGGTTTTCCTGCCAAATTTGCAGACAGCAGCTCCGTGGATCAGTTTAAGGCAGCAGTGAAAAGCAGGGCTCCTTCTCGAGGCTGACTGAAGTTTGATGTGTGTGAGAGAAGGGTATCAGAGGCTGGATGGAGCAGAACACAGACATTTCCCTGCCCGAGGAGGTGGAGATCTGATGTGGGGGATGCCCCAGGGTTGTCGTCTAGATCAGTAAAATCAGGGGGTCTAGGGAGCACGTCGATTTCTCTGCACTGAGAAATGCAGTGTCAGGCAGAATTACAGAACATTGGCTTCTCTCTTGAAAATCTTTGCTCTCTTGATGCCTCTTTTCACCCCAACATCTATTCTTTCCCCTTTGTACTCACCCTGGACAATGAATGCAGGAAAGCTCCCTGACCATGGAGTATGGCAGCTATTGCAAGAAGCAGCTTTATTAGCCAGTAGAAAAAACAGTCAAACCATTTACTGAAAATCTCTTTTACAACATTCTCTTGGCTCGGTGAACTGTGCCCAGAAAAACCTCAGTAAGAGGAAATGCACTCATTTGCACTATTCTAAATTATTTCTCCTGGCACAAAGCACTGCTAGGTTTTGCCTGTCAAAACTCTCTTTGCTCTCTGAAATGTTCATGGCAAGAGCAAAGCTTGTTTGGCTCATTCTCCAGTCCAGCAAAGCCTTTTTTTTCCCCTTTTTCTTTCTAAGTCTCCAGACTTGTGAGGACACTTTACCACATGCATCTCAAATGAAAAGATGAGGCTGATCAAGCACCAGGTATTTAAACTGTTGCCTCTTTCTTCAAGAAGAACTGACCTTAGGAGATGCTGTCACAGTTTATGTGCGAGTCAGAACTAATCACTCACTGCTTGGGCAGACACTGAGTGCCAGATCTGATATGACAGAAACTCAGGTGAAATAAACCAAAGAGATTTATTCCTCTCCCAGGCTGTGTTTTAGGTATATTTATCCCCCTAAAGCATTTAACTACTTCCAGCAGATCCTCAGTTTAAGGAGATGAGAGTCAGTCCCTTAAACGTTCCAAACCTCTCCAGAAGCTGAGTTCATGTTTTCCAGGGAAAGCCTATGAAAAAATTACACCAACAGCAAAAACAGAGGGCTGCTTTTCCAGCATTTTATACTCAAATAAGGGTTGTTTACCTATCCTCTAATATGCAACACATGTTAGGAGATTTTTATTATACGCCAACACATAAAATGAGTTTTGATCAGTGCATAATCATGTAATAAGCAACCCAACTTTGTAGAAGAAAATTCTGTTTCTCTTGGGTAAATGAGACAGGTTCTTACAGAGACCTTCAGTCATATTTTTAACCATTAGCACTGAATCTTGATATTCTACTTAGGAGCAATCACATTTATCTACTCCTACTACAGGGAAGTGGGTTTGTCACACAGGTGATACAAAGGAATGTGTTGTCTCACATCAGTATAAAATCTGTTCAGTCATTTCACGGTGGTTTATTTTTCTCAATCCACAAAAAAAAACAAGCTGCTGTGCCACCCCTCATGAAATGTTCCTTCAGAGAAGAGATTTCCAGGAAAGAAGAAAAGATAAAGGGTATAGAGGAGGCATCACAAAAGGAAGATGCTGAAAATGTGATTATTCTCAAAAGCAAAGATAATATCCTTCCCCCGGTTTGCACAAGCCTTTCCTGATATCGGTGTGATCCTGGATCTGGGTTTGCCAATCTCTGCCCAAAGTGCAATATCACCAAGACCTCTGGGCTTTTTAATGGCTTTGGATCTTTCTAAATCTGCCCTAAACATCCCTGCTGGTTCACTCCTTTGTTACCTGCAACGTCTCAGCTGTTCACACACCGAATGACATTAATGAAAGGCAGATGAAATTGTAACAGAAATCCCTGCATAATCTGAAATTAAAGGAAACTATCAAAACTCAGCTGCTCTGGTGTAACAGTCCTCCTCCAGTTTCTTCTTCTTTGTCACTGTCTTTTAAAGCCCACACACACAAAATAAGGGTTCTGCCAATTATGTGTTTCTCTTTGCTGAGTGTGTCATAGGAAAGCAG
The DNA here is from genome assembly GCA_013398855.1 of Mohoua ochrocephala. Lineage (NCBI taxonomy): Eukaryota > Metazoa > Chordata > Aves > Passeriformes > Acanthizidae > Mohoua > Mohoua ochrocephala. Next base: position 31,583 of record VZTA01004792.1, read on the forward strand.
AGAAATAAACTGATATAAAGATCCTACAACGTGGGTCCCTTCTGCTGCTGTTCACACTTTTCATCGCATCTTGCCTTGTTTAACTGGAATCCAAAGCAAATAGAGAGAAAAGAGACTCATAAAAAAAAAAAAAAAGAAATAAAGCTGTATCTGACCATCTGCTCCCACAAGGAAATGAACAATTATTGAAACACAATGAAGTAAAAGCTTTTTTTTCCATGCAATTACTTACAAGCACAGCCAGACTCAGGGTGTGCAGAGCACAGTGGTATAAAGAACGAGAGATCATGTTCCGAAGCAAGAGCCAGACTTCACGTCTTCAGCCTCTCTTAGCATCTTTCTCCTGCTTTTTGATTTCTCTTTCTCCTCTCAGGTGCCGATTTGAAGCATTTATCTTTTTGCACAGAGGTGACGTAACAGGGATGGGAAGTGGGAAATAAATATTAACAGTTCTCTACGCCGTGTTCAAGCTTTCCAACTTTTTGACTTTGCTCGAAGACCGGACTGGATTAATTGAGTGATTGATGCCAAGATTATGGGAATCCTCTGCCCTCCTGGCAAGACTCATTTCTTTCTCTTAACCCAAAATGGTTTTAGGAGGGATGGACAGCTCTAAATGTTGCTAGTCCCATATTAAATCAACATGATTGGCATAAGGGAAACCCTCTCCTAACAGTTATTGTCAACTTTTCCTAATGAAACATTTTTCTTAGCGTGGCTCCAGCGAATCTGGGTGTTTTTCTGGAGTGTAATGACCACAGTGCTACACTTTAAAATGCAAAACCAAAGCCTACTAACAGGCATGTGAACACAAATTTTGCCCTGTGCCTGTTTGGGCTTTGATTTGAAGGCAAAATTCACATCGGATTCTTCCCAGTTTGCTTCAGCTTCCAGACTTCTGAACGTTCAGCGTCTAAATGTCAGTGAGTCAACTCCTTTAGTCAATGTATGGAAATACACTCGACTCATTCATCTCATCCTGAGCTTCAAGGCAGGCCAGGTGAATCCCACCCAGAAATACCCATTCTCTCTCAGAGCTAAAGGAAAATGTGTTTCACTTGCTATCAGTTTGTACCATCTTGAAGGACTTCAAATTCCCCATCAACATTAGGGAAATGTCAATATTGCAAGATCAGAGACACAAGATATGAAACCCCTTTCAAACATTGTTCTCTGCTCTTCTATTCTCATATCATGTCATTCCTTAAAATCAATTCTTAACCCCAATTCACAACTTCCCACAATGGTCCACCCTACAGCTCTGCTTTCATCTCTGGCACCACTTCGTCCATCAAACCTGCTCACCTTTCTTCAATTATTTCAAATCTCTCCTGACTGCTTATCTACACAGATTGTGGGGATGCTGAGAGCCTGCAAAGAAGCCTCCAGCCTTCCAGAGTCACCCCAGCTATGAGGAACTGGAGTTGTACCTGCAGTTGGGAATATCTGTGGGGATGAAGCCTCCAGGGCTTGGTCATAGGTTGGGTCTGGGAGGGAACTGAGCAGATCCAATGCAAGAAAGTGTCATCAGAGTGCTGAAGTTGGCAAGTTTTCCTTGCAGTGTGTGCTCAAGGGTTTATTTCCTCTTCCCCTAAAGCATTATACCTTGCTTTAATTATGCAAGCTTTCAAAGGCACGTCTAAAACAAAATTAGAGCTGTGTTCCAGTCACTTTTAATCATCTTGTTCCAGAGGATGAAGCTCTAGACTGGTTAATGAACACTTGTAAATGTATTTATCATGGTCAAATTCTCATCCTCTTTCCTAAACTCATTTCAGAAGCTACAGAATCTCAAGAACTGCAAGATTTCCCTGCAGAGGTGTGACAGGGAAAAATTTCAGCCCATAATGTTAAATCTACTTTTTCACTCAGTAAAGTTATGAAAAAAAACTGGTAAGAGAAATTAAACCTACAAAGTTTGAATTCACCGTCACACATACCTTCAAAATAATGTTTGGTGACAGGATTCAGTTGTTACCTGCATTTTCCTGATTACCTTGTACTCCCATTTGAGGAGAGTGTAAATATTCAGGTTGTGCTGAATTTAAAGTGCTTTCAGTAGTGAAGCTACAACAGGGAGTTTTAGCTGTCTTACAAACATTTAATATTATTATAACCCTTGAAAATCTTATAAAACCATCGTGACCGGTGCTGTCATCACAAGCTCATGCCAGAATTTGGACACATTCTCTCTCCCCTCCTTCCCAAAGAGATTGCAGATTTAAGAAAACATTTTGGCTGAGCATCCATCAGGTTTCCTGTGATGTATCAGTGCTTTGAGGTTAATAACCTTTAGGCTGTGCCACAAATTGTCTACTGATCATGCACCCCGCAGCCATTCCCAGTGGTGTTTGAAAAAGGATCACAAACAGACCCCGTTTCAGAGGAGCAACACCTCCCGTTCCACGGGGGTGCAGTTTTTTGGTCCATGTATTAGAAAAATAAGTTGCCTCTGCGTAAGCTTCTGGTGTCCACATAAGAATTTTCCATTTCAGCCACCACATCTGACCCATTCTGAGTGTTTATTCAGTGCTGTTGAAGTCATGCCTATAAAAACCACAGAAGGCATTGCCTGCCACTTTTCATCCTACCAGGGAACACAAAGCCCAGGGTAAGATATCTCAAAAGGTTTTCATTTTTCGGGCAGAGTGAATATTGGTATGGAGGGGTCTTATGCTGAAATCCACCATGTAGGAACTCTGATCACCATGGATCATTTTGGAAAACCTGGCTCTTCTGTATTCCCAGCCTCGTTCTGCCACTCTGCAGTACAGACATTCCATTAAAATGAGTTCCTTCCTACTGTCGCTGTTGTGTGCAAATTTCCAGCTGTTTGTGGTTAAGGAGAAAGACACGTCTAAAAGAAAATAATGTGCTTATGGCTCCTTTTTTATTATTATTATTCCATTAAAATGCCTCTCTTTTTTTTTACATTTAAACAAAAAAGTTTCCACAATAACTAACAGAACTCTGAGCTGCTTAGTTTCACCATAAAAGCACATCTGAAGGACCGGTTTTCCACAGGCACAAACTTCTCACTTCCTACCCGTCCTTGAATACCACCACCTCTGCAAGCCTGCTCCCACACTCCTCCTGAGCAGAGGCAGGCACGTAGTAGATCAGTAATTACTACATCTTCTCTCCACTCATCACCTCCACCATCAACTGTGCCAGCAGCTCCTCTGCCAAGTTTGCTAGTGGTGGCAGTTTGCCTTCAGGATGGCAGAGCTGCAGAGGAGACGCTGGATATGCAGTAAAAGGAGCTGCTTTTCTTCCTATGATCACTCCAAAGGTGAAAACCTGACGTTTTTACAGCTCTCTCAAGGATTCTCTTGAAGCTTTTGGAGGAATGGTTTTAGTTTGTGCTAAAAGTTTGTGTAGTTTGTAAGACACGGGCTGATTTCACAACTCGTTGCCTCCTCCCAGCCCTGCACTCTTCTCCCTGCACATGCAACAACATCCCCAAACTTACAGAAACTGATTGGGCTTTTTCTGTCACTTTTTCTCCCCTTCAAGACCTCTCCATTACCACAGAATCACAGAATGTTTTGGCCTGGAAAAGACCTTAAAGATCAACTGGTTCCAACCTTCCACAACACCGGGTTGCTCCAAGCCCCATCTAAGCCGGGCTTCAATACTTCCAGGAATGGGTTTTCCACAATTTCTCTTGGGAAGCTCTTGGACTTACAAAGATATTTACACACAGATTAATCCACAGTTGAAATGTTCAAGGCCGCGCTGGACAGGGCTTGGAGCAACCTGGGATAGTGAAAGGTCTCCCTGTCCATGGCAGGGGGTGGAAATGGATGGTATTTTAGGTTCCTTTCAATCTAAACCAGCCCATGATTCATGATTTTAGTTTTCTTATGATGATGGAAAGATGGAGGAAACCTTAATACTCTAAATTATTATTCACAATTTAACTAAAAAAGGCAGCCACAGCTTATTTCATTGACATATAAACCCCAGGGATCTTCCAAAGCTAAAAGCAAACAATTTAAGATAAATAGTTACAGCTTCTGAGATAACATTGCTATATATTTCCCAAGGAACATGCCCCAAAAAAGGTATTAGAATTCAACATCGAGAAAAAAAGCTACAGGTGGCATTTCTCTTGAAGTCGTTAATCCAACCAGCAGTGTCCAAAGTGAAAATCGACCCAGGAATGCTTCTGTGGGCTATTAAGGTCACCCCCATGGGCACGGACTGCTGTGGTGAAATTTGTAGCCCTGGAGGCAAATCTACAGAGAAATAAAAGGAAATTTCAGTTTCCACCGTTGTCTCACAGAGTCTCTTATTGCCATGACAGTTCTTTAATACTATTGAAATTTAGAGGGAAGGTGTGGGAGGGGAGGGGAGGAGGAAGGCTGGGCCTAAGTCATTTAACCACAGCTCCAAGAATAGGCGGTTTTGTTGTGCAGACGTGACAGATGAATGTTTCGTTTCCGAGGAAAAAAGGGAATGTTCAAAACACTGAAACTTTGCACAACCCAGAGCTTAAAGAAACTTTATAAACGAGGCCTTGAATGATCGTTTTTAAGATTGAAAAATATGCAAAGTCACAATTATGCAGTCAAATTAATCTTTCCTGGAAGTGTAAGAGGTTGATCGTTTTGCTCATATCATGTATGAACTGAGCTGATGGATTTCAACTAAAGCTGTCCAAACAGTGCAAAATGCAGAGCATTAACTCTTTATCAAGTGAAATTAAATCTGTTTAAGGACTCGTACACTGGGAGTTTGTACCAGTGTGCTTGATTGATTTTGTTTCCACTGGGATAATTTTTCTAGCTTGGCAGCAAGGCTATGGCACAGTTACTTGACCACACAGCGCTCCAGCACTTCTTTCCTCTCCCATTTCTCTTTTGGGCTACTTCCTCCCTGCCACAGCTATTTGTGGGCATTGCAGGGAAATGGAGCAGGGAGCTGATCCAGACTAGAAATAAACATTTTTTCCCCCAGCAGAATCAATTCCCCAGGGCACCTATAAAGGCTGGTAGTGGAAAAGGCAGGCAGCCCCTGGTAGGGAAGTGACGCCAGGTTTAGGAGAGGGCAGGTGCCCATCAGGTGATGTTTCCAGACACATGACTTTGTCATTGGAGTTGTGCATCTAACATTTCTCTGAAGGGGGTAAAGAAAAAAAAAATTGAAGTTTGTGGATGCAGAAATACTGGAAGATGATTGTTGTGTGGTCCAAAATCTCTCTCTCTCTCTCTCGGTTCTGGTTGAATTAGTTATTCATTGGGATCTTGCAAGTTCTAAAAATGGTCCTTAAATTCAGAATTCATCATTGTCTGCTGGTCATCCTCAACCAGTGCCTTACACCAGAGAAGGAAAGTAATTCACTTTCTGCATTAATAATTTTGGGATAATAAAATGTGACAGAAACGGCTGCAAAAATCAACAGGCCTCCAAGAAAGCACCCAGGGGTTGAGGTGGCTACACAAGGTGAGTAAATTATGTCAATGATGTCACAATACCGGAGAAAGGGCAAAATTATTGGGTGTATAAATGAGAGAATTAATTACTTTCTGCATAAAGCAATACTTATGATGGTAAGCACTCAAACTGCCACAGCAACTTGACCAGTCTAAGACGAAGCCTATTTAGGAGATATTTTTCAAGAAAGCTTTGGATCTGCTGGAAATAATCCAGAGGCAAGCAGAGAGTTTGAGGAGAGGCCAGGAAAACGCAGAGTAAGGAGAAAGGTCAGAAGGAAAGCAATGGTTTTGCCAAAAGAGATGAAGGAGATACATCACAGAACCAGAGGGTCATGGAATGGTTTGGGTTGGAAGGGACATTAAAGATCATCCAGTTCCAACCCCCTGCAGTGGCAGGGACACATTCCACTACACCACAGTGACATGACGCCTCTTGTATTATAAACGACCTTTGGAAAGGAAACAGGAATGATTTTGCTGTGTCAGATTGGGCAAAAAGACACTGGCTAAAGGTGCAAGAGGAAAGTTGTGGATGGGATGTCAGGAAAAATCTTTGTGTCAGCAAAAATTGTTAAAACCTTTAATAAATGAAGAGAAGAAAATGTAGAATCTCTGTCATTGGAAAGATCAGACAAACACCATGGGAGTGGTGACTGAGACTGCCTTGGAGCTGGACAGTGGCTTGGTTGATGTCCTGCAGTCTCTTCAAGCCATTTACCTGTATTTTGTTGGATTTCCATCAGTCACAGATCCGTCCTTGAAGCGCACTGCCAACAGAGCTGTCTTCAGGGGTGGGAAAAGTGAGTAGCCTTCGAAATAAAGGACAATGTGAGAGGAGAAAACAGTTTATAAAAGTGTCATATTTTCTCTTCCACCCAGGAATTCATTTCCTAGTCAAACTGGCAAGAAAAATGGATCTAATTCTTCTGCTGTCTTTATTTTTTTTAAAAAGTTCAGAAACTGAGAGAGAAGACAATTTTTCTGCCCATTTTTTTTCTAGAAAATGTATTGAAACAGTCACTATCTCTCAAGTCCCTGAGATGAACTTCAGTATGAGCTCAATTGTGCAAGTGTTCCAAACCTTGTAAAATCAGAAAACATTTTTACCGAAGGAATGAGTAGGAATAAGATATGAAAGGGATATCATATTTCTAAATTAATGGAACAAGTCCTGGCCAAAAAAAAGGTATTAGTCAGTGGAAATAGGAATGTTTGCCATGCTCTCAGTGAGGAGCAAACCCATGTGGGCTTGATACACCACAGAGACATTCACATATAGTACTAGAATATTAATAATAAACTAAAGAGACCCACCAAAGCAGTGATTAGGTGACTTTATCTTTTCATTGAATGGGGTAGGACTGAGGTATTTTTTTCCTGACTGTTCTCTTAAAAAACAGTTGCTGTCCTGACTAGGGACTAAGCAAAATTCACTCATGAAGGAACATTTGTATCTAATTAAGCAGGTGGATAGCAATTTCATTACTTAAATTATAACCCTGTTCTTTTACAAAATTACGTTTATCTCTTTCGAGCCATCACACTGCCAAATTTTACTTTGGGAAGGGCACTGACTGTTCTTTTGATAATATCGTTGGCCAAAGGTTAAGATAATCAGTAAATCCCTGAACACCACAATCATGGGAGAGGTCGAGAAAAAGTGGGCTGATGACAGACACCACTGAGACTTTTTTTGGTCTTTTTTTCCCCACCTGACTAATGGTAAAACTTGAGTACTCTGCATTCCAAAATGGAATTGATTGACCGTGGATGCAGGAGAAGTCAGGACTCTGTGGTTCTGCTTCACTCTCTGGGCTGCCCATTAACAAATCCAGTTCTTTTCAATGCAAGAACACAGAGTGCTGCTGTCTCATGACCTGGGTGAGCAGCAGCGTGGTGGGACCTGTAAGGGATGGGCTGAATATCTTTCTTTTGGCAGTGGCTTTTTTTTACCTTCCTAATGGAAAATTGCCTCCTGGTCCCTGTGGACTTCAATGTGCATCCAGACATCTGGGGCCGGATTCAGTTACCTGAACATTTGTGGCTGTCGATATTTGAGCTGTTCTGGTTCACCCTGCTTAGCTTCCAGATGGTCAAGAATAGCACAGGTGTTCCCTGAATCCATCAACATGGGTGTCTTCAATACCCTGGCATTTCTCAAATGTCCGCAGGCATCATGTTAGGACAAGGACACCGAGTGCCAGGTCAGAAATTTCTCCCTCTGCATACGTATGTTTAGATGCTGAAAATAAGGTGTCCAGATTTCAGTTTGGATCTTGTTCCTGTCTCTACTGGGTCTGGCTGAGGTGGAATTAATTTTCCACAGAGCAGCTGAGTTTTGTGTTGGTGGCAAGAAAGGTGTTGGGGACATAAGGGCATTCTGGCTACTGCTGAGCATCAACGTGTTGGAGTGAGTCCAGAGGAGGCACCAGGATGATCAGAGGGACGGAGCAGCTCTGCTGGGAGGAAAGGCTGAGAGAGCTGGGATTGTTCAGCCTGGAGAAGAGAAGCTTTGGGGTGACCTCATTGTGGCCTTTCGGTACCTGCAGGGAGCCTACAGGAAAGATGGAGAGAGCTTATTTACAAAACCATGAAGTGACAGGACAAGGGGAAATGGCTTCAAACTGATAGAGGATAGGTTTAGATGGGATTTTAGGAAGAAATTCTTCCCTGTGAGGCTGGTGAGGACTAGAAAATGTTGCCCAGAAATGCTGTGGCTGCCCCTGGATCCCTGGAAGCGTCCAAGGCCAGGCTGGACTGGGCTTGAAGCAACCTGGGATAGTGGAAGGTGTCCCGGCCCATGGCAGGGGGTTTGGAATGAGATGAACTTTAAGCTCTCTTTAACCCAAACCATTCTGTGATTCTATGATTTTCTCCAACATTTCTGTCTCACCACTAGGCTGAGTTTGGGCAAGACCTTGGGAAAGGACACAGTCAGGATAACTGATCCAAACCTTACTTACAGGATCTTCTGAGTTGGAAAGGACCCACAAGAATCATAAAGTCCCACATTTAAAAAAAAAAGACCACAAGGGGNTACGGGGATTGAACCCACAATCTTGGTGTTATTGGCACCTGACCAGAGGGATGTTCCTCACCCTATGACATGTGGTCAGCAATAAAAGTGAAGAGAAGGGGCTGGGAGGGGCATTTGTTGTCACAATGTTTGTCTTCCACTAAGCACACTGCAGCCCTACTTCCCAGGAAGTGGCTGGACAGCCCCTTCTGACAAGAAGTAGAGAATAAATCTTTTGTTTTCCTTTGCTTCTGCATGAGGCCTTTGCTTTATTAAACTGTCTTTATCTTGACCTGTGAAATTTCTCTGTTTTTTATCCTTTCTTGCCTCTCTACCCTGCTGAGGACGGGAGTGATAGGGTGGCTTGGTGGGAACCTCACATCCAGGCAGGGTTGACCCACCACACTAATTTAAAAGTTCTTGTGATATGCTGCTTCTAGAATAAATGGACAGTAGGAGGGTCAAAATTTGAGTGGGGTCAGTGACCAACCTCTTGCTCAGAGATCTTAATTTCTACAGATTCAGTAATTATCAAACATCTTCACACGGCTCCCGTCAGAACGGGAGCTCAGACTGGAAGGAAGACAAGCCCAAAAACGTGATCGTGGTGTCAATTATGAGTGGCACGAGATGAGTTAAGTCAGCTCTTCACTCTTGGTGGCCCGTGGGCCACAGATAAGCCCGTGCCTGTGGTTATCGTGCAGATGGTTTCACACTGTCACATTCTGGGCCAAAAAGTAAGGGTTCTGCTTGCACTGGTTACAGCAGTGATGAGGAAAGTAAGAAACATGTTATTATTTTGATTGCACAGTAGTAGCTGAGTAATTACACAACGTGGTGATTCAGGAATGACTAAGGAGAAAAGAGAACCATAATTAACTCCTCTATCTTGCAACACAGGCCCTTATTTGAGGAAACTACATAATAACATGGAAGTGCTCTCTCCTTGCAAACCTTAGGGACATGGAAATAGTTCTCAGCTCAGACAAATTGTTCACCTTGGGGAAAAACTGGAATAAAAGCTTTTGAAGGAAAACAGCAAGAAATATGTACGAATGAAAGTATGGATGAGTGCTTAAATGGTTAAACCCTGATGATTATGATACATTTTCAAGTTTGGGGGAAAGAATAAATTCTGACTCTTTTCCAACAAGTCACCAGATTCAACACCTTTTCATGCACATGTCTGAACTGCCTTTCTAGAAAGATCAGGCAATGTTTTAATTTTGAAGACTGCATATTTGAAGTCCTGAAGCCAACTTCAGGGCTCAGTAGAAAGATAAAAGATGATATAAACCCAATAAGCCAAACTTCTGTTTTAGCCTTTCCAGTCTCTTCAGAGAGATCAGGATATCCATGATCTGATTGCCATGTTTTATCTGACCCTTGAGTAGCTCCATAATTTAGCAGGAGTTTACAAAGACTCAAGGTCTTTCTCTGTGAGAAATTCTGGGTTTTTTTCCCACAAATTCTCTATTGTCCCACTCTTAAGCACTATCTTTAAAAATCAGAATTGATCACTGCTCTTTTTACTTACTCCCCAGACTTCTGGTACCATCCAGAAGTTTGTATCTTCCTGAACTAAAGCCCTGTGTAAGGATAAAAACCATCAATACCTGCAGCAGAGAAGAAAGGAAGAGACAACTTTCAAATTTTAATATAATTTAATGATTCTATGGTAAACAGAGAAGGGACAGCTCACCATGAGGTTTTTTCCACTGCCATTTAGATTAAAGCCTATCTGCACCTCCTTTCCTTGTGAAGGGGTATCACCTTATTCACCTTCCTGCCATGCAACCAGATTTTGGTGGTTTACTGAAAGAACCACGGGGTATATTCCCCACCTACCCCATTGTATTTGCTGTATTTTGATGGTTTCCTGTGATGGATAAATAGGAAGAAAAGCAAAATGTAGCAGTTGTTTTATTACACAATCCTTCATAGATACAGGGCGCAACAAAAGGGGGGAAAAAAAGAAACCAAAACCTGAAACAAACAGGAAAAAAGCAGGTTTCAATTGGATTATCCATAATCATGAATGCCAGTTATGCAAGGCTCACTCTAGCTGCAATAACAGCAATAACCCTAATCTAACACTGCAATGGAGATTTAATTCTGCAACAGATGGCTGTTCAACTACAGAGATCTTCACTGACAGTGATTCACATCCTCCCCTTGGCAACCAAATCCACTGCCTCGTTTTCCTTGTAGTTGTGAAGATTTTTTTGCAGTTGCGATGTTTTCCCTAATATTTGATCTAATTCCTCCCTGCTGTCTTGTAAACCCATTCCTCCTGCCCATGATGATGAGGAGGAATAACTGATGCTTGTCTCTTATGGAACATCTATTTTAGCTGTCCTCAGTTAATCACGAATCTTCCTTTCCCTCTGGAATCACACGCCCAGTCCTTTAAGGTTTCTTCTGGATCTTACTTATTCAGCTTCTCCATCCTTTCAGCTTTGTCTGAGCTCACTCTGGTCCCTCTGCCTTATTTAATAGCAGACTTGCCGTGTTTATAAGTATATTGTGACAAAAAAGAAGAAAACATAACAAAATTTTAAAGATTCTTTTGAATACTTCTTCATGTAAAAGGCAATGATGTGTCAAAGGCTTTGCTTCCAACTTAAATGTGACCAAAAGGACCATGAAAATTCTGCCAAAGATTGGTTAAAGAGAGTAAGAAATGACTTGGAGAATTTTCCACCTTTTCTGCAGCTCCCCAGTGCCTCCTGCTCACAGAACTGGACAGTTCTCGTAGAGCTGTGGGATTTCCACATCAATGAGTTGTCTGAAGGGTTTGTCATTTTCATTGTGAAGAAGGTGGCTCTGCCCTTGTTTTCTCCCAGCTGATCACTAGCCCGCAGGAAGTCAAACTGCAGGGAGCATCTTGGGTTTGTGGTTTTCCAGGCTTTGTTCCTCGTAAAGACAAAAGGAGAGGGTTGAGAATGACTGAGCCATCTCCCTGGAAATGGACAGTGTGACCCACTGACTTCTGAAACAGCAAAAGTCATCAGGCTTCCCGTTTGTTTTCTGCTCAGAGCAGGGGAAGTGTAGTAATTTCCCACTCTTGTTGCCCTCTTGCTGTGTCAGGACAGCCACACACAATCAAATCACCACATCCGTGCCAGGGTGGGGAGACGCTTGTTACAGAAAGAAATCAACTGCAAACAAAGCTGAGTTGTAAACTTATCCAAGAGGCCTTGTCAGAAGCAGGAAAGCATTTATAAATCTGCTTCACTTCTGGGAAGCTGGTGGTATGGGATGTAGGGAGGGCAGAACTTGTGCTACAGCAATTCTGCTCTGGCATATTCCCGGGGGATGGGCAAGGAGGCTCAAAAATTTCCGTATTTATCATATGACAGCAATGAGGTGCAGGGATCAGCGTGAACGTGCATCCTTGTGTAAGAACAATACAAACGAGCAGTGAAATGTATTATCTTGCCCTGATGAGTGCAAAGAAACACCCATTTCCCCCCTTTCCCCCACAAACAGTAAGAAAAAAGCAGAAATCTGCCTCCCAAACTGACTCATCATTTCAGCCAATGCCCCTGTGTGGTTCTCGCTTCCTGGGAAGTTCCAAGTGGTGAAATCATTCCTGACACCTTGGCCCTGCCCAAGAACTACGTGTGATTTTCGCACCAAAGCGTCTCCACGATGTGAAGTTTGGATGAGGATAAGAGAGCAAAGTGTCGGGAACATCTTGATTTGTGTGACACAGGACACAAGAATGTCCCAGCTGGAATTTCTGCCTCCAGAACTGCAGCCTTTGATGTTGACAGCAGGCATCTCACCATGGTTATTAGATCACTGCTTGCCTCTGATCACACCCATCAACGTGGAGTTACTGAAACTGAATATCAGCCCAGAAAGAAGTGGCGTCCTGCGGATAAAACATGGAATATATATTTTTGTCAAGATTTAACTCCAGTTGGCAACGAAATACAACACAGCCCCTCTCTCTCTTTCCCTTCTCCCATGGGTTGGAGAGGACAATCAGGAAAGAAAAGAACGTAGAACTCGTGGTTTGAGATAAGAACCATTTAATAATTAAGTAAAAGATAATGATAATGATAATTATTCTAAAAAGGAGAGGGAGAGAGTGCCATAAAACCCAGAAAGACAACTGATGCACGATGCAGTTGCTCACCACCCAGTGATCGACGCCAAACCCATCCGCTGGCCGTAATCAGGCCCAGCTTCCCCCAGTTTATACACTGGGCATGGTGTCCCAAGTTATGGAATATCCCTTTGGCCAGTTCAGCTCATCTGTCCCGGCCACGCTTCCCTCCAGCTTCTCGCGTAGCTTCTCGCTGGCAGAGCATGAGGCACTGAGAAGTCCTTGATTTAGGGTGAGCACAGCTTAGCAACCACCAAAACATCGGTGTGGTGTCAACATTATCCTCCCGCTAAATCCAAAACACAGCACTGAACTAGCTACCAAAAATAAAGTTAACTCTATTGGAGCCAAACCCTGGAGATTTTTGAAAATCTTTTAGACGAAGGGTTTGGTTTTGATTTTGGTGTTGAGTTGTTTCTCCCCTTTCAGTACACATATAATCACTTTTACTTAGGTTACTTAGGTCATGAGGGCTGCCTTTTGATTATTTAATTTTTTTTTAAAGGAAATATTTTATTTTCCCTGAGTGTTGCTGTCGTGTGCATTGTCCATACTCCTATATAAACCTTTATCCAAAAACTGTGTGACTAATACTGGTTGGGGTTTTTTGTTTTCAAGTCAGTTTTCTTCTTGCTATAGAATAAACAGCTTTTTCCTTTTCCTTTTTTTTTTTTTTTTTTTTTTTTATTTTTTTTTCTCTCTTTTGGAATCTCATTTAACCAGAAAGACCCAGCTACAAGTGTGAGGTAAATCACATCTCTGTGAGCAGCTCCTTCACACTGACAGAGCACGTACCGGCCGTCACCACTGGTTGGGTGACGATTTTGCAGCCCTGGAAGTTTCACAGGAACTGTGTCTGGTTGTGAGTAAGTCCTTTTCTGCTGGGTCTGTCTTCTGTGAGTTTGAAAAGGTCAGGAGTTCATTCGACTTGACCCGGGCAAAAAGGCAGACTTGTGGCTGAAGATGAGAGTTTGAGCAATAATTCTCCAGAGGGTGAAGAGGAGCAGTTGTAAAGGAAGAGAGGGAGCTATTAATAAAAGATTTTTTAATTGCAAACCATTCATGACATCAGAGAAGTACCAGCAATAAAGTGCACAAGTGAGTTGAAAACTGTATTAAAAAATAACAAAACTTCGTCAGCAGCATCTTCATCTCCTCTGAAGCACTTGTAAAAGTATGAAAGTGAGAGAGTTATTTAAAAAAATCTTCAAAAGGCTCCAAGAAGGCAGAAGTACCAGATCACTGTTTTATCAGAGACAGTCAGCCATTTAAATACTGAAATATGTACTCTTTATTGGTGGTTATTCCTTTTCTATCCTTCCAGCTTGGACAAGGAAATTGGAATAACTCAGCTCCAAGCAAAATTTTATTGTTTCTTCTTTTTTTCTTCCTTAGTAGCTCTCTAGAGAAGAGCTGGTACAATATTTAGAGAGTACCATGGGGTGCTTTGTTTATAGCCATTACATGGAACACTTTTTGAGTAATGAAAAATAAAAAGTAAAGCATGTCTGAATTTTTTAAAAAATTAAATTCTGCATGATGTGGAGAAGAAAGAAAAAATACCAGAACAAGAGGGACATCAGAGTACCCTTTTAATTAATTACATATTTTATTGTTCGATGCAGATCTTGCTAAGGCCTTTTTAAAATATTAAAAACACCCACAGAAGTACAGTGCAGCAAGGACCAGCTTTAAACCCTCAAACCCAAAGAAATAGATACTAAGCTAGAAAAATTTGCTATAACTTCATCCTGTGTAATTATGTCCATGAAGAAATGGCAATAAATACAATATGAAAACTGTAACTCAGAGTACTTGCAGGTCTTCAGTAATTAAAGTTCACAGGAACTTTGTATGGTAACAAAATGTCGCTTTTGCAGTTTTAATATTAAAATATTGAGACAGAGCTTGCTGTTAGTGATGGACTTGATGTAAAAATACAATTAATTTTCACACACAACCCCTATTTCAGAACAGAAGTTCTGTCCCAGTCAGAGGTAGGAAAATGGAGGCGACGACATATCACAGACATTCAGAAATGTGAGCAAATTAGGAGCAGAAATCCCCAGAAAATTATGTTGGGATCTGAGTTCCTCATTCAGTCCAACATCATCAAAAATCTCACCTGAGAGGAAGAAAAGGACAATTTGTGTGTTTGTCATCTGCATCATTTTAGGGGCATGTTACCTGAATACTCTGAAGTTCTGCAAACACCCTGGGGATTTTTAGGGGGGGTTATCAGCTTTTATTTGGACACTGCTCCTTTTTCCTTCAGGATAAAAATATTGCCTAATATGATTTGTCTGAGACATGAATGGTGGCTGGACCAGGAGCAAAATCCTTCCTCCACTCTCGTTTTCTAGACATTAGCTCATGTTCTTTGAAAGCCGCGTGCTGCAACTTCACCGCTATCACGGTCTGCATTCGGCTTTCATTTGGGATGACTTGGCTTCTGCTGTGCTCAACTTGACCTCTTATCGCAGCCCAAGGAGGAGTTCTCGTTGTGTGTTTTCCCAGAACACAACAATATTGGCCCAGCTCCAAGCTGGCACTCTGCACCCTGGGCCCTGGCTAGGAAATGAGGTCTGTGAACACATCCCCATGCGAGCACTCCTGTGTGTGCACATTCACCCTCACACGCTCACACCTGTGCTCTGCTTCGTGCTCCAAGGTGTGACAGTGACAGAGGACACTAGAAAATCTCCAGAACAGCTGCAAATTTATTAGAGATGCAAAAAAACCCCCACCTTGATCCAGTGGGAAACACCAGTTCCCGCTCTTGGTGGTTGTGAGGTCACTGATGCCTTTCAGAGACCATCATTTGGTGAGCTCATATAGAAGAATTGCTCCAAATTTTTAATTAAGTTTAAAAAAATCACTGTTTTTCCTTTAATTGGACAACATCCCTGGTGGTACCGCTTCCTTTCCCAGCTCCTTTCATAGCTGGCTATATTTATTAAATGCAGACACCCAAGTCTTTGTGAGTAGGGATGGAGAAAACGCATTGGGCATCCCACCCGTGTGAACTTCCTGGCAAGACACATGGGTCTCACTGTCTCCTTATTCTGCTGGTTTGAAGGATCTATTTTTATTTTTCTTTCAAGAGTAGAGCCCTTCAGACTGGTCAGTAACAAGGCCTGTCTCCGGATGCCAAAGGGACAACACAGAGCCACTTTGTGAAGAAGAGAGAGGGGTCTAACTAAGAAGTGCACTTGGACGGTGCTGAAAGACGTCTGTCAAGCTGTCAAAGAGTCCCTGCACCTCGTTGGAGCCAGCCTTGGGAGAGAGAGCAGGGAAATCTCCATCCCCAAACTCTCCCTGTCACGCTGGGAGGTTAAGAATTGGCCTTTGTCCTCGGTAAGAGCCAGGCAAGGGACAAACAGCTCCTGGGAGAAACCTCTCTGTGTCCAACTCACTTAGGCCAAAATCGTGGCAATTTCCCTTGGCAAGCTGCACTGATCTTATCCCCTCCCAGTATCTTCAGGCTGCGTTTTGATTGTCTCCAAAGGGCATTTCTCTCGCTAAATCACAGTGTGTTCTGTTCATCCCTCTTTCCCAGCTGGTGAAAAGGACGCTGTGCAAGAAGCACCCAAAGGAACTCGATGTATTAACTCCCCGTGGCGCAGGAGGGCTATGACACAGTCGAGAACCCTGAGGACAATGTGCTTTCCACTACAGCAAGCCTTGGCTTGGCAAAGCTTTTCCATCAAGTGACTTATCTGCGTGGGCAGCACCACTTCCCCGCTGGTCTCATTCTTGCAGCCTCCCTCTCCCACTTCAGCCATTGTCAACCTTTCAGTCACAGCTGTAACCCAGTCTAGCAGCCATCATTTCTTTTGGCCCCCCTTCAGACTGCCTGACAAAGCCTTGAAATGACTTAATCCGTGGAGAAAATGCTTGAAGATTACATTTGCTGGAGTAAATGCTGGTTTTAGACTTCCTGTCTCTCCCTTGGCTCGAGGGAGGAGGTGTGTTCCTCGGTGACATAATGCCAGCAGCAACAGGCTGGATAATGCACCCGCCAGAGGATTTGTGCCTTTCTGCTGCTCAGACTGCACTGATACCTCTCTGCAAAAGCCTCACAGGCCTCAAGTCCTGCCCTGACACATCAGAGACGTGGTTTCCTCGTTCAACACAAATGTTCTTCAGAACTTCATCATCAAAGGATGGCACACGTCCTTCACCCCTGAAATGTCATTGAATGTTGCTCACTGGAAGAGATGTGAGCTTTGCCTACAGGTAGTTAAGCTTGTGCTATGTCCCTATTTGTTTATCAGCCTAATTTTTATTTTCATTCCAATTTGTAACCAGATGGCTGGGTGAAGGCAAGAAATCAAGCAGGATCCAGATATTTTCAGCCAGCTGTGAGACAGTAACTTCTACAGCATTTTATGGGAATGCTCTAGACACAAATTAAGAAGGAAGGGTGGGTCTGTAAAATGCTTTAGGGCATCTTTTTCAAACCTGATATATTTAAGAAAAGTGTCTTTCTTCTGTGGAAAAAAAAAAATAAAGAATTTCAAGACAAAGAGCATAATAGAAACAAAAGAAATGGTCCATCATTCACAGTCCAAGTCAAAGCTGGTCAGCTGGGAACACTACTGGATATTTGAGCAGGGAAAATGAAAGAAGAGACTCCTAATTTTACCTACTCCAAAATATGGATGTCCTGAATACACACGTGGATGTGCCAGAAGCCCTGTGAGAAGGTGGGAGCAGAGCAGCCCAGTGCTGTTTGCCTGGTGTGCTGATGGGTGAAGAACATCTGCTCTGAAAGCCAACGGGGGAAGATGCTGCAGAAATGAGAGAACAAACTCCTGTTAAGGCAGTGACAAAGGTGTGAAATACATCATCATCATCATCATCATCATCATCATCAGGGACAGGTGCTAAGCAAAGAAAGGCACTAAGACCAGAGAGTTTGTGAATGTCTCATCCCTGAAACAGTTCAAGGCCAGGTAGAATTGGCAGCTGAGCAACTTGGTCTAACAAAATATGTCCCAGCCCATGGCAGGGGGTTGGAATGAGATAACTTTTAAGTTCCTTTTCAACCCAAACCATTCTATGATTCTAAAATTGGGGCTGGCCCAACGACATATTCCACTGTGAAGCAGAGGAGGAGCAAATCATGTCAGGTTAGAAGTTAATGGAGAATATCTGAAATAAAAGATGATGGAAATGTTACGAGGTGCGTGAAGAAAGGGAGAGATGCAAAAACAACGCAGCATTTTGATGTTCTCTGTAGTGCAGCCAGCCCGGTCCCATCTCCAGTCTGCTTGGCTGAAGGAACAAAGCAGGACAACCTTCCTGAAAGGCTCTGAAAAGAATCAGAGAACAGCTCCTGCTGCGGCTCATTTTTCAGTCTCCAGTTCAAACACAACAGGGGCTGTTTGTTCCCACAGTGCAGGCCTGACCTTAAAATCGTTCACGAGCTTTTGCAAACTGCAGCCCAGCTGGTTGCAGAGCTCCAGCCATCTGCTTCTATTTTTAAATCTCCAGGTTGCAGACGGTTTTCTTTAGTTACAACTCCTCGGGGATTGCCTTAAACAGAAGTGCACGGAGCAGCAAGGCCCCCGTTAGCATCCCAGGGATCCTGAGAGATTAAGTGCAGCAGGAAAGGCAGCAGGGCTGATCTTGCACAAATGAGGGCATTTCAGGGAACATCCATTCCTATGAAATCTCAGCTCCACAGGGGCTGGGAGGCTTCAGGCCTCCACATGTAACCATCAGGCAGAAAATGGGCCAGCTGAGTGAACTATCAGCTGAATCTGGAGAAGGAGAAATGGAGCTTTTATGTCACTGTCAGAGATTTCTTGGCTTTGGCTGGATGTTGAAGGCCACAGACATGGACGGAGAAAGTTTTACATACGGAAATTTCACTTGCCCTGTTGTTAGAAACATCACTTTATGTATCCAAATTCAAGGTTTCTTCAACAGCCTGGCACCCCACAGCCTGCCCTTCCTACCTCCATCTCCATTAGAGCAGGTTTTGGCTCCAAAAACTCCCAGGGAATGTGCACGGTTCTGTCCCATGTCTCATGGAAGACTGAGATCCTGAAAATCTCTGCAGAACAGCCAAACTGCCTCCACCAGCCTGAGGCACAGATTAATCAGACAACTGTGTGCTAAAATTTTAGTGTTCTGCTGGATTACTATTTCAGTAGAGGCAAATAATTTCTGTCTATATCTAGATGTGATTGAGAGGCAGTTGACACAGCTGAATATAAAATCCTTCTTTTTCACCAGACAAGACTACATTTAAAGTCTTCTCCAGTGCTTGTCATTCTGTCAAGGAACTACATTTTATAGTTGATAATTTATATATTTGCCTTTTAGATGTCAAACTTAGCTATAAGATAAAAACCGGAGTGTAAAGATCCATGTCAAATATTACAAATGCTTTTATTTTTGTTGAAAATTTTATGGTTTTTTAAAAAAATCTTCTATTCAAAACTGCAGATCCTGTCTTGGTGTCCTGATTGTATAAATCTGTATAGGCATATACAAGGGAGACAGGTTTCTGTTAGAGTCTGTCAGGATCCCATCAATATTGTCTGGGAAGTTTCTATAAACCTAATTTCATCATCTGGAGAGTTTTCATGTTTCACTAAGTGAATCCAGTAGACTTCCAGTGACTTTAATGGGCCTTTAGAAAATCAGCTCACACATGAACTCCTGCCTTGCCAACATCTAAATTTTGAAGCCTTGGCTTGCAAGTCAAACTACATCTTCCCTGGAATAACAGAATTATACTGTGTTCTAATATTATTAAAATAATGATCTGCTTCAAAACACTCACAGGATGCTATATAAAAAGATAATGTTTCCCTCCCACATTAAAAAAAACTATAATTTAAAAAAATCCAAACCCCTAAATGAAACAATAAGAACAGCTGTCTAAATCATGCTGATGAGTTTAATACCAGCTGCCAGCTCTATCTCCATCAGAACTCATCCAAGAGTTGTTTTATATCTGCTCTGGAGTTGGAGACGTGTGTTCCACACAGACTCATCAGTAATTTTACATAACTCTGGCCCACATCTGTGCTTTTCCATGTGTAAGACTCCATGTACAAAACTTTATACACCTACATGCCCACTTTTCACTGAATCACATGGAAGTCATGCGCCAGTCTGAGAATCCAGCTTGGCACAGTGTGGGATCCCCCTGGTTTCCATACCTCAGCTCCCACCAAATCCCATACATTGCCAATTAATTAAACCTGCAGACTTTGCACCTCTCCCATTTCTATTCCATTTTCTTTGTTCATGCAAAACATTCGAGTGACTTTACTAAGCAAAGCTCATAGGACTGGGCGCTATTTAAATCGTTTATGCTGGTTTATATTTGGAATAAATGGATAGTGGTGAAACCCTATGGTTTTTCTAAGGCCATTATTAAAATTTAACAATGAATTCAATGTTTGAATGGGTTCAGGAAACAGCTATTATGTATCAAGGAGCCAAAGTCAAGGCTTTTTAACAATATTGGACAAAAGCAGTTAATTGGACAAACAATCCTTTAGGGAAAGAAAGAGGTTATTGTTCATGCAGTGGAAACCACAGCATAATAATTAACCACTCTGGTTGTTTTGACAAAAGGTCAGATGCAATAGAAGCACAAAGTGCTTGAAAATCCATGTGAGAAGTCCTCATGTGACAAGCCAAAGTACTTGAAAAGGACATAAACAGAACTCAAACGTGAATCTTAAGGGCCCAAATCACTTGAGTGTTCACACAGGGACCAGGTTGTCTTCAAGGCCCATCAAAGCCAAAAGTTCAAGTTCTGAGCAGATTCGCAGCTTCACTCCTGCCAAAGCTTGGGCAGGAGACAGAAATCAGTCATTTCTTCAAGTTCTCCAAAGGTAGCCACTCCCAGACTGCACTCAGCAAGGGTACCAAAGGTGTCCCTCACCTGGTTGGAGTTCAGTTTTGGAAAAGCTCATTTCCGTGCACGTACTGGGCAGAGAGAGGTGACAACTGAGAGTGATATCCTCCTAAAATGTCTCAGAGACATTATTTCAGGATATGTTCGTATCAGTAAATAAAATTATCAAGTTCTTGTCTGCTAGACCCAAGAGCAAGTAGAACGGTATGACTTCCAATAAAACAACTAAACTCTACCCCTCCCATTCCAAGGTGGCTTCATCCAAGCTGCATTTGGCAAATCTCGAAAATTCTTGAGCAGGTGTTTCCTTATTTTGTTTTTTAGGAGTGAAGTACAACTCTCCCATTCCTTCCAGTATTTTACCTACAAGCCATGGAAATGGAAATGTGAACCTAGATTCATAAAGCATTTTCTGTGCATTCTCTAGGCAAAGCTTAATTAAAAATGATGTAAATCTGGCAGCCTCTGCAACAGCACAAATGGAAAAAAAAGTCCTAGAGATAAAATACCCACCTGTGGCAAATAAATCACAGTCTTATCAGTTCAGCTCTCCTTTATCAATAACATTTACAAAGAAAGACTCATTGAAGTACGCTTTGAAGATTAACAGAAATGGAATTACATGGACTAGCAATGGAATATGTGTAAAATTGGCACATCACAGGTCTTTTGGCTTTCACAGGTTGAAAAAGGTGTTTGAGATTCACTGCCTTGCCTGGCTTGAGTCTTGGCCAGGCAGAGCTGAGGTCAGGTCTTTTACAGACCACATGAAAGCCTTAATGGCCTCTCCCTAATATCACAAAAAAACATTTCACATTGCCATGACAACACCAAACACTGTAAAGCCAGATAGGAATATAATTTAGTTCCTCTTTCACCTTTTGAACAATGTTAAATAATTTTGAGTAGATCAGATCTGGCTCCGAGACAGAAAACACAGCGACGCTCTTCCCCCACAGCACTGATAGGATAGAGCGTCAGGCAGGCCCATCATTTCTCTCCCTCTGCTTTATTTCATGCCAGGTTCTTCTTGATTGAATAATGTGAAATGGTAAAACAGAAAAAAAAAGGTTGGAGATCCCCAAAGGAAACCAAGTGTGTGCTGCAGCTCGTTGTTTTTATAGTCACATCTGTCCTTTGGACACATTCGTACTTGCAAGTGCTCCATTTACTTTTCAGGGAAAAAAAAAGGAAGAAAAACTATGACTGTTTCCAGCAATTGCGCTTAACAGCCACTTTTAGTCAAGAGTTGCTGTTTGGCTCTCATGCTTCCAGGAAACATTGTTCTGTTTGCTTTCAATGGCAAAGAAAAAATGAATTAATAAACGGTGCCTCCAGGTTTTTGTCTAGGAGTGAGGAGACACCCTTTGGAGCAGGGAACTGAGCATGAAATGAAGGGAGAAGAGATTAGATGGAGGGATCAGCCCTAACTGATACTGGTCCTTCTCGTGACCTTGAAAATAAAGTGTAAAGGAAAAGATGAGAAAGAGGTAAAAATTTTCTAGAAATGCTACAAAAAGTGGGCTAATATTATCAATACACTGATCATTTTCCACCAGCTTCTCAATTCCTGCCCTAAGCCAAGAATAGAAACAAAACAGAGGAAAAGGCACAATGAGGGCAATTCATGGCAAAGTCTAGGGCATGACAGATCAGGAAGTTCAGGAAATCATGACCAGGGCCCTAGTATTGGGCTTCTGGGGCTCTTTTTTTATCCAAACCTATAAACCTCATAACGCAATGATTGAAAAAGGTGAAAACCCCTCATTCAAACAGGTATGGCTCAGGGGCAGTAGGGCACAGAGTTCAACCAAGGTGAAGGGAGAATGAATCCTCTGGGAGTTATTAAACTCCACAAACCAGTCACCTTGGGTGCCCCGTGTCACTTCCCTCCATCCATTCTGTGTTCCTGTGTTTATTTTGTACCCTGGCCTAACCAAATGCTGGACTATACAGTAATTTATTGCAGCACTACAGGCAGCAGGCCTGCAGAGGAACAGGAATGGCCACGGGCAGGCATCCATGGGTACATGGGAGTGGTCAGGAGCCCAGGTCCCTGGAAAGTTTTACTTTCCAACAGCAAAAGGGAACCTTGAAGTCAACAAAGATTTTGCCTTCTGAGGACCATCATTCATAGCCCTCCATGGCAAATTGATTTCAAGAACTTAAAGCGAAGTGATCTCATAGATGGCTAATGTCTAATTAGTAATTAATGTGTTTAAACAGAGATTCTATTTCACGATTCAGCTTTGGAAAGTTTATTAAATGATGCACTTGTCCCCAGATGGAATTCTGGGCTAATTTAGGTAATATCCGACAACTCTGTACAAAAAATTTGGTACTTTCAAGGACATCAAGTTTGAAAGAAACCCAGAACCATTCTTGACACAGATGTTTACACAAGCCCAGGCTTCAACTGAATCATAACATCCATATTCTTAATATAATTTATTGTTTAACTCTTGGCACATCCAAACTTCAGCTGGGTAAAAGCAGGGAAAACATTGAAATAGGATGAGAAACTCTGTATTATTGTGTTATCCTAATTTTTAAAAACATTAGGCTGTGAATTGTGACTGGTGCAGCTGGTGGATATGAAAGGACAATGGAAGCTTCCTGGAGTGCTGGCTGTCATTATGTTAGGTTTCAATTGCCTTTCTTTCCTTGCACATGTCAAAAGTCTGTGTAGAGTCGAGCAACACGAAATCTAAAATTAAATTACCACAGTTACAATGGGGAGGCAGAATACGTATTTAGTTCTAAAGATAGGTGGGTAAAGTCGGGGCCCGTATCTCCACAGGTTGTTTATAGAGTCAGTGGAGCAAAAGGGGTTTCTCAGGGATGAACCCAAAGCACCTTCCTCAGCCTTCTTGTAAATTGTCTCGTGCTGGAACATCCAATAAGCAGAGGATGCTTTGTCGCCTGTGCAAACCACAGAGTGGGAACACCTGCACGTGCCTGGGATGGCAACTTGCACTCAGAAAAAGCAAATTGGATCATCTTCGCTTTTCTCAGCTTTGCCCAGGTAATGTTTGGGAGATTTGGGATGGCCCATACCAGCACTGACACCCACGTTCCTGGAGTCGGGAATATTTCCTTGTGCTTTTTCCTTGGCAGAGAGTGTAGGTGTTTGGGATGCTGTGGGGCACCTGATGAGGGGTACTGAGACTGTGGTAGATGGTCCCTGGATAATCTAGGGAAGCATCCACCCTTTATCATCTTCACTCAAAGGATGCTGAGGCCCTGGCACAGGCTGCCCAGGGAAGCTGTGGGTGCCCCATCCCTGGAAGTGTCCAAGCCCAAGCTGGATGGGGCTTGGAGCAACCTGGCATAGTGGAAGCTGTCCCTAGGTGTTCCTAAGGTTTAGAACTAGATGATGTTTAAGCTCCCTTCCAGTCATAACCACTCTGGGATTCTATGGCCTTTTGCTGTCAGAATGTGTGATAAATCCAGAGGTTTGTGCCTGGGAATCACCAGGGCAGGCACAGACAACCCCCATCAGCCCATGGATCAGGAGCTCTCAGTGCACACATCTCAGGAGCTGTTTGAACAACGGCGTCCCAGGCTTGCTCTGCCAGGGACATTTTGTTGAGTTTCTGGGTGATCACATTTGCCCACTTGACATTTGTTAGCGGGTTTCTATACTTGCTGATTCATGCCTTTAATTCCTTCACTGGGTATGTTTCAACTATTTTAATGAGCTGATGATAACTTTGAAGGGTGCTTGTCCAGCACAAAGCAAAACCATTTGTGCCAGGAGTGGGGCACCATTAGCAGCCATGGCCTGAATCCCTGCTCTCAGTTCAGGGTCCAAGTACTACAAAAGCACTTTAAAATATACCATGAAACTTCTTCTCCTTTAAGAAGAAGGAAGAGGTTTAAGCCCGGAATTCACCTTAAATACTTTTTTTTTTTTAATTTAATTTTCTTAAGAGCTTTACTGTAACTGTTCAAACATTATCGTTGTGAATACAGGGTCTAGTGGAAATAGTCCCTGCCCACAGCAGGAGATCAGAAATAGATGATCTTTAAAGTCCCTTCCAACACAAAACTTTCAATGATTCTATGATTCTACAAAATACATCAACAAATCACAATTTGTTTACTTTGATTTGGGGGGGTTTTTTGTTTGTTTCTTCACTAGTGAAATAATTATTGTACCTCTTTAACCTTTTATTTGTTCTTTAGTGATCATAAGCTAAAGCAGCTAACGTGGCACAGGTCCTGTTACACCCCAAATGGCAAGACAGTGTTGTTTGTCTTCACAATTTTGGACTTCAAAGCATGAAAAAATAAGCCAAGTTCTTTGCAAGGTGTAGACTAAGGAACAAATTGTGAATCTCACATTTTCTGCACCACTGACTCTAAAGTTACCTCAAGCTTGTCAAAACAAACTATTTACTGTGGGTGAGTTCTGCAACTGTTCTGGCTCAGAGACTCCATAAGGCAAAAAGGGTTAATTTGGAGTCAATGGAGGCAGTGGGATCACAGCAGATAAAATTGGAAAGATGTTCTAGAAAGTGGGCACAAGATCCTGGTACTCTGCCTCATTTCTAAGTGTAATTTGGAAGAGTTCTCTTCCAGGTGAGGACCTGCTTTGCCTGCCATTAAAAAAAAAAAAAAAGAATATTCCTTTCCCTAAATGGCAGCATCAAGTGAAGAGTGGAAAAGCAGAAATTGGCTCAGTCTTACAGGTGGGCACATGAAGAAGGGTGCAGAAAATCAAATTGCATTACATGGCAAATTAAAAATGAAGAATCATCAACAGTTCGTATGTTAGCACAACTGATTCTGTTTATTTTTAAACCACCCCAAAATCCAATCATGCTCTATGTACATAGGCAATACATGGGATAGCACACCAAATGTAGACAATAAAGATAAAATATATTCTGGTTTATTTTGCTGGTGATTTTCCTTTATATTCTTTTTTTTCATTGTCCATCTGCTCAAGTTGATGAAATGATCCAACTCATAACGGATTCCTATGCCAATCCTACCTCCACTCCCAATCCCACACTGTCTCTCAGAGAGGAGAATCCATCCCATTACCTCTGGGGGGTTTTTCTGAATGCTGGAATGTGCTGATTTTCTCTCAGTTCCTCCGGGCCTCATTTCTTATGGAAAACTGTTTAGTGCAGAACAAGTATATCAGCATGGATCTGCTTTAACTATTTTCTATAGTTAGTAGGTAAGACCAGCTAATGCTTTGGGTTACTCAGGAAATCGTAAGTAGCACACACACACACACAAATGAAAACAGAAAATACTCTTCCACGTCGTTTAGAGTGTTAATTTTCTTCCTCGTTTCCAGTGTCGTTTATTTTTCTAAGCACTGCTGCAATTCTTTCCACTTGCCTTTATGCTCTTATTTTCTTACAAAACAGTATACTAGGCTTTCTGTATAAAACATATATATAAACATTTATATATATATATATATATATATATAAAAAAAACAAAGCAACCACCCCCAAAATAGACTTACAGGTATGTATTTGTCCCTCATTAGAAAATACACCGTGTGTACATCTGTTCGTGGTCCCTGAATGTCACAGCGCTGGCTATTGGAATGGGGTCAGAGAGAAAGGGGACTTCTTTGCTCCTTGTTTTGCTTAAATTCACACAGATAAATTCCACAAGGCGAACAAAAGCAGAGTAGCCACAGGAACAATCAGATCCTGTTTACACATTGGCACCATGTTGTCATCATTGCCATTGTTGTTACTCTCCAATTTGACATCTAGTTATTACTTCCCAGGAATTAATAGATCTATATTTTTTTTGGTCACATATATTCTCCCTTCACAATCAGCTGGATGCAGGTTCAGGGAGAAGGAAACACTAGAAAGCCGAAAAGATCCTGTGACTCTGGAAATTCTTACCCTGCTTCACTTTTCTGGCCCTCTTTCTCAAAGATGATCAATCATTTAGGAAATTATGGCTAATTCTACATAACAAGTAATTTTTAGTAGCCTTTCGTTCCAAAAGATGCTTTTGGACACTGATTTGAGATTGGTTTTTTCCTATTCATTGCTGGCATTAGATGCCAGCCTTGCATTTTTGTGTAAATCCTGTTTTTCCAGGTGTAAGGCCCCCGTTATTGGTACAGATGGTTCTCTGTCCTCAATATCTATTCTTTCAGGAAACAGCCTGCTCATTTGAACTACCTATCATTACTGAGCGACGTGGTGGCAGAACCCCCCAAACTAAATACACCTCAAAATTGAGTGGTAGCAAGAGAGAGGTTAAACTTCAGCCCAATTTATTTAGGTCATGACTTCTTGACCCGAAGACTCTGTAATTGAAAAACCCCAGATATAAAAAATGCTATTAAGATATGGGGGCAAAAAAAAAAAAAAATGGAAAACTGTATTGAATTAAAAAAACAAGGTACTGCTTGCTGGTTTACAAAGAGTCTATAACACTGATAAAATCTTCGGAAACCAATGTGCTGCTTTTTTTTTTTTTGCTTTTTTTTTTTTCCTCTCTCTCCATGCCCTTCTTTATTTTGGCTTCATTTCAACCCGGGAGTTCATATCATCCCCTTCGAGGTCGTACTCTTCTACTTGGCCACTGGTCCACACCTTCATGCGGTCGGTGAGGTCGCTGGTCCTGGGCGCCAGGATGAAGTCGTAAATCAGGGCAGCACTTGCTCCTCCGATGATTGGGCCCACCCAGAAGATCTGAAATGCAGGTCCAAGTTATTGCATCGGGTATTTCTGCGTTCGAAGACCCTCTGAGGATTCTCACCATGAAATTTACAGCCTATCCACCTGAATGTTTTCTTAACCACATGGCATAAAAGCAGGAATTTCTTACCGTGGATTGGTGGTAGACCCAGAGGTGAATAACTGTGACTGTGTTGTCAAGTTGTGATTTTTAAAATCAGTTTTCTACTGGTAAAACATCTCTACTACCCCAGACAGAGTTGGCAGGGGAGCACAGTTTCTAAAACAACAGGCCATTAGATGCTGTTTTCCAGTTAACTTCCAGTAAAAGGTGAATTTGAAAGTAATAGTTAATGAGGACCTAATTAGGGGCTTAATTTGCTGCGTAGCTGGTGATATCGCTGTAATTGAACTGGCCTAACCACTTAAGAAAATTAAAGTTTAGAAGGAGAGGTAATAAAAGGATTTTAATAGACGGGTTGATTTTGTTAGAAATAACAGAAGATATTGAAGACTTTGCAGGGCCAAAGCACCGCTGAGTCTGAAAACTCTTTCTTTTATTCAGCAATATCTGTATTTTAACACAAATTATTACTTTTATCTTCTTCTGTCCCTACAAAGGATAATAATTTTCTTATTAAATTCTGAAAATACCAGCTCCTCACTTAGTTACTTCCCCTAAGTGTCCTAATAATAACTTTCAAGTGGGAGACACTGCCAAAACTTGCCCAGTATCCTCCTTTTGTGTTTTACTCTTTAGATTAAAATGGAATCCATATCCAAAATTTTCACAACTCTGTTGTATTACCATTAAACTTCCACCTGTGCCTATGCAACTGGCTGCCAAAATTGTGAGTAGGAGAGTTGGAACAAGCCCCATTTTGTATATACTCAAGAAAATATGCTCATTTACAACTTTTACATCAACCTTCTTTATTGAGCTTTGGTGAAATAAGTAAATTTTTGTGAAGTTCCTCATTTTAACCACATTTAAATATAGGGAATAATTTAAAATTTTTAGTGTTTCCAGAGCCCTTATCCTTGCAAATGCATAAGCAGACACTCAGCTTTAAGATGCTGAACATTTTATTAGCTCTTAAATATCGGATGATCCATTTCAGTTTATAAACCTGCTTAAGAATCTTTCTAAATTAGGTTTTCCCAGATAAAGCAGTAGCACTTTACAAACTTGGATTAAACAATAAATTCCCAATACAGGATTCTGTGTAATAAGGCTTTAACATTTAAAATGTTTGAAATAAAGAAATATAAAGGGGAATAACCAAAGAAAATCTACTGTATTGCTTTGAGCCCAGAGACTGAATGAGCCTGAGGACTTTCTGTTTGCCTGAGGCCGGTCAGGATTGAAAGGAGAATATTCTCTGTTAAATGAAAGAGAAATGCCAATTCACTGGCTTGGTCCTAATGATGCCTTAGGTTTTAACTTTTATATTTTTCAAACCCTGCCCCGCCTGGTGTGTGACTCTGCAGTTCCTTGTGCCCTGGGAGCTGCTGTTCTCTCCTGCTGCTCACACACAACAAACCTCTGCAGGTTCCCACTCCAAGGACACCGGGCCCCAAATGTGTCAACTCAAAGCCTCTAAAGGGGGACAAACTTGGAGTAATTCCATCATGAACTGAGGTTATAATTGGAGAATTAACCCTGATATGCAAATGAACCAAACTGATCAAAGTGTGAAGAACCCGTGACCCAGGGTCCATCTTGGGTGGAGCCTCTGGACTGCTCAGGGTGAGCCTTTGAAGGCCCTTCAGATAAGTACCTCCCTTTATTCTCTTAATTCTTGTTTATTCTCTGTGTTTTAGGTGGCCACTTAAGGCATCAATGATACGTGTTCAAACGTTTCCGATGCTGTAGGTTACGTGTATTCAGAGCCTCTTGTAAGCTAAACAAACTTACTCAACTTACCCAGTGATTTTCAAAGTTGTTGGCGATCAGCGCTGAGCCAAAAGATCTGGCCGGGTTAATTCCACAGCCGGTGTAATCAATCTAGGAGGTGGAAAGAGAACCAGTGGTGAGGCACTGATGAAGCTTTCCCATCATCTCCCTGCCCTCACTGGCCCACCCCGAGGTGGGACATGGCAGATATAAACTCTGAGGGCTAAAACTTACAGCAAGAAGATGTCCCAAGGCAACGGAGAGACCAATGGCCAAAGGCGCCGATCCCGAGACGTCGTTCCTTCTCCGGTCTGTGGTGGCCAGGACACACAGCACCAGCTGGAAGGTGGCAATGATTTCAATGCCCAGCCCTTGGCCTGCATTAATTCCCTCTGAAAGCTGCACGGAGACAAGAAGGAAAATGTCACTTCGTATTTCTACCTGACTTCGACCAGAGTAACAAAGCTCTGCAGTATCGATTTCCTCAGTAGAAAAACATAGACCTGCACATCTGTTTCCCTCCTGGGGTTCCTTTTTGCTTAACGGGGGGAAAGAATAGGAAGAAAGAGAAAAAATTGAAGGAAAATTAGCTTCGAAACACTCCCTGCTATACCCAAACCTAGGCATAAGCAGCTTTTTTTGGTGATCCAACGTGGTTGAGTGGTTGCTGCTTCCTGCCAAAGTGAACACTCAGCCACTGGACACAATGAGAGTGTAATTAATCTACGTGTGAGAAACAAATGAGCCAGAGAGTCGCCTTCAGCAGAATTTACTTCTTCAGAAGTGAACTGCGGTGCCTTAGGGCAGTCACTCATTGCTTCAGTCATTTCCACACTAATATTAAGATATAAATATTCCACCTATACTGTGAATTAATTGCCTGAAAATATGCCTCTAATGACACAGAAAATACCCTGAGATATCCACAGAGTTCATGTGGGACTGGTCGATGTGACAGAAGACCAAAAGTATCTAAAACATCTCTAGATATTGATATTTAGTCAATGTATCTTTAATTTGCATAGGTAATGGTGTAGTCAATGGAGATGATATCCGTTCACCTGATGAAATGTAGGTGACCAGTTGAAAGCTCTTTTTTTTTTATAGATCTCATTTGATTACAAAGAGCTCAGACACCTAACTCACAGGTAAACTAACTTTTTTGTGTCTTAGACACAAACTGAACCTCGCTCTACTTCTTTGAGGTACATTAAAAAAAAAATCCCCAATTAAGGAATCCCAAGGGGCTGATGGGAGGAGTGCTTCGATTTCCTACTGAAGTAAAGTGGATTTTCGACAAAAACTCAAACTGTCAGACACAAATATTCCGATGGTATTATTAGTCACGAAATCAGCAGAGTTTCTTGTAAGAACATATTGAAACCATGGTGATTCACATAAATGGACATTGCAGAGTAGAAATGCTGTCATGTTTCAGGAGCACTGCTAAAAAGCTCGTGCCTAGCAAGAAACCATGGAGCTAAAGCATTTGATGTTATAACAAGTTTTGAGTTCTGCTTTTAATTGCTGTACTCAGTGATGTCTTCATTAAGTCAAGGCAAGTCTGTTACCGAGCTGAATAACTTGACGTTAAGTAGAAATAACTCACTTGCACGGATGGGATGAAACATGAGCCTGGCCACAGGCCAGAGAACGGAGAATGTGACTCAGAGTAGGAAGTAAACTCTGCAAAACTTATGTTAATTTGTGCTATCAGTAGGTTATCACATCTGTCAGAGCCCCTGCATTAAAAATTGCTGGGTCATGCACGGCAAAAAACATAATTACATGTCATTGTGATCTGTCCAGAACAATGAAACGATGGGAAATCCTGCTATTAATCTGTTTTTTTGGTTTATGCCCTAATTTCCCCAAAGCTAGTATTTGAATAACCTTAAAACTTAGAGATGGTTAACTGAACTATTTCACTTTCCACATCTGCTATTCACATTTCTTGTTTCTTCTCTGTAACAAAGTTTAATATCAAATTCCTGAGCAATGAAGAAAGAGTCATTTGAGTCTTTCCTCAGCATAAATCTGATTTCTAAGTCCTGCTAATCTGAAACACTAATGATGTATTTTTACATCTTGTTCTTTAATATGCAGGAGTGATAGCCTCTGAGTTGGAAGCAGTTTATCCACAAATAGAAGAGAATTCTGGTCGAAAGGACGGGTATTTTGGTTCCTTCAGCATCCACAGAGTAGAAACTGAAATCCATTAATGAAACCTTCATCATTATTAGGACTTACATGTGAGAAGTATGATTCTGACATAAATACATCCATATGAGATGCAATGAAAATTGCATGATCCAGATCTTCATGCTTGATATCTCTGAATTAATATCCTATTGCTTTTGTAAGTTTTAAAAATAAAGACTTTTTTTTTCACTGTAGAGACAGTGGGATTTGTGGCTCTCAATGAATTAGGCTTCCAACGCATTTCCTTGATATCAAAAACAATTGAAGAATCTGAAGTACACACTTTCTGGAAAATCTTCTCTCACATTTGGAAGGCTAAATGGCCAAACTTAAAAGCCAGGTGTGTTAGCAAACGAGTGACTGATGCGCACATGCCCGAAAGCAGGTAAGAAACCAGATTCTTTTCTATCATAATGCAACCCCAGAGAAGCCAGAGCTGAGGTCTGACACACCAATGTTAGCATTTTACAAAGCCTTGACATTTTAAGAGATTAAACACTGGCCAACCATGACGCTTTCCCTTCACTTTGTCTCTCTACAAAGAGACAAAAGACAGTAAGAGCAAAATTATTCCTTAAAAACCTGTGATAATCCGTATCTCCAAGGGGCGGAAAATCATATTCTTCCTTTCCCTCCAGGAAAAACACATCCTACAGCTGACGTGACTTGAGGTCATTCTCCCTGCTAATCAACACTTATTGATGGGCTGTGTGGAATCAAAGAAAACCTGGAAATATCATAGGAAACCTTTCGCTTTCCTCCAGCCGGGTAGCTTTACGCAGCCTGCCAGGAACGTTAAGATTCCATGGTGAGAGCGAGGACTCCGGGCCATGTTCCAAAACGGGACAAACCCAGGCAAACCTTGGATGTTCTGCTTTGCTGTGGCCTTTGCATCTGCAGTGTGTAAGTGTAGGATAACAGAGTATTTATTTGCCTCCTTATCAGAGCTAAATTACCACCGCAGCAGCAGCCCGGCAATCTGGGGTACTCGTGGAACAGCACTCAGTGTTCACCATCCCAACCACACCCCAGAAAAGCTTTAGAAAGGGAGTAGGAAGGTACATGCTCTTGTGTCTAGTTAAAGTGTACGTGTATATTTGAGTATTTATATTTATATAACCCTAATTCACAGAGGATTTCCAGATGTTACCCAGAGAACATTTTGCACCTTTTGAATCTGCTGGTTTAAGCCCTTGACAGAACCAGGGAGGCAAAACCAACATGAGTTTGTGGACTTTTCCTTGTGTTTTCTGTGTGTTATTCAGGTTTCTTTAAGGAAAGCTTGAACTTTTGTAGAATACCAGGCTCCAGAAGCTTCAGTATCGTCTAAAGCTTAACTTGAATTTAGTAGGGAGCACTACCACACATTAGAGACCTGACTAAAAATCAACAGCTGGTCTTAACATCTGCCATTCTGCTGCTGAGAATATCCAGGATGCAAGGTGACCAATGTCTCTGGTTCCTAAATAAACAGAATAATGCCTTGAAACAAGACACAGCCACCTCTAGTGCAGCGTTGGGGTGAAGAGGACCCTTTCCAGTGATCTGTACCCACACTGCAGTGCCTTTTTCCCTGCACTCTCACCAGTGGTCCCAAGGTATGTGGGCTGAAACTGCATCTGCCCTTGATGTATCTGCTGGGAAATCTTTGACATCTTCTCATGTCAGTCCAATAATCCTCATTAAGGTAACAGAAAAAATGTCAGAGGGCAGGGACACCACAGTAACTCCCTGAGCATTTTATACTTCAGACTTGGGAGACCTGAGGAGTGGATTCAGTGCTTCAAGGAACCAGACGTGCTCTAAGGGATTAAATGAAACACACAAGCCCGTATTCATCTCTGAGAGAGTCTGCACAGACTTCTTTTCCTTTTTAGTTCACATGAATAATTCCACTAAGCTTCATTTCTAAGTCAGTGTTTTGACAGAAGCAGCACCAGAAACACACATAAGAAATGGGCTGAATCATTGGCAAGATCTGAGAGCTGTCTGTGGCCACATTTATCTGATCAGCTGAATCAATCTCGGCTGCATTAGCCTGCAGTGAGTAATTCTCCCCCGACTCTCACAGCACCCAGACAAGAAGCAGAAACCTACATGCAGACACCCCAAGGGAGGTGTAGCCTTCTGTGAGCTGAATTCCACCATTTCCAACTTTAATGATCTCATGATTAATATTTTCCCCCCAGTGCACACTGAATCTGAACAACATCACGGAATAAAAATCAACTGGAATTCAGTGAATGTACAGAAATCACATCTTATCCAGAAAACTCTTGAGATGCAACTGAAGGGAACCTAAGGAAGCACTAAAGGCACAGTGACTCAAGAGACATTCAAATGAGGGGTGTGAAACCCCAAAAAGCATTATCTAGGCATGAACATGAGAGCAATCAGTTGAGAGAAACACCTGCTTTTTGTCTTAGGAAACGGGCAGTGGCCACATCACGTCCAGCTCTCCATGACATCAGACAGGAGATGGGAAAGAAGGAATTTGTTTCCCAGAAGTGCCCTTAACTGCCATGTTTAGCTGACTGACAGCTAAACTGACTGATTGCTCCCACAGCAATAATTCGGGCAAATTAATGGTATGTTTTCTTTCCCTTTGATTTTTTTTTTTAATTTTTTTTTTTTTTTTAAGGACAGGATATTTATGAGTCGTCCGCCTTCGGAAGCGAAATGGGGACAGGAAATTAAACTGGCCCAAGGTAAACGCCACTGTGCACTTCTCTAGAGGCTTCATATTTTTCTCATTACCAGTGAAAGTATATCAAGCCCAAACCTGTTTCCCGTTATATGGATAAGACCCTTTGTTATGCAAGGTGGTTTCATCACGTGGCGCTGAGCTCCGGCTCATCCAACAAACCCTTAGCCCTGGATTGGAGCTTCCAGGGCCCAGCTTCCTTTCATATAACAGGGATTAGTTTCTCATTGTTCCAGAAAAAAAAAAAAATGAGGCCTCTGGAATTGCAAGAAGTCTATTTTTTAGCAGGGGAATGTCAGCTTTCCCCATTCTTATGAAATACCAGTTCAAGCCATGCTGGCTGGTGTGGTTTTGAGGGAGAAAATTTAAGCCACGGCATTTTTGATGGCTGGGACATCTCTTCCTTGCGTATCCTCACCATCCTACCTAAATTATTACCTTTTGTCTGCCGTGGCAGACATTTTTCTTAAAATTAACATTTTAGTCAAGTAAATTCTTGCCGTCTTACAGCATTTTCTTCTTACAGCTTGAAATTTCCCTTCTTTGACTTTCCTTTTTTACTGAATAAGGAAAACTCTTCACAATAGTTTAGATGGTTCATTCTCTCTTCTTCATCCCCTCTCTTGAAATATTAATCATGCTGCTTTATGCCATCCATCATTTAAGTGTTTAACTGGCAAAATTTTTCTAATGGGATGTTCTACAAATGTAATCTCAGAAATTCATCTCCCTGCTTCCCTCCAAACCGTGTCCCACTGTCTTGCCTGTGATTTTGTTTGACTTTTCTCACTCTTTCAGCTCCAACTTGGTCATGAAAAGAACTTGATGACTCCCCTGTTGATAACATACCTTTGTTCTCCTGGAAGTCTATCCCACACCTCCATAGCTATAAACCTTCCCTTGATTGATAGTCTGAATTGATTCAGAGGCTTCATCCCTGGCTATTTAACTGCAGTTATTCACTTCTACCCTTGCTATTTAACGGTATCACTCTGAAATGGACGTTTCTATACCCATTACTGGAGTGTTGGGGATTCAGGGAGTACAAAAGTCTCATTTCTTTAGTATGGAGAGACAGGCAAAGATCTAAAGAGTTTCACTTAAAATTATATGACAGGAGCACTCAGGAGCTGCTTATGAATTAGCTTTGGATCATATCCTACATCAACAATGGAAGCATTCAGCAGAACCTGGGGACAAAACATATTGTCCTCTGCTAGGTTATCCTTCCTATAAATACAGCCATAAGAGCTCTAAAGGGGACTCATTCAATTCCCAAAGCAGAAATCATATTTTCCGTTCTTTGGACAGCAGACACCCTCCAGGAACAAGGCTAAGCTCTCTCCTCCCACCCTCTCTGCAGGCCGAGGAGAAATTATCCAGGGCTTTGTGTCGCAGTGCCACGGAGAGAAAGAGGGGAGAACGATCATTGTATTAAACCAGAGCACATAAAATGTGTATGTCAGACCAAGACAGGCAGTAAAACTCAGTTCCTCTACAGGACTTGCATTTAGCACAGCTGGTCAGAGACAGACAATTCTTTTATTTACACTTTTACTTTTTGATGTGCCTCTGGGAAAGTTGCTTGGGAGAAACTTTTTTTTTTTTGGTTAAATGTTGCTGCTGAGAAATAAACAACTTCTATTCAGAGGGTGAGGAATTGTGAGGTTGTGTATTTTTTTTTTCTTTTCCCAGCCAAACCCAAGCAAATAGTTAATTTTCTGTAACAGCTGAAGCACTCATTTATACCACAGAGCTGTTTATTATCTCCTGTATTACCAGCCCAGTAGGAGATAGTGTTTCAGTGGGGAATTCTGGGCATATCTGAATTTGGAGCCTAATAGGATCTTCCTTTCGATGTTGTTACTGGAACAAGTAGCTCCATTTGCACAAACCTCACAGTGTGGTTATTGGCAGTTTCACCAAGGTAATATTCATTTTATATTTCTAGAAAAAACTGTGAAGTTTTCAGACTTTCTGAGTCTGAGGCAGTTCATGCAGTCAGTCTCGTGCACAGCGTTGAAGACTCGGCATTTCCAGGGGGTTAAAAACCAGCTCTGAGCCCGCGCAGCGGATTTCAGGAATTGGGGGAACAATTCCAGCTCCTTCATTTCTCCCCCTCGTTCACCAAGCAAGAAGTCCTGACAAAGGAAGGGAAAGGGGCCAAACCCGACCTTCCCCATTCCAAGTAGAGTCACCAGTGCCTTGGGGAGGAGCTGTGCGTGTATATGTGGAAGGAAACGTGCCACAGCTCTGCTCTGAAAGCATTCATTGACTCCACTTGGCACAGAATTAGTGCCAAGAGCCTGGAAAAGTTTCGTTTTAGTGACACCTCCCAGCGGTTCCTAGAGAGGGGATGCACAGGACTCATCCAGGGAAGCACACAGATGATTTCTTTACTCCTTTCAAGTCTATGAGTTATGCCTCGCAGAGCTCTCAGGCCACACTTTCGCCCTCCTGCTGTTTATAGTTTCCTGCAGGATGCCTGTCAGGCCCTGTATATTTGATTTAACAGGTTGTTGCTGTGCCTCGGCCTCAGATCTCCTCGGCTTCCATGAAGCTGCAGCAGTCAAACACCAGCAGCGGCTCTGGATGCCAGGAAAATCAGCACTTTCCCATCAGGTTGCACATTAATAAATATCCAGGGCTCAAAATGCTCCCAGGCAGGCCAGAAAAACTTCCAGGAGACAATTGTGGTACCAGGTAAAGACTTCTCCCTTATTGAATTCTCTCGATTAAGCCGGAAAATGGATAAATAAGCAAAAATGTACTACTGCCCTAAAGAAAACAGGCAATTTCCTCTGGAGATAAACAGGAAATTTTTCAAGGGCTATCTTTTCTTCCTTTAGTACTTGTGATGTGGTTTGCTATCCTTTCTTTAAAAATGCTTCTCTTAAAAATACCTATACAGCCCAGACAGTGACATCTTTTAGGATTCTCTGATTAAAGAAACGTAATTCTCAACTCCCTGAAGGTTTACATTATCTGTTAAAACCCACCAGCCCTGCTACAAAAATGTACATGAGGGTTTTTTTTTACCACTGCACCAATTGAACCATTGAACTGATCCATAATATTCATTTTCTTACTGTGGAAATTACAATTTGTTCTCAGGCTGTGGTTCTTGCCATGTCAGACCTTGGTTTAGAACCCACACCTATTAATAGATATTTTTTAAAACTTTCTGATTAATTTAAATTAAAAATTGAAATTTGGGTTTATCTCATCCGAAGAA
This sequence comes from Mohoua ochrocephala, assembly GCA_013398855.1. NCBI lineage: Eukaryota > Metazoa > Chordata > Aves > Passeriformes > Acanthizidae > Mohoua > Mohoua ochrocephala. Next base: position 68,754 of record VZTA01004792.1, read on the forward strand.
TCTTTCTGTCCATCTGCCTCTGGTGTGTGACTGTGTTAGGGGGTGTGCATACACATACACACAGAACACCCAAATATATTTGGTATAACACACCTAGTCCTATGGAAAGGAAACCAATTTTAACTGTTTATTCACCACTCAGGAACGGTGGTGGCAAAATGAATTTTACTTATAATTCGTACTTAATCCCACTTAGTTTGACAGCTGATCTAACACAGAAAAAAATCATTCTCTGAAAATCCCAGCATGACTCCACTTGTATTGCAATATTAACTAGCCTACCAAATTAATAATGTTTTTAGATCTATGATAATTTGTTATTTTAAACCCCCCTGTGCTCCCCTTTCAGGGATTTTTATCCTTTCCAACTAGAAATAAATGAAGAGAACCTTTAGTTTGAGGCCTGCAGAGCATTTTCCAAATAGCCATCCTTGGATCCGCTGGCACAAAATCCACTTTGATCTCCTCCGTTCCAGCACAAAAGGATTGGACTGCAGGAGGATGAGCACCAAGGGCCTCTCCTTGTCCCAGAAATGGCCTTGCTGCTGCATCCCTCCGTGCTCCCTGCCAAAATCCCAGGATACGGCTCTATTATTAGAGAGGCGCTAAGCAAATCTTCCTAGAAATGGAAATCAGATAATAAGCTCTGAGATCTGAGATAAGGATTAGAGCCATAACCCCAAATTCTCCGGGAGATGGATGATAACCAACAGGTTTACGTCTCAGGCCAGATGTTTCTGCTGTCACTGTGTGAACTCATTAGAAAGAGGCCAAGACCGTGGCCAGCTCTGAGCAGGTGCCTTTCCTGTGTCCCACCTGCCCTGCCTGGGGCCTCTCAGCACAATGCTGGCAAGCCTTAAAAGCCCTCTGCTGCAAAAACTGACAGTGAACAATGAGCTATTGTTGTGACAGTCTTTGTTAAGAAATAAAAATCCCAGATTAATGTCATATACCGGAACCATTTGGCTCATTTTAAAAATGCAGCAGCTTCTGATCCCTTGCGAAAGTTCGAGTGCTCAAGGCCGCAGATGTCCCAGTGGAGACAAGGTTGGCAGGAGAAGCCTAAACTGGATCAAAAATAGGCAGGGCAGAGGGCAGAGACAGGGAGAATGCAGCTCCTCACTGTCCTAGACTTGAGAAAGGCACAATATATAATCTGCATTGAAAGAAAAAAAGGCATCCGAGGATTTTTCAATAAGCGCTAAAGGTCAGGAGCTCAGCTGCGTGTCTCGTCCATCCAGCAGCACCTCTGGAGCTGCAATTTTCCACGGTGACTCAGAGGAAAAGCAGCATCACTTACTCAATTGTCCCCTCACACTGTCAAGCTCTCAGTTTATTTTGGACGTTCTTCCAACTGGAGCCGGCTTTGTTTAATTGGAGGTTGGAGAACGGGCTCGTAGGGCGCGGGCACGAGGAGACAGGGAAATCACAAGGCAAACACTGAGTCATCCAGGGCAACCAGGCAAGTCCTGCTCCCCATGGTGAGAAGGCCACAGGGGTGGACCAAATGTGGGGAGAGTGGTGATTCCCGATGGGAATCCCCTCTGGGACAACTTTCTAAAGGATGGGACACATCCAAAGGGGAATATCAGGATAAAAATTTCAGTGCTGACCCACGAACACCATTAAAAGGTGTGGCAGGTCTCAGCTACGTGAAAGGGAATTCCCAGTGCTGGTGCAACATTATGTTTGCACTGGAAGTGCAAATTGGAAATTCGTTGGGAGAAAATTCACCAGCATTGATGCCCTAGAGATAAGATCATCTGCAGAAGATAAGGATCCACATATCTTAACATATCCTATGCTCCACTCTCCTGGAGATAAGAGATTGTTCATCTTCCCCAAGTAGTAGAATAAGGCTGGAGCTGGGGACATGTAGACAATAAAGGAAAAAAAATTAAAATCTCCCAGCATTGAGGTTCCAAGTTGTTCTGTTGCTGCTGAATCACAGTCCAGCTGAGTGGGAGTAGCTGTGGAAAGAGGACTCATTCCCATCCCTGGAAGTGTCCAAGGCCAGGTTGGATGGGGCTTGGAGCAACCTGGTCTAGAGGAAGGTGTCCCTGCCCACGGCAGGGGGTGGAACTGGGTGATCTTTAAGGTCCGTTCCAACCCAGAGCATTCCATGATTATGGTTCTGTGGTGTGACTTTGGTGAGGTCGGAAGGTGTCTCAAAGCAGCAGATGCCGCCCTGGTATGAAGAGTCAAAGAGAGCAAAGGCCCCCTTTTTCCCTGTCCTTGAGAAATCTGGAGCTGGACACTGGGTGTTTATCCCCAAAGGACATCGCACCCCTGAGTGCACCAATTCTGCCACGGCTGATCCCAGTTTGGGGAGCCCCACGGAGCGGCAGCAGCAGAGACACCGCCCGTCACAGCCGAAATCCAAAGGGTGTTCCAGCAAGAACTTTCCATGCTCCAGGAATAGCATCCATATGAATATTCACCTGTCTTAAAATGACCTCCGAATCCACTGACCACAGATCTCTTCTGGCGCTTTTCCAGAAAGCTCTTTAGTTACACAAACAACATTTATCAGTCCGCTGGGTGTTTTCTAAACCCAAGCCCTCCTATTTGTTATTCTTGGTTGTTTTTCTTTTCCCTTTATCTCCCCGAGCAACGTTACCTTCAGGTCTGTTTTTCTTGCCTACAATTTCTGATCCACTTGCAACTTTTAAAACAATATCTTTCATCACAAACTCCAAGACAGAGTTTTCAAATAGTTTCCAAATTGCAATCTCAAGAGTTAGGGGACACATTTCCTGGCACTCTCATCACTATGCCAAAATACAGAAACTATGAAATTGTGAAAATTGAGAGGCGGTGCCTGCATTTGTCACAAAATTCTAATTATTTACACATAAATATATATATATATATCTTTAGCTCAGGTTATTACATATATATGTATATATCTATAGATAGATAGATAGATGGATAGATATAAAATAACCAGAGATAAAGAAATTTTTCCAGCATGTTTTTAAAGGTTTGATAAAAGTTCTCCAGATAAACACTGTTTAGCAGCAAACATTGTGTTACCTTACAGCACAGAAGTCTCCTCTCACCCCTCTTTCCTGCTCCAGCTCTTTGTTGGTCATGAACTGCCTGTGCTGAGTAGTTTGTTCCATTATCCAAGCTCCAGATCTGTCCCCACCAGACAATAGCCAGCTCTGCTGGCAGATGAGTGCATTTTGAATCTGGTATTCTCTATTCTTACAGCTTTACCTAATGGAAATTCGTAATGTGTAGTAATCCAACTTCCAAAAAAAAGATACAAGATGATGTAAGGAAAAATATTTAAATTTTTAGAAGAGCAAACACACTGCATACTCCTCTCCCAGCTTCTCCAATTCGCAAAGTTTTTACTTTGGAACCCACGCCACTACTAAAATACATTGGAAGTTAAGTGTCTTAAAAGGATTCAGTAATCTAAATACATCTCTGAGTGTTGTCCAAAATGTCTTACTCGGGACCAGCCAAAGTAACTAAAAATATATCTGTTGACTTAAGCAAAGTTTGGATCGAAATCCTAATGTGTGACGGGTTTGCTTGTCTTGGTGTAAACCAGCCCTTAACACTGAACACGTTAAAGGAACATCTTGCATTTTCATTCTCCCTTCTTCCTCCTCAGCCTTATACTGCCCATGGCTGGGTTTTGTGCTTCATTTGCTTGTGTTTCCTTTTTTCCCTTTAGGTAATGAGAAGAACATGGATTTATCCCACTGAATTTTGGGTACTTAGCAGAGGGTCCCAACCTCAGCATGGCAAAGAGGAGCTGGGTGTCCCCGGGGGCAACTCAACAGATCTAGAGGTTGAAGTGCCTCTCTTTGTCTCTCACTCTCTGTGGATTAGAGAGGAGCCAATGGAAATGGGTTCTCAGCTCGGTCCCTCAGTGCAGGACCTGCAGCCAGGCAGGAGAAATCCAAGTTCAGGCATGCAACCCCACCCAGTATCCACTGGGAGCACTGGATGGCCGCTCACTCCATTACACTGCCCCCACCACATTTTCCTGTGAAAAACACCTCTCCAAGAGCACAGCAGGGTCAGAACAGAGGGCAAAGTCACACACATCCAGACTTCTTCCCAACCTTGTCAAACAAGAAGCCCTCTCTTTCTTTCTGTTCTTTTTCTCAGTGGTAAATCCACACCTCGTTGTGCACAAGAAGGGTCGGAAGACGGAGCAGCTGGCAGGGATGCCAGCTCTGAGCCTCCCCTCCTTGTCCTCAAGTTAAAAACCATAACATAAAAGCAGCCCTGTGGTTTCTCCTTGTCAGCTCTTTGCTGAAGGAGGCACCTCGGTGCTGAGCTGTGGTTTCGGGATGTGCCCCGTCGAGGTCGGCACTGCGCAAGCACAGCCCCTCTGCTGCTGCTCCCCCCTGCCCTGGGCTCAGACCCAGATCCCCCTCGACCCTCCCCTCCCCAGGCACTCCGGGCTTGTCACTGGGAAATGAATGGATTTGCTTTCCTTTCCTTTCCTCTCTGGTTCTTTCTTGCAAGGGAGAAGAACAGCTGCTGCCCTCCCTATCCCCAAGGAGGTCTCCCTACTGCTTCTCGAGCCAGAACATTTATAACTGCATGTGATGGAGAAAAGAAACAAAATTCTGAATATTTTCCAATGACAAACAGTGAGAGCAGAGCTTTTAGAAACTATATTCCCTGTTATTCCATTGCAGAGGAATTGCTGATCGATTTGTAGAATTTATATGATGGAGACTTAACCCCACCTGGTTTTGCCTTTGTAGCTTGGGGAGTTACTGACTGAGGGGCAAAAAGACCTTCACCCCCCTTCACACACGGCCAGGTTTAGGGCTTTTGGTGGGAGGAAGGAACCAGTCATCAGGATTTTATGGAAGCAAAAGGGAAAAACCAAGCTTAAGTGCTACCAAAACCAGACCTCCCGTGTTTAATGGCAGTTGGACCTCTCGAGGAAACCACTTGGGCGGACACCCTGTCCCATGTGGTTGAGCTGTTCCCTCTGTCAGTGGTTTCAGAGGAAAAGATCACGTATCACACTCGCAGCCAGAGCCTTCTGGAGTCAATAAAATTATTTGCTCTTCTTCCCCAAAATGTTTTGAGTTAAGCCATCAAAATTTCCAAAGCGCTGGCAGGATGGAAGTGCTGCAGGCACCAGGAGAGAGGGAGGTGAGCAGCCAACTCACAGAGTAACACGAGGGTGGACGATACTGTGCTGCCCAGGAATCACCTTAATATCAGATTTTATTCTGTTTTGAAAACCTGACTCACGTTCTGAATTAACTGTAATGTCAAATTACAGTATGCAAAACCATATTGCTGTTTTGCCTAAATTATTTCAGAAGAGATGTTGCATTTGCAGCTTTATGTCCCAAATACCCTTGTGACTTCAAATGGCCAGGAGATCTCAAATTAGCTCCATTTACAAACTGCAGTCAGGAATATTCTGCAGGAAAGGGGCCATAGAAAATATGTGAAATACTTGTTCTTAAGAGATCAGGTCGAATAAGTGACCAGAAGAATTTCCATTTATAGCACTGTGTGTCCTTTAGTGGCTGCAGCACTGCCTCGGACAGTGGAAGGGTTTCAAGTTTAAAAGTGTTTGTATCCTTTTTTTTTTTCCTATTATGCTGCAACAAAAACAACAAAATGACAACATTTTGAGGAGGAGGAGGAGTTGTGGCCAGGCAGTTTTTAGGCAGCATGATGTGAGCACCTGGATGGGAGAGGGCTGGAACCTGCACCCCAGTTACCTGCAGCTGCCTCACATCTTCCTCCAGTTTCCACCTGAGAATTCAGGATTTGCCCAATTTTTGCCCAGAAATGCACAGAAAGGGCTGCTGGGATTGTGGCAGGCAGGATCTGAGCGCTCTGCCTAATGCAACAGGTGCTGCTCACACCTCTGGGGATGGGATTTCTCTTGCTGCACACCTCTCTCTGCTCCCGGGGGTTTTCATTGCAGCCATCGCCAGGATGCACAAACCATTAATTAAGTACTGAAATCGAACCACACTCACAGAAGCCAAAACATTAATGCACATTAATCAACACGGCACCTTAGAGACCCTCAGAACCAGGAAAGGTCATGAAACTGCCAGCATTAAACTGGTGTCAAAAGCCACCTTTCAGCAAGCTGGATGCACAAAACTGAACATAAGCAAAACTGATCAGGACCAGAACGTCCTAAAGCTCTCCAAAACAGGGGTGGGGAGGAAGGACCATCCCTATGACATCCTGGTTATCAGTCAGGACTGGATTCTCTGCTACAATAAACAGTCAGCTGCCCGAGGTCACCAGCACCAACACCACCCCCGCATCTTCAGTAGACTACAGGTGCTACATTTCTACTCAAAAAAAAAAAAAAAAAAAAAGGAAAAAATAAAGGAGGAATTAAAAGTTTCTTCTTACAGCATTAAGCCCCAGGGAGTTTCCCGGCAGAGAGGAGGTGACTCCCGAGAGAATGGCTGTGGCCACCACTGCCCCCAGGCACTGGGCGAGGATGTACATGAGCGCCTTGAAGATGCTGATCTGGCAGCTGAGCAGCAGCCCCAGGGTGACAGCCGGGTTCAGGTGTGCCCCGCTGATGTGGCCCACGCTCTGCGCCATGGTAGCGATGGATAACCCAAAAGCCAGCGAAACCTTCACGTTGTCCTGAGACCTCGTCGATGTTTTGTTGGCCACCACGGGGAAGTTGAAGCCCAGAGCCGAGCCAATGCTGATAAAAATAAAAAGGCTCATGGCCAGGAACTCAGCCACCACTGCCCTCCAGAACATTTTCTTTTTGAATTCACTAGCCATCTTTCCTCTTTCTCTCTCTCTCTCTCTCCCCTCCTCACTTTCCTTTCTCCTTCTCTCCCTTCCTTAGCCTGATATTTTTCCTTTGAGGTCTGAAGAGAAATCTGGAGAAAAAATACAGTCCTTGGACTATTTATAGGGCTTTGGGTGGTCTGTAGGAGGGAAGGGGTGTTGCACAAAAGGAGGAAAGAACATCTACATAGATGCTGACTGCTAGATTGATGTAAGACACTGTTTGCCTGCCAAAGTTTTTTTTCTTCCTTTTTTTTTTTTTTCTTCCCCTCCCTTAACAGCGTTCGATCTCTGCCGCCGTTTTTAAGAGGCTTCTTAAAACTCTTGGAAAAATCTTTAGGAGAGCCTCAGGAATTTCAGCCTCACTTCTTTAACTCCTGTGTCATCCTTCAGCGCACGGATCGGAACGAAAGCTTTGATGGGATCTCTGTCTGGAGCTGAAACAGAAAGCAAAGTTATCAGTGCAGGCTGGTAAGTTATTCACGTGCAGCTTCAGCGGCAGCAGATAGCAGCTGAAAGTAGTAAATAAGACTGACAGCTAAATCCACACTCTGGAGGTTTCAGTAGCTCTGTTTCATTTGGAAAAAAAAAAAGTAGAAATGTCCCTTCTGCCGGCTCCGTGGACTCGGAGCTGTTTGGATGCCAAGTCTGGCGGCTGTACGGACACCCTTGGATTTACACAGCTCACACGAGCTGGTGTTCACTGGTGAGGGATCAGTTTTAATCTCTGTGTAAATCTGCCATAACACTGTGGTAAGCTGGAAGCTTTAAACGCATGTAATTTGGATGCTGAGGACGATATTTTTTCTTTTTCTTTATTTTTTTAAATTTATGTCATTTCTTCACTTTTTTCCTTCCAAGCACGGAGGCGTCTCGGGGTTTCCCCAGCCTTCCCCTTCTGACTGCTGGGAAAAAAGCCAATCTGGGGGCTTCCTAGCCCATGTCCTGCAGTGAAAGCCCATCTCTCACCAGCCTGCTGAAGGTCAGCTCAGCTGTCCTGGCTGTCACCAGGGAGACTCTGCTGCCGCTGAGCCGCAGGACTGGCCAGACACAGACACAGAGCGAGGGAGAAGGGAAATTACATGCTTGGGTTTGCAGACAAAATGAACCTCCCGGCAGTGCCAGAGCCTCTCGGAGCAAAAGGTCTCAGTGCCTGGTTCTATCTCCAAGGAGCTGGGACACTCAGATTAACCCCTGGGCTCTCAGATCCCTGCCTGCTCCAGCAGCTGGGGCTGTCTCCAGCTGCAAATCCCAGAGCTTGCTCTGGCTTCAAACCAAGAAAAATCTGTTCCAGAGGCAGGAACTAATTCCCCAGGTGCAACTCTTGAAGCAGAGGCATTTAAAATCAGCCCACTTCTCTGCCTCCTCTTTTTTCTCTTCTTTCTTTAATGCACTGGTAATATCTTCTGAATTGTACTTAAATTAATTCAAGGCTTTTTCATTTGGACAATATGCCAGTAAGAAGGAAAAAAATCGAATACACACCTGGATAGTATTAGACAGTCAATAAGGGGGTTTTTAAAATATATTTGGTTTTCAAAAGATGATTTGGTGACAAAGATGAAAAAGGTTTAAATAAAAACCCAGATGTCTGCAGCTTGTCGTACTCAAGTTCTTATTCTTTCTAGGCAACAGATGTTCTTCATTTTTCACCTAGCCAATTTTATTTCCCTTTTGTTTTATAATACACTTACACAACAGGACTGTACCAGTGAAAAAGGAAAAAGTAAAGAAACGAGAACTAATTAATTACTGGGTTTACCCTTCTAGTTACGGTGGGACTTCAGAGAGGAACCATGTGACAGACAAATCGAAAATCAAATTTAGCCAAATAGTGGAACAGAGTGGAATTTTAATATAAGATACAGTTGATTCTGGTTGTATCCTGTCCAGTGGAACTTTTTATTTACTGCAAACACTATCTGAGACCTGAAGATCTTCAGTGACCAGCTGGTGCTTCCAAGAGGATGCCCAAGACCCAGGCAGGGTCCCACACCTCAGGGAACTGGAGACAGCAGAGCTCTGGGAATCGTTTGCAAGAGTTTCCATGTGTCCCAAACTGGCCTCTGTGGGATGGAGCTGCCCAGACAGTCACCCATATCCACAGGAAACTCCCTCTTTACTCACCTCTTCCTACAATTAGGAACTGGGTGACCAAGCCACCTCTGTATCAGTACTGATAAGGTGAGAAAGATCCCCTCCAAGGAAAACTTTCAGAAGGTGGGAAAATAGACTGGGGAAGTATTGCAAAATGCTTCCCTGGTTTCTGCAGTCTCCTCCAGGTACCCCTGACTGGCCTGTGCCAGAGACAGGGTACCAGGAAAGCCAGACCTTTATGTGAACTGCACAAACATTAAATGTACCTCAAGAGTAGTGGGTTGGGCACCACCTTGGTGTTGAACCTGTTGGTCACCTCACACTTGCATTTCCATCCTGGGACTCTCCTTTTGTCTTTTCATAAATGTTACCCAGCCTCTCGTTTTATATTTTGGAAGTTGGTGCCACAGTAACTCAACAAAATGGTCATTCAGATAGAAAAGAAAAAAAAAATCTGAAATAAATTAAAGACATTTACAGGGAAAACACACAAATAGAAGAGCAGAGACAGACTTGTCCTGAGTGTAGAAAAACCTCCAAGTGGGGAAACAGAAGGGGATGGCAACAAAAGAACAAATATTCTGCACAAACAGAAGGAATTGTGGACAAATCAAATTACACAATAATGGAAGTGTAGTAAGGACAAAAGGGAGAGAAAATGTGAGTAGAGAAAGCAAACATCAGTTGGACTTCTTCAGAAATGTCCACCACGACACAGATCTAACTGGTGCCCAACTCACCATGTCACTTTCCCAAAAACCCAGCTCCATCCCGTGTTACCCAGGCTGATGGCAAAGACCCCAACGTTTGGGGTAAACAAAGTACACTCAGACCCCCAAAACCACCAGAATCCAAAAGAAAGGCCAAACCCCAGTTTCCTGCATATCAGATAAGCTGGGGTGTGTGCAGTTTTCTGGGCATGGTTGCAGCTTATGCACCACACTTGAAGGCAGGGTTTGGATTTTTCTGGAAGCGGAAAAGATTGCCAACCTTATGTCAGCATTGAAGACAGGCAATTAAGAACAGGTCTGACGGGAACAAGAGGGACAAAGTAGCTTTTTATCTGAGGGGTGTTTCTTCACAGATGATTTAGACTGGTGTACTCCCAACCACTCTTTGATTTGGTTAGGCTAGAGACAGCTGAGTGAAAAATCAAGCTCACAGGAATGGATATTTCATTGCCAAGATCTCAGGACTGACTCATTTTTTCGTGTGAAACAAATCAGATTTTGGAGGGCCGTAGCACAAAACTCCCTTAACATTTCATTCAGGAAACAAATGTACTTGTGGTTGAAGTGGTAGGCTTTGTTCTGTGATCCCACCCGTCAGATTGCTCAGGATCTCTGCTTTTTGAACAAGAAACCAATGTCAGCGACTTCAAATTTGGTCTTGGCTAACATGAAATCTCTGGGAATTTCCCTCTTAGGTGAAGAAACAGTCAAAGTCTAAGGGCAGAAGGAATGAATGTCAGTCCAGCAGTCAAAAATTTGGAAGAACCAAGGGAAGTTCAGCAAAGTACAATTACTCCTCTCTTGAGAAGGATTAGTTATGCTGTGACCCTGCCAGAGGAGTCTTTTAGCAGGCAAGCAGCAATTCTAGGAAAACTCTTCTACCTCCAGTTTCAGAAACAACAGAAATTCCCACTTCTGCCCATGGACTTTCACCCCTCTGAGCCATCACCAACTCTCACCAGCATGGAGAACAGCAAAGCCATGGAGCAGGAAGAGCCGGGGGATCCATGTGTCCTTCCCAAAACATCTCAGAAATGGGAAGGAGTTGAGCACTGGTGGCTGGAATGAAAACATACAGAAAGTTGTAGTTCACAGGTGGAGTTTCCCATAAGAATAACTCCACAAAATTAAACTGATTTGCACCAATACTCAGGAGCTGCTTCCTGGGCTCAAATCACTTTCTGGATAGAAGGAGAACCTCTCCGTGTTGCTGATGTAAGAAGTACAGGGTGGAAATTGAGTCAAGGTAAAGATGCTTGGAAATTTCTCTGCAAGAGGTGCCTGATCACAACCAACCCCTGTCAGTGTGAGCAAAGAGTCCGAGAACTTGGAGGGGCTTTAGACTGAATCCCTGACTTAACGCTCCTAAATCCAGGAAAGATGGAATATTTCACACACTTCCCCCTCTCCAGGGGATTCTCTACCAGCCAGTCTAAGCACCCACGTGCTCCATATGCCAGCTGATGAAAATTCCCCCCTCAGCTGCTCTGCTGACTTTGCTCCCTGTATGGAAAACTCAGAGCCTGCAATACCCCCATGGAGCTGGACACTGAAATCCCTTTGTGAAACTGGACCTGAATTCTCACAAACTCCTCTAGGGGGATCAGCAGTTATTTATCAACCACATGAGTCACCTGCAGTTTTGGGAGGCAAGATGGGATGTCCTCCAACGAGCAAAATTCAAAGGCATGAAGTTCTCGTGATTAATTTTCCTTTAGGTACTTCATGATTCAGTGAAATCAAAGCAAGTTCTGAAGACTGGTCAAGTTGTTCCTTTTCTCATAAACAAAAAGTGTCTGGACATTCCTCCATGTTCACCTAGATAACACAATCCTCTTTTGATGGATTTTTAAATTTTTTTTACTATATATGGATATATTGAGCCTCCTTGCTACAGCATTTCCCTGTTTCTGCTCTTCGTTTTCCTTTTTCTTTTTTTTTTTCCCTCCAGACTATAATAAAACAATAGAAAAGCTTATCAGAGAATGTACAACTGGACAAAATCTGTGGTTGTACAATTAAATTAAAGAAATTCAATATCGGCAGAGGCTGATATTGGCATCACTGACCAATTTAGCCCAGACTGATAGAAAAAATCATTTAAGATTTGTTTTCTCCTGAAGGAGATTCTGAAGGCATCTGAAGAGCAAATCACCAATGAATGTCCTTGGGGAGTTTGCTTCCAATTTCAAGTTTTTCTCTCTTCTGAGAGCAGAAGACCCGACTGCACTTCCTGAAAGCACCTATAACGCAGGGAGAAATGTGTCAGCACTGCAGAGATTTTCATCACAAGTGCGACAAAGCCATGTGGGTGGCACTGTCCCCAGTTGTAGTTGTCTGCCATGAAAATGGTTCCAGCTGCTCTGACGCCCTTTCTCTGCCCCTCAGTGAATGCTCATGGCGAGCATTTTCAGAGCGTGATCACAGCCCTTGATTTTAGACATTTACACTGCACTGCCTCCATTTATCCAACTTTTTAGGCTGCCTGGGCTGCCCAGCTCCAGAGTCAGCACTTCCCTTTCTCTGGAACTCCCGATTCTCTGGCCATGAGAGCTGCACAGCTGCCCAACAGTGACAGGACTGCTATTATCCTTTTTTTTTTGACACTTTTGGGACGTGAAATAATAAAGATGACTGTCTTCCAACCCAGACACAAAAGGGAATTTCCCAGACAACTGCTAAACCAGCCTGCATCGGGAAGCAGATTTTTTTTCTCCTTTTGATTCCCTTGTGCCACCAAGTTTGACAGCAGCATCTCTCCAGGGGATGCAGCATTGCAGACCGTGAAGTCTTCACCACTGTCTGTTCTCCTGACACACAGCACAGAGTGCCAGGGAAAAGGAACAGAAAAGTTGGCTCTCGTCAGGAACATCTTTTGTCAGAAGTCAAAATTCAGACAAATTCTTCCAAATCAGGCATTTCTTCTCCCCAAGCTTATGCTGGAGAGAGAAGTCACACACTCTGCTGATGGCAGCAGCCAACTTGCAGCAGCATTAACATATTAATGAGTGCCACTCTCACAGCAGTGGTGGATAATAACCAAACAAACATCAGTGCATTCTCAGGAAAAGCCATTTTTGTGAGAAATTTATGAAATGAACCCTTACCCTAAAATAGGAGAAAATCCTATGTCTTTCTCCAGACAAACCTTCTCAAATACTTTTTATTTAAACCCAGCTCTCTTGTGAAATGCTTTGTTTCTCAATCTCGGAAAATGCCGCCACATTGAGGGTTAAACTCCAAATATTATTCATTTTCCTAAGTGTACATATTTAGCAACAATTGTCCTTTTGAATTTCCTGTGCCCAGTGCATCACTGGGAGGTTGACCAATTTTTTTCTTTCTTTCTTTCTTTCTTTTTCCCTTTTTTTTTGCCCAGCACATTGTGTTACATAAAATAATAAGTCTGCCAGGAATAGGGGGCATGACACACCAGTGACTGTGCTAATGAAAGCCTTGGTGGTTCATTACAAACACAGGAGGTGAATAAACCATTGTTATTGCTACAGGAATATTTTCAGTATGGATCAGAGTTTGCCTGTTTTTTTAATGCACAGTCCAAGCTGCTGCTGCCCTAAGCTGCAAAGCATCACCAGAGCAATGCTGATGATTTGGTTGTTTCCAGGGAGGTTTTTTATGTGATTTCCATGAGTTTTGTCACCAGATTTGATCACTGTGTGTGCTCTGTGCTCTGTTTCCCCCTGGCTCCGCTGCTCAGGCTCACAGCTTGTCTTTGGCACAGTCCGAGGTGCTGATTCAACATCAGAGACTTCTTCAGAATAATGAATTTCTTTTAACTGCCAAGTGTTATAGGGCACTGGATGTTGAACTGATAGGGAAAATAAAAGGGAGACCTCGAGGTGAAACTCATGACCTATTTCCCAAGCAGAAAAAAGCCTTGAGGTGAACTTTGTCAGGTTTGTCACAGAGCCACAGCCTGGGAAGTGTCAGCCGGAATTGGAAAATCTGTGAGATCGCATTGCAGCAGCAAAGGAATTCAGCATTTGATACAGGCTGCAGAAATGAGGCAATAAAACAAAGTCACCGTAGGCAGAGCAGTTTATCTCTCACAGAAAGCTGTGCCAGAAACTCGCAGTAAATGGATCATCCTTGGGAGTTCCTGAGTCTTCCCTGCATTTCCAATTACACTTAATCCTCCTGACAGCAGTCCCTCCGCGCTGTCTTCCCCAAGGATGGGGATTCCTGTGCTCCTTTAGATGTCTGATTCCAGTGCTTACATCCACATTTTCCAAATCTCCCTTCTAATTAAAGCCAAACAACATGAACCTCGGAAAAGATTTATTCCTTTTCTCTCAAAAATTTGGGAGTTTTTCTAAGGTTATCGATCTTATTTTTTACAGAGTGATCAACTCATTTTCTTGCAAAATTTCCTCTTTTGTTCCTCTTAACTTCTGTTAATGCAATTCTTTATGTGATGTTTTATGATTATAACACAGTGAATTTTCTCTATAGAAAACCTCCTTTGTGCTTCAGGCCAGTTTTACAATTCTCAAGGTTCATCTTAATTCTAACCTTGCACCTCCAAGGTGCTGCTGCCCCTTCTAACTCAATAATTCTTGTGACTTTTACTCCTGGCTCACTGCTCCATCACTCCCGATATAAACTGGTGGGAAATACCACACCAGAACAAGATCCCAGCAAGGCCTCTATCTCCATAACATCCTCGATTTTGATAGTGAACCATTGATAATTATCCCTTAGGTGTACTTTTCCAGCTGGCTGCAAATTCATAACCCTGGCTGGTTTTGTCCTCCCTTGCTTATAGGAGCAGAAAACCCAAAGCTTGACTAAGACCAAGGCATAACTATTTAAAACCACTTAAAAAAAGAGAAAATCCTTAGAAATAGTAGCATTCACCCCATCTAACTTAAGACACCTCTTATAATGTTAGTTTTGCTTGTTTCCCTTGCAGTCATTGGAAAGAAACAGACACTCTTGGCACCTGATTCTGTTTATAAATCCACTTTGGATGCTCAGCACCAGAGACGCCATCGACCACATTGACCAGATCTTTATTTCAAAGTAAACTTTGACACACAAAACCACAGTGCTTGTTTGTGACACAAATTTTCAGCAAGACGTGCCCCATTTCTTCAGGAACAAGTGGGGAATGGATTAATTATTTAATCCCAGTTAGAACTGGGAATGGATTCATTATTCCTTGCAGAAGTAATTCTAAGTAAATTATGAATTCTCATTTATTATATGTTTTTTTATAGGAACCGCCATTTTCCTTCCTTGCAGAAAAGCATCCATGTGCAGCACCATGGAGTATAAAAGTTTGTCAAAAAACCAGATAAGCTCAGTTGATGCAGAAGCAGTCTGAGATGCACAACTAAAAAAAAAAAAGAAGAAGAAAAAGGTCTATAAATTATATTAGGTCCCAGCTTTCCACAGGAGAAGGAAAGCTGAGATCTAAGAAGCTTTAAAAGTTTTGGCTTTTTTAAAGTCATCTCTCAGTTTTGTGGCTGTGTGACTCCATTCTCATCTCAGCAGTAGCAAATGGTCCCTATGAAATTCCCTCCTGTTTTTCCATCTCTTCCTGATGTTTTAGGGGAATAAGACTCCAGTGTTAAGTGCTTATGGATTTGTGCTCTGTAAGGGTGAGGCAGCACCTCCCTGAGTGTGTTCACACTGATGCTGCAGCAGGATATAAAACAGTGATGCTGTCATGAAATGAGCTCTTGCAGAGCTTTTTGCGGTGGTTTGAGACCTCTCTGTGCCGTCCCTGCACTGCAGTCCCCATCCCACTGGTAAACTGGGGTCAAGGTCTGTGTCCAGGGGAGACTCAAATGTGCCCACAAGGCAGCGACTTAAAATAAACCCTTTGGCTGGGCCAGAAATAGATTTTGGATGTGCACATGGTGTGGTGATGTGTCTCAGCCAGCTGGGAAGGAACTTTCCTCTAGCAAATGGGAAAAGAGAGTCGGAGAGGAGCCCACGATGGCTAATGTGGCACGGAGAGAGCTGGGTCACACCCTCGATTTGGGCATTCATTCCCTTCAGCCACTGAAGGCTGGGATAATTACACCCCCCACCAGGGTTTGCAGAGCTCTCAGTAATTCCAGACTCAGTATTTATATTCTGCTGTAGAAATGTGTGTGTGTTTTTATACGACACAGTTTTCCAAGGTTTTTCTTCCAGTGGGACATTCAGAATATCCGTGAGGAGTTCAAGGGCTTTGTCCATGCTCATTGCTGTTAACAGCACAGAGCCACGTAAGGATTGCCTCGATCTGTCCAATTCCCAGAAAAAGAATTAAAAATAAAAAGGAAAACATTGCCATTTGCCATAAGATTGGCTTAAAAGAAAGAAGGGATTCTGAGAAACAAGGCTCACAAGGCAAAGCCTAAGGACAATCAAGTCAGCCTAGGCACAGGAATTTAAACCCTGAAGTGAAGGGGGAGAATGGCTTCAATTGGCTGCTTTGGAGAGAGCTGCAGGAGTTTGTGGGCTGTAGAGACTCATCTCTGCTCTGCATTCCCACTTTGTCCCATGGATTACATGATAGGAGGACTTGTGTGTCTTCAGGGAAGGAGGAAAAAATGGAAGGCAGGATGGCACTCAAGGGCAAAGCCTTTATAAACAGGGAAGAAACAGGAAAAACCAATCCATTGTCTGGCTCGACTCAACTAGCAATCCTTTCCCTCCCACAGCTCTCACTCGAACAAGATTTCTCCCAAAATTTGGGGTAGTGTATCCACCAGCTCCAGAACAAGGAGAAAAGGTTGAAAATCGTGTCAACACTCATTTCCCAGCCATGTAAGAGAGGAACAGTTCACTCACACGGGAGCTGGATGAGCGAATCATGGAATTAGACGGTGGAGTTTCTTCACTTGTGCTGGCCTTGCATCTCTCTTTTGCCTTTGCAGGGCAGCAGAGGAGATGAGAATCTCCTCCCCAGACCTTTCAGCTGGCCTGAAAATGAGGGGAGAAGCCTCTTAGTCTGATGGCATCCAGCAGAACTCCTCAGGGTTGGACTCTCAGCTTCCAAGGGATTTTTGAGGCAAACTTTTAGCCTTTTGCCCCCGAAACTGCTCCAATTTGTGGGTGAAGGAGACATCTAAGATGGAAAAACGTACAATGAGCAGGAATTTTGGAATTTGCTCTGGGAAAGATGTGTGTCCTGGAAGGATGTGTCTCTGCTCAGCTGGAGAGCAACAGGGGCTAAAGAGCGTTCCATAAATTAAGTCTGTCCCAGAAATTAATTCACTTTTCCCTAATGACTGGATCACTGGAGGTGGGAGGAAAAGAAGAGCGAGTCTGGATGATTTTCCCTGTTCTGGAAGACAAGACAAACAACAGGATTTGGCAGGTTTGAGCAAGGACGTAGCTTGGACAACATTTACAGCGTGAATGTAAAGAGGAGCTGTGGGGGCTTCAGCCCTCCTGCAATTCAGAGCCTCCCAAGCTTCTTAAGGCACAGCTGGACTCATTAAAATCAGGGACAGTTGCCACTGCCACAGAGGAGTGACATTTCTATTAGCAAAGCAGCTGCAGAGCTGGATTAGGGTGTAATCCTGTTTCCTTTGATTATCCACCACCATTGATCCGGACAAACGAAGAGTTAGGAGGGAAAAGCCAATAATCAAACAAATTATTATTGCCAAGTCTGGCTCAACTGCATGTGTTTCAGATGAGAATTATGCTTGGATTACGGTGGAAGGAAAAATGTCAGTTTATCTGAGAGAGGGAAGCTCGAGGGAAATAAAAAAGGAACAGCTGGACATTGTTGCCGGCACATGCGGGAGTTTTGGCTGACGTTGTTGCACAAATTGTCTGAGATCTGGACGTTAACTGGAGCTCAGCTGGGCTTCCTAAATAGCTGCTTCTAAAATCAGGAACTGGCCCTCTGGGAATGCCAGACCGCCTTCCAGACTGCAGTCCTCGCAGTGCCACAGAGGTGAAAGACCAACCGTGGCTTGGGTCTCCATCACTCTGCAATCACGTAGAGGTCATCAGATTGTTATAATCACTTTGGCTTTCGTGGCCAAGGAATTGCAGTGGCTGAAAAGAGCGTTTCCCCTTGCCCAGCTGACACACCGTGACAGGACTGGGACTGTGATTTAAGTTATTTCAAATAATAGTTTTACCAAAGGTAACCCTCAGTCTTTCTTCCTCTCTCTTTCTCTCTGAGCAATGTGAGGAGTCTCGAATGGGACTAAGGTGACCAGTCAATATGCAAATTGAATAAAATTACACCAATTAAATGCAAGTTCATTTCAGATTTTTTGAAGGAGTGGCAGTTTGCATTATTTAGCTTGTATTTTACAACTTCTACTCCTAAAAAGCAGTGATGTCAGGGACACATTGTGGCCACAGAAAGAAGTGAGGTGGGTGGTTATCTCTAGAATATCTCCTGCCACCTGGGCATCCAATAACGTGTCAGATTTGGATGGAAACTTCTTGTGCCTCATCCTACCCCAAAATACAGCTGAACTCAAATTCTTCAAGGTGTTAATGTGGCAGTGTTTGTTTTCATTTTCTATTTTAATCTGCTGGAAAGCCACATATAAAGCCTGCTACAACATTTTCCAGTCCTCTCAAAGAGATGGGGATGACAGTTCCAGGTAGGGCCATTAAGGTGGTGAACCAGGAGTTGTTTTCATGGGATGACGTTGTTCCTTAGCCTTCCTTGCCGAAAAAATTAAACCTCTTAGGCTTCATAGTGAAAGATTTGCTTTCCTGCCCTGGACTGTGTTTGCAGCTCTCCTTTGAACTCTCTCCATTGTTTAGATGTCTTTTCTGAAATGTCCTCCAGAGCTGGACACATCATTTAACAGCTTTTAAATGCAGCAGTTTATAGAGGCAAGGTCACTTCCCACCTTCTACTGAATATGCTCCGTGTGCATCCAAAAAGTTCCACTGGTTTTTATTTTGCAATAGTTCCCATTGAGAAAGTTATCGGTGTTTCATTTGCCACTCACCAGAAAAATTCATCCCCTCCCACACACAGAACTCGCAGTCTTATCTCCTAGATATTTTAGCCTCAGTTTGACTTCATTGAAACAGCTTTGATTGGACTGTGAATAATTAATCATTCCCTTCCTATTGATTATTTACTAACTTGTCTTTCTTGTGATACCAGAAAACTGAGCTCCCAGAGGTATTAGATTATCATGGGATGGTTCCTAATCATTAGACAGCACTGAACCAACATTAACTTTAGCTTTTTCTCTCTTCATTGCTTTCTTGGAGCCCACAGAACTTGAAAGATCTCTGGAAAACTTGATGGCATAAAATCATTGGCTGACAGGACAAACCACTTCCAAAAGGGTCTCTTCTGCTGACCACACAGTGCTGCTTATTCTTGATGCAGGGTCCTTCGTTTTCTCATCAGGGGAACAGACAACTGTGCTGCTGTTGGCTCATTGAAAAACATTCTGTCCAGACTTTCCAGTTTTTAATATCTAATCTTTATGATTTTAGTACAAAACTAATCTGTCTATCTGGTTTATACAGTTCTGGAGGCCTTTTTAGTGCCAGATTTCCACTGAGTTTAAACAAAACAATTTCACAAGTTCTCCGTGTCCGTGCCTGTAACTTCTTCTGTGGCAGGTTCTTGCACGCTGCTCTCTTTTTTTATTTATTGCTTTGAGTTTTGAAGATACACTTTGATTTTTCCAGCTCTGGGGTTCCTAATGTTCGTAGGTTCCCTGTCTGCCCTTCTCTCTTGACCCTTTTGCACTTAGGTGCAATCTGCAGCCACACTGGGAAAATCAAAGGAACGCCACAAAACCCTTCATACCCTTTGCAACGTGGCCAGCAGTTCACGGCCAGCTGGATTCTCTGGTTCCTGAAGGGTTATCAACACAAAGAGAAACACTTTAACCCACACAGAACTTTCCAAAGTTTTCTTTCTGAATCTTTATGCCAAAAGCTGTAGTTACAAACAAGAGTTAAATAGCAAGTAACTGGTGGAATGACTTCTGTGACTCTCTGCACTGTGTCTGCATGGTCTGGAGAGTGGGTGAGGACTGCCTGGGCTTCAAGGCTCACACTTCTGTCCTTCCACGGGCTCAGCAAAACCCCAAAACTCTCCAGCGTTACTGTTTGCACTCACAGTGAGAACGGGAATCAGAGCTCTTGACAGGTTGGGGCTCAGGGTCCCAAAGTGTCATTGAGGCTCAGCTGTTGGTCTCCTAAAGGCTCATTTGCATTGAATTTTCCAGAATAAGCACTTTCAGGGACTCACTCTTACCATAAAATCGGTGAAAGGAGGGGCCAATAAGCCCTAATGCAGAGTCCTAAATGATAAAGACCTTTTACAGGACCTTCTGTAGGAACTTTTGCAGGCACAGTGGTGGGTACTGAATTGCCCCGTGAGCACATACGCTGCCAGTTACCAAAAGTCTTGATTTCTTTGGCAGGATCACATGAATAATGTTTCTCCTAGAATAACATGTTCTTGAACTGTTTCTCCAGTGTATTCTCTGCACATGTGCTTCCCATTAGCAGCAGACAGGGAAGTCTTACCCAAGGGCACTTGGATATCCAATTTACAGAGGTGAAAAGGAGAAAACTGAGAGGTTTCTAACGCTATCTTAGAGTCTGGTTTGAGCATTTTCTGATCTGCCCCATGTTTTACATTCGTGCATGTGTTAAAGGACATAAAGCCTGGGCAAAACTTTAGGTGCTTGAGCATCACTTCCCATAATCGTGATCTCTGTGATAATTCTGCAGGTTGGGGGTGAAGCAGAGTACTAAACACAACCGTCAGTGTAACAGTGTTATAAAATAAAACAAAGAATCCCTCTCGGGGCTGAGGCTGAGAGAATTAGGGTTGTTCAGCCCGGAGAAGTGGAAGGATGACATTTTTGTGGCCTGAAGGACCTGAAAGAAGGAAATGCTCCCTGTCCCAGCACAGCATCCAAAAGAGGTTGTGCAAACCATTCCCTGGAAGTACCAACTCCTCCCTAGAGAAGAGCTGCTCCTTCATTTTCAGATGGCTAAAGGTGAGGTGCATCCTGAGCTTTACCTCACGCTCAGTGCACATTTTCCCAGTCCTGTTTCTCTTCCTGGGAGAGGATGGAATGTAACTCATCCATAAGGAATCACTTCAGCCTCACCTAAACCCCTTTGGAAGCCTCTTTGACACACACACGGGCTCATGCCAGCACTTTCCACCTCGACAAACATGCAGGACTGACACAATCTCACTCCAAGCTTGGAAACATAATTAATGGTGTGTCAGAATGACTCACAGCACCCCTTAGCTCATGTTTCCCCTTCCACATCTCAACTCTGCCTCATTTTCCAGCTCCTGCCCCCGTGCAGGTGGCACACAGACCTGTCCACTTGGGGTTGTCACCCTGCTCAATGTGGCTTCTTCTCTTCACCTCCCTTCGAGGAACTAGAGATGAGCTGTAAAATTCCTTAGTTTGCAAGGTTTCTGTGTTCCTGGGAAAGACTTTCATGTCATGAGCCATCCCACCTTATCCCACATAATGTATTATTTAATGTTACTTTTCCTGTCCATCCACAGAAGGGCAGATCTCATTTGGGCTCTTATCACCTCTTCCCTTTTGTCTCAGATGTTAAACTACACAACCTGGCCTTGTTATCTTGGTTACCTTGCTTTGGGGAAAATCCAAATCCAAAATCCTCCACGTTTCCTTAACTGGGAGTTATTGATCTGTCGTCTTCCTCCTCTGATCCCTCGCCTCATTCCTTTCCTATCACATGAAAAAACCCTGCTTGTTTTCAACCTCAAGGACTTTCATAATCTTCTTTTCAATCAGTATTCACAAGGTGATAGAAAACTCTACGCAGGTAGTGAGGACAAACATCTCCATCAATTTGTTCCCTTTTCTCGTGAACCCATCTTAGTTTTTTTCCCAGGTTATGTTTTATACACCAAAAACTTTATTTGTTTGTGTGTTCTGGACAATTTTAGTGTTCTACACTCTGCTCACTCACAGAGTGACAGAGTGGTTGGTGCTGGAAGGGACCTCTGGAGGGGATCTGGTCCATCCCTTCTCCACGAGGAATGATGTTCAAATCTCCGTGACAATAAGATCAACAAGACACATCTCAGCATTTTATTTATTTGTAGGCATATTTCAGAGGGTCAGTAAATTCCAGAAGCCCAGGTAATCTGATCCCTCACAGTCTCACTTCATGGGATACACCCTCAGATTCCACACGAGACAATATTTGGGGGTTAAACAGTGCAGTATTGTGATTGAAATATATCTCCATGAATTCTTTTTTTTTTTCCTCTGAGGGATTATATTGTCCTGTTATTGGTAGCCCTATAATCTCTATTGCAAGGCCAGCTAAGAAATCATAAAATGTTCACACCTTAAATTGAATAATCCATAAGGTCTGCCAAAAGAAACAAACCTATGTGCTGAAAAGCTTGTTACCTATGTGAAAGTGCATGAACTTGTTAGGAGCACCATGATTTATATCTTTTTTTTAATGATGATGGTTTCTGGTGGCATTCAGCTTAAAAAATCAGAAGTCTCAGTATCGATAGCTACAAGTGAACTAAGTGTCTATAACCCCCTTATATTTAGGCAAGATCTGGAATTTAATTCAGTTACCTTAATATAGGTACCAAGGCACCATATTTTTGTGCCAAGGGCATTTGGGATTCCATTTCCCATCAGATAAGCAGTTGCTAGTCCATAAATTCATAGATCCTCTGTAGTGGCCACCTTTTCCATGTAGATTCATCCCAAATGCCACCAGACCCCATCTGTAGGCAACTCAACCAAGGGGTAGAACTGCTGGAGCTTAGGGAGTTCTGAAGACTGCATTGAGGAAAATGCACACATTTGATCAGTTTAATTATTCTCCAGACTCCATTGATCACATGGCTGAACATCCACAGATTGCAGTGGGAAATGGGACACAATTCCATGTAAACACCTAAATATGAGGGTTTTCATCTCTTAGGTGAAACCCAGCACATATTTTTCTAGACAACGTGTTTCATATTGCTCTGTCTCCAACCCATTATATTTCTGGACCAGGCAGAGTTTCAAGTAACAGCTGGAGAAAACACATGTAGAAGAAAAATACCAAATATTTCTGGGGCTGTTGGTTGGGTTTTTTTAAGCAGAAGGTTTGGAGACCTTCCAAGGAAAGGGCAATCAGTATATGTTCGGATTTGTTCAACAGCCAAACGCTGTGGACAATTCCAATTACACACAAAACTGAAAGAGTCACGTGGAAAGGGCCAGTTTATTTCTAATTCCAAGAAACTTCTCCAAACTAATACGTGGATGCAAACACTGAAAAAGGGAATACATGCAGTTCAAACCATTATCAGTGTGTTTTAATTGCAGTGTTTATGTATCGATTGTCTTTTAGCTGTAACATTTATATATCAGTTTTTAAAAGTTTTAAAAGGTACATTTGCTTATTTTTATACCCCTTTTTATAAGAGTATTTTTATATTCCTCTATCCAATTTGAATTTAGATCTTTTCATTGTGAAGAGTTATTTACTACCCTTGCAAAACTGGTCCAGGCCATGACAGATCTCACGATAATAAAGCTGTTTATTGCATCAAGCTTAAATTACCTTTTTTTCTTCCACGTTGTTCTATCCTCCTGGTGATATTCATAGAATCCTAGAATGGTTTGGGTTGGAAGAGACATCAAGGATCATCCAGTTCCAACTCCTCTGCATCAATAGCACTGAGTCCCCTTTTTTCTCTGCTGCACTTATCCGCCTCATTATTTTAAGACTGCTCTTAGGCCCCTCCACCATTGCTGGATTAGGTTATTTAGGAAACTGTTTTCTTCATCAGTTTTAGGTTTTTCATAGCCATTGCTGTTTCTCTGGATTCATCCCTGTCTGTCTCCGTGTAGAAGTTTTACATTGAGAATAACGTGGTTCACAACAGTTTGCCAGCCACAACATGTCAGATTTAACTAATAAGCATTAAAAAACATCTTCCTGTGGACTGCCTGCCGGTATTTTAGGATTATGATGCTGCTGTTTCCTGCACATGCAGAAACTTTCATAACTGGGCAGATATGATAAGCCTCAGTGCCTAAGGTCTGCCTTGCATCATCTTTAAGTCAAGCGTTCTCTTCCGTGAGGAGCTGCATCTATTCTGAAGAGAAATGAGGGGTTCTGCATAACCTTTTCCACCATGGATCTACAGTGCCATTTGGCAAAGCAATATGCCAGCTATTCACAAGAACAAAAACACAGTGAACTCAAAATATCCACTTTTTTTGTTTTTTTTTTTTCCCCTTCTTACCACAGGTTAAAATTAGAATAAAATAATCGGCTGGATATAAACTTGGTGAACTTACAGTTTCCAGCTGCATTTTTCCTTCACCACCTGAAAATGTGATATTTAACTGTCCTCGGTCTAGTTCTGAACCTTTTTTACCCAAATGAGAACAAGAAAGAATCCCGTGGAAATGGAGAACTTCCAGAATGTGGGGACAGTAATTCGGGACCCTTCTGTGATGTTATTTGCCAGCATAGATTTTCCCGGGACAATAAATGGAAATGCTCCAGGAGAAGAAAACAATGGTGGTGCACTGTGAAGGAATAATGGAGAAAAAGCATTTTTGGTGGTGAAAACTGCTGGGGCTGTGAGACTGCCCTTCTCATGGTACATTTGTGATGCTGTAATCAGTTCTCTGAAAAACCAGAATAACGAAGAATGGGCCATTACACAGCAACTTAGTCCAAGGCCTGGTCCTTTTCCAAGGGATTGTCAGCCCTCACCCTGCCCATGGTGTGAGGATGTTGGCCCCGGGCCTTTGATTCAAGCCTAAAATTGCTCTCCAACGATGCTCCTTCCCAGGGCAGCTCTGCCATGGACTGAAATTGCAGACTCATGGTTGGTTTTTCTGCCACTGACCGCAACAGGCTCTGGCCTACAGCAAAACCTGTATTCAGAGAGGTTAAATAACATATAAAATTTCTCTAGAGCAACACCACACCATGCAAAATATACCATAGGCCTTCCTTGCTATGTGGCAAATCCACATTAACACAGTAGATCTCCTGTGCAGGGGCACAAGAAAACAGGCTTAAGAAGAAAAACTTCGATTTTCAGGGGCCACAGCATTTTTTAATTTTTTTTTTTAATTATTACTAGAACTGGCACAGGATGAAAATCAGTCTAATTTTGCTGCACTTCTTGTGAATTACCTTTGAAATTTAAGTTACAGCAAAACAGTCTCGATGGCAGTTTCCATGATGACAATGCACGGCAATAAAACATGAGATAAGAGACAAAAAAGAGTCCTAGGAGATGAGAAACAGAAATTAATCAGTGATCCATGGCCTCGTGGACGATGCAGAGTGAAAGCAGATTGCTTGCATTGTTTTGAAGGTTTCGAATAAGGAGAAAATAGCTTATTTCAGGCTGGGGTTTAACTGGTATTTGGAAGACTTCCAGTGGTCACAGAGTGATTGAGCCTTGTGCTTTAAAATAAAATACAAATGGCTCGACAAACCTCTGGGAACTCGTGCAGCCAAGGAAAAGAGGTGGGGAGGGGCTGGCAGAGGCACATTCCTTACTCTCATCTGCATGGGATGTTAGAGTGCACCAGTCCTTGGCTGGTGTCAAGGATTTCTTGTAAAAACAAATCTGGGGGGGGG
>VZTA01004792.1:93975-274344 GCA_013398855.1 Mohoua ochrocephala
GATCCAAGAGTCCTGGCTGGGTGTCCACTGCTCTGCACACCCACTGTTCCTGTAAAAGCATTCAGAAATTCTTTTTGAGCATCCAGAAATTCTTTTTTGCATTTTGAGCATGGTAAGTAACAAATGTATAAGGCAGATATTCTTAAATGAGTAAGAATTCCAGTGCTGCTTCCTACAATTTATAAATACACTTATTCCGTAGACAGATTTAAAGTTCCTGAAAAGTTCTTAAAAAGAAGATCACTCAGAGCAACTTAAAACAATTTTTAAAAGAAAGACACGAAGGTAGGATGATGCAGATATTGATCTTGGCTGAGTTATCAGTGCCAAGAGACAGATGGCACTCACTGACTCACGGTAATAATCACAGAGATCAGCTTTTAATGATTGTCAGCAGGCAGAGAAAAACATGATCAATGATCTATTGCTATTTTCTACTCTTTTCAACCTGTGCTGATAGAAAACAAGGATCATTGGGGCTGTGCTATGCACAGTGAGCGTTCAGCTGAGCACGACCCCACGTGATGACAGAAAACACATTTTTAACGTCTTGTTCCCCAATCTTTTTGCATTCTCCTCCATATTCAGAAGTGACTCTGAGACTACAGAGCCCTGCTAAAATCAAGTGCCTGTCGAAGTATCCACGGCACTTTCACAGTGAGTGCTGCTCAAGGGAATAATGTGTGAATCACACCACACAGGCACAGCTTCTCTACAAACTAAGTGGGGAAACTAAGGCCAAAATATCAGTAGAAATGTAGCTGGGTGCCTTCCAAAAGTTCAGGTGAGAAACCAGTGAACTCCAGCATCCCATTCTCACAGCTGTGGGTAGGACCTGTAACAACCAGGTTCTCAGCTTCAGTGCTTCAGCCAGGGAGTTTGGTGGGTTTAAATCCTTCTGTGGTGTTCCTGAGGAGTTCCTGAGCCCAGCTTTCCCAGAGAAAAATTTGTGGAGGCAGCCACACCATGTTAGAGATGATGGATGGTGGAAACTTTATGACATAAATGGTTTTCTGCTGGAGACACACCCCAGGCCCTGGACCTGTTCAGTTTTCTCTGAATCTTTCTGTGCACAAACACAGGCAATTTCAGTCCACAAGGAGGATGAGGGGGTAGGATTTGTAGCTGGAACTCCTCTGTGGACTTTCAGCAGCACTGCTTTCAGCTCAGGCATTAGGATGACATGGAATATTCCCCATTCGAGCCTTTGTGCAGCAGCAAAAAGATCGAGACTGCATCAGCAGCAAAAGAAATTATGGATGAACATCTTCAGGGCACGCATTTGATTTGGAGGATTCCTGTTACTCCTGCAGTGGAGGGCAGATTACACAGCTCCTGCCCCAAAGGCTTGCTCCCAATACTCCAGGAGAGAAGCTCTGCCCCACTGCACTGTAATAATCTCCCCTCTTTCCTAGCAGGCTGCTGTGGTTTTCCATTTCCTCTGGCTGGCTTGGCCACAGGGCTTTTGCATTTTTTCTCTTCCTTTTATGTAACATGAATATCAGGTAGTAAAGATCAAGTGGCTTGATGTCCGACTGATGCATCACCTGGGTTTAATAACTCAGAGAGTCAGTGTGGGGCATTAGAGGGAGATGGGCAGAGAGGGGGGTAGGGTGGGCATGAGAGATGATTTCCAGATTCTTTCTCTTCCTATTGTGTCCAGAGTTCAAAAGCAACAAATGCCAGAGTCTGTAAAACGCAGACAAAGTTTCTCTACTTTCCTCTACTTTTGACTTCTCCCCGACACTGGACCAACAGAGCAGTAGTAGTTTACTAGCAGTGTACTAGCAGTAGTTACTAGTAAACGGTAGAAATACAACCAGGAAGAACTAGAAAAATTCCCATGATGGCAGGAATTGGTTTATATAGTACAGGAATAAAGGAATTTGGAGTCTTTTCTGACCATGAAGCCAGCGAAGCCTAACGCAGCTTGAAATCCCTCAGGCACACCAAACAAAGCACCCGAAGAGGAACAGCTGGATTAAATTTGACTTAAAAGCCACCATAATTGGCACTGGCCAGCAGCCTCCAGCACAGGGATGAGCAGGGTGATTTTCCAATGGCATAAATTATAGCCTGGTTCGAGTTTTGACTCCACTGTTTCAAATACATGAGCTGGTTGAGAAAGGGGGTCTGATCTTGCTGAATGCAATAAATCAGGCCGTGAAGGAACAGCCTTGCATGTGCATCCCCATAAATTAGGCTGAGATAACCACACACTTTTATTGAACACACAGCAGCCTCTTCGTTTGCTGAGAGCCACAGCCTGATTTCAAAAGCTTTCCTCCGCTGAAATCTTCCATATCCTGTCCTTAATCTCTTAAACCATCTCAACCCTGGAGCACAAATATTAGAGAAAAACAGGGAGATACATTTTCATTCCGTGCGCTTCCTCTGCGTGGATGTGAATGGCATCCACAATCTCCTCGCTGGCCCGTGTGGTTTTGTCAGCATCTGTTTCTTGGAAGTGAAGGGAGTTGCATGACCTCTTCCATAATTAAATTCAATTCACTGCTGTTCAAAAGAATCCATATCATATTCTTACTTCACTGAACGCATAAAGCTCCAGCTCACAGTTACCTCTTCCTCTCCTTCCTCTGTTTCTCCCATTACAAAGCTGCTCCCAAACTTCAGGGCAAGCATGGCCAGGAACATTTCATTCCAAAATAGATATATATTACTCTTCAGATAATCCCCACTATTCCCGTGCCATGCTTTACCTTAAACAATTCTTTTTCTCTCCTCCGTCTTTCTGCAAAGTTATTACAAAAAAAAACCCAGCCAAAGCCTTTCTCAATCACTGCTTTTAGCCAAGTTTTTGTATTTTCTTCTTTGAAGCCAAGATGACCAATTTAAAACAGACATAGAACAATGCCAGAGAAGAGACCTCCAGATAGGCAAGATTTATAAAGTTTATAAAGGTGAGATTTGGCTCAAATTAAATTGTATTTCTGCTAAAGTTCATCCTGTCTCTTAGGATACCCTTTTAAACGATCTAAAATTTCTAGATGTCTCACAGTTATCAAGGATTCCAGCACTGAACTCAAGAACCCAGCTTGGTTTCTCAGGCTAATCCAGACTACTCCCATATGGAGCATCCTTTGGTATCGTGTGAAGAGCCTGACAAAGTCCTCATGCAGTTTGAGTGGCCTTTATATGAAATAAAATCATGCTTGAGGGAAAAAAAAATCATTCTTTTTTTGGTTAATATTCTTCCCAGGAAGCACTTTCTTCCTTTTTTCCTCCTGCTGGCCATACTCCTCCTTCCATTAGGGGGGCACCATGTCCAGCTGACCCTTCTTTGCTGGCAGATTCCAAAGGTATTTCTTTCTCTTGTTTTTTAAGGACTCGAATTAAATTTTTACCAATGTCTTTTATGGCCCCTCACTAAGAAAACCAGGTAACCTGTTTCAGACCTAAGCTTGTACTGCTCATTGAGATGAAGAATTCCGTTGACTTCCACGTCTGTAATATGAGCAAATCATGGGGCAGATTCCCCCTGGCTCGTTTAGGATTTGGGACCTGCACAGTCCAGGCTCACTGGGCAGGATAAAGAGGGAGGTGGTGACCCATTAAGGCTCCTCTGGTTAAAATATCCCAATTTACATGAGACTTAGACAGCTTAACCATGGCAATGCAACTCTTGCTGCTGCAGCCTTCAGACCTCTCTTCTCCTTGGCTTCCAGACACAGGACACAATTCCAGATGTGCTCTGGGCATTGTCCTTGGATGCTGACCAAGACTGTCCAGCACTCTGCTGCTCTCAGAGCCTTTTAGCTGCTCACTCAGGCAAGTGTTTTCCACTGAACAGAGAGAAGCAGGATATTGGAGGCAAGATTAAGTCCCCCCCCATTTCCCAGCACTGAATCAAACAAAACTTTCTTCCACCCACACATTGCTGTCTCAGCTGAACAACAAAAACAACCTGCCAATCTCTCCCCACACAGAAACCTTTAGAGTTCTCATCAAAAGTAAAGGAGAGGTACTGCAAAATTTCTCAAGCCCACCAGGCACAAATTGCCGTAATTCCTTTCAAATTATCTGCTGTTATTTTCTTTGAAATCACTGGATGAATCAGATGAGAAGCGAGGGAGCGGGGTATTTCCTGTACCGAAAACATGCCACAAATAAAGACAAGAAAGTTTTGCTCCTCTCTAGAGCAGCACTTGTTGGCCAGAACTGTCAATGTTTCTGAGGAAAAACTTTAGTCCAGAGAGTCAGCGAGGCAAAAACAAACAAGAGCCTTTAAATACTGCTGGAGGTATGGGGGAGATGAATCTGGGGAAGGCCACCAGCAAAAAAAATAAAAAAATAAATTGAAGAAGAACCTACTGCAAAAAGGGACAAGAAAAGACACAGGAAAAGAACAGAGTGAGGTTCAATCTTGACAAAGCTGAGACAGCTGCAAAAAAAGAAAAGCAACCAAAATATTTGCACTGACAAGGAATGAAGAGAACTAGCGATGAATACTCGGAGTGTGGTGGAAAGAATACAGCAGAGTAAGAAATTGAATTTAGGACTTCCCAGACCTGCAGCCACGGGGCGGTGCTGACTTCCTAGAAGCAAGCTGGAAAAAAATAACGAATATTAATAAAAGGCTCACGAGAGTGAGTAGTTCATCCAAGCTGTAGGATAGGAAGGGCTTTAGGGTATCATATGATTTAATGATGTGTTAAAAGAACAGAATTAGGAACTTCTTAGAATTATATCTATATATAAAGTAATAATATATCACATGTATATATTTATATATACACCCCTAGGTAGAGAAAATCTAGGATAAATTATCGAGGTGGAGGAGGAGCTTTCCCAACATGACCTATTGTACAATAACTCCCCTGAGGAAGTGATGAGCACAAAGTTTCTTGAAATACTAAGCATGAGGTTTTCTCCAAACCAATAAGTGTGCCCTGGAGAGAAAACCTGTGCTGGCCAGGAACAGGAGCATTTAATAGTCCTCTCCCATCTCTGGTTTGCGAAGATCTCTGGGGACTGAAGGAGCCACAGAGATGTTGACAATGCTTTCCAGTTATTTCCAATGTTATCAGTCCGAAGGGAGGAAACAGCTGGAGAGTTCCTAGAGCAGCTCGTGGAATTTCCCAAAGCAGATCTTTCTGATCAGCCTGTCACCCTGGAACGTGATGGAGCCGAGAGTGGAAGTGGCCACTGCCACAGAACATCTGCTCTGCTGTACAGACCTGTGCCCTGTCATTAACAAGGACATTCTTATCTCCTTATTATTGTGATTCCTTATTAATTTCATGAGGAAAAATGCAGAAAAACAAGGAGGAAGATAATCAAAACCGATGAGGCAGAGGAACAACATTTTTTCTTATTTTCCAAGCTCCTTTCCAGTGCATCCCTGCTGACCCACCTATCTCCAGACCCACCTACCTCCAGACCAGAGAGCCAAGGGCAGGGTCTTTGCCCAAGAAAACAAACTTGTGTACCCTCTGCACGTGGGTTTTGCCTGTGAATCAGCTCCTGGTGTCATTCCAGATATTTTCTGTGCGTGTATTAAAACCGTTCCAAGAGTGGGAAGGATATGAGATGAAAGATGTCTTGATAGAAGAAGCTGTAATTTCAGATGGAATTGCTTCAAGACTGATCGGTCTGAGAAAACCGTGCAGATGTATTTCTGAGCATTAACTTATCACTGAATAGGCACTGTTTCAACATCATTTATATTTCAGTCTTGGGATTTCCCTGACAACCTCCTCCAAATCATTCCTGTCTGTTAATGTCCTGTCAGATTTAATGATTCTGGCTTCTCTGACAATTTTACCCTTAATGTGAAATAAATGCCTTCCTGATGCTTCGCTCTGTGCTGCTGATGATGTGATAGATCAACTTTCTCATTTATGTTTGTCTTTTGGCCTTCAGAGGATAATCAAAGCTGGCCACTGATGGCCATGAAATGGATCCCGTTGGCTTCATTGGAAGTTAAACCATTCCCCTGACCAGGTGGGAATGCAATGGTCACTGACGCAGATATGGAGGGGATCAGCCTCAAAGCAGGGGAATAAATCTCAAAGGAAGCCACTCCTACTTGCTAACTAAACACAGACGAGTTATTTGAGAGACAAAATATTTTTGCCAGAGGAAGCAGCAAGAAGGGAAAGTCCTGAGGCTCTCGGGACATCTCAGGCACAGGACCAGTTGCATTCAGAACACACCAGAGGAAGGAAAGCTTTTCCTCACTAAAACTTCTTCCACTCCATACAGCCTGATATCCAGGTTTCACAGTGCACACGATCTCCATAACCAGCCCCGGTGTATCACCCACAAGGATTTACTCCGGACACAGCATTTCTTTATTCAGTCCTTGCAAGATATAACACCTTTGACTCGGGGCTTAAATTTTGCTTCAGAGAGACTGGGTCCAAGCAAATGCCAGCAGAACGAGTGATCCTCCCTGGGAAGTTGTCATCTTTCCAAAGACTAATCATTTTCTTCAGGTTTTGCCTTTTCTGGGCTGAAAATTCCTGTACCATGGCCCCTCAGGACTGATTATTGTGGGAAGAGGATCACAGTTGTGTGATTTGTCTCCTGAGTTGAAGGAGAGGCTTCTCCAGAGGCTGTCACCAAACACATCCCTCTCCTTTGAATAAGTGCATGGAGCCTAAACTTCTGACTTTTGTGTCAAACTTTGGTTCTTAAAATGAGGTGACAGGAACGTCTCCTTCCCCACA
The DNA here is from genome assembly GCA_013398855.1 of Mohoua ochrocephala. NCBI lineage: Eukaryota > Metazoa > Chordata > Aves > Passeriformes > Acanthizidae > Mohoua > Mohoua ochrocephala. The sequence goes on from VZTA01004792.1 coordinate 100,668, forward strand.
ATATCTGTTCCCTGAATTACGGAGCTCACAGAGGGATGCACATAGTTCTGCAAACACGAAAACTGAAAAATAAGACACTCCAAGGAGCATATTCCCCATGATAAGACTTGATTCTGATTTATTTAGTTGATTTTTCCGTGCCTGCTTAATGCGACCAAAATATTTTCAGAACAAGTCAATGCAGGAAAACAGGGCGGCCCCGAATAACAGAATATGAGGTGGGGAAGAAACTCCTGTCTCTAACACAGCAAATATTTCAGAAAACATCATTTTTCACTTCACTGTTTCCTCCTCTGATTTTTTAATCTCCGTTTTTTTCCACAGAATAAGCCAGGCCAAAAAAAAAAAAAAAAAAAGAAACCAACAAAAACCACCATCCCAAAACCCAAAACCTTCTCAAAAGGTCAGAATGATGAATAACATTTCATACTGCAGGTTGTAGAGTCATTGCATTCCTTTTCAACAACTCCAAAACCACATGAGAAAGTTTGCAAATACCTTTGAAGATAGCAGGGAACGACTCCACTTACAGAGGGCCTCACTCTCCTTTTCAGGCAATACTCAGCCTATAAAACCCAATAACTGACAACAGCTTCCATTATTAGCAGCAAATCCTCCATAGGTAAATTATCCCTTAATCTGCCAGTACCACTTTTAATTTAATCAACATTTAATCAATCTGCCTAATGGCCTGGCACTGCCTCAGTGGGGTAAAGGAATTTTTTACCATTTATTTGGAGCTAAATCATAACCCAATTGCCATTTCTAGGCACCTGAACACTCTCCGACTTTCCAGATGTGCAACACCATTCTTTTCAGCAGCAGCAGCTGGTTTCTGGACAGATTTTGAAGCCTAATTTCAGGGCTGACAGCGTTTTCCTGTAAAATATGTATTGTTTAAACACCAGGCACTTCACTGATTCTTGGTCATCATTATTTGTCTTCATTCTGTAAATGAATATCCCTAAATTAATTAATCCCAGGGCACAACGGAGGATAAACTACTTGTGTTTCACATGCAGTTTATGCATGTGAGAAATTTCAGCTCTACAAGTTGTCCTTTCACTTCTTTTCCAATTCAACCAAACTCCTGGAAGGGGCATTTTTTTTTCCAGGAACCAGTTTGGTATGAAATGTCTTCAGCCCAGAATATGAAAGGCTCTCATGGTGTGTGCTGATGTGTCGGCCCATTTAATCTTCTAACATAAAGACACCACTGCCTATGGAGTTACTGTTTTCTGATAAAAACAGTCAGGGTTTTTTGGTGGTATCAGCAGCACTTTCAGCAATCACAACAACAGTGAAGTAATTTAGGCCCATTAGGTCTCAACTTCTTACAAATCCTTTCTCAAACCAATTTCTGAAGACGAATCATTGTTTCAACAACAACAACAACAATAACAACAACAACAACAACAACAAGTGAAGTAATTATACTCCTGGAATTCTCCAGCAATGCAGAAACAGTGGAAATAACAACAAAATTCCTTTAAAAAAAATTTTAAAATACACGTATATTTGCAAACTCCTCTCTTTTGGTCAGTGACCACACCCAGCACAACCTGGAGTTCATCCTGCATCCATTTGTTTAAACAACTGAAGAACAATGAAACATTTCGGGACATTCCTTCAATTGCCTTCTATCCATCAGCTCTGGCAGCTGCTTGGCAACTCTTCCCTTGACCTCCAAAATAAACCCACCCTCTGAAGAAAACACTGCAAACCTCTAGAGCCAGCCTGCCTGCCTGCAAAGTGATTAATTCAGGTTTGAAACCAAAGCCAGTGTGCTGATAATGTGGAGAAAACAGAGGGAGAGAAGTGTTGAACAGCTCGGAACGAACCGTTCCTGCTTTGCAGGATATTCTTACCACACTTTAAGTTTTCCAGGGGATGGAAAATGAGCACTCTGGGCAAATTTGAAAGGCTTAAGAGGAGATCTTCCTCATTATCCACCTCCTCATCCCCAGGGTTGTGGAGACGCCCTTTTTAAACCGACATTGAAGTCCTTCGTGTTCTCAAGTCTCTGTCGGCTGAAATTCAGGGGCTTCCCTCTCTGAGACACCCCTGAAAATTCCTTCCGTTACTCTACTGATAAAACAGGAATATTTCATAGAATAACGTGTACTGATAAGAGGTGAGGGCTGAGATGAAGAGGTGTCTTATGAAACCCAGTTAAGAAACACTTGGGTTATCTCAACCAGATGTTACTGAACTCACCACAGGAATTACTGGCTTAGATGTGCTGGCCTGGGTTAGGAAGTGTTCAAGCCACATGATTAAAGCAGTCTCCTTTAGCTTTAAAATCCACCTATCCTTGCAGCTATTGAACTTGCTAACTTCTCTGGAATTCGTGGGACAGTATCAGTTTCTACTATTTTTTTTTCAGAAAATTATTTGCAAAGAAAGGCTTAAAAAGCATCAAGTGAACAAAAAGTTCCCTATTCCTTTCATAATTCTCAAATCAATAGTGAAGTCGGGAATCATCTCCCTTGAGATTTACGAATTATATGAAAAGTTAGAGTTCTTACCTATCATGTACACTCTTATCTCGTGCTCATCCAATTGTTTCTGGGCATGCCCAGCTGTATCCAAGGAAAACTTAATTAATCCTGACTTAAGTCAAAATAAACAATTTAAAGCATTTTAAAATCGTCTCTGGGGCTCAGAAAAGAAAGCAAACAAGCTTTGTAACGGAAGACATGATTTCATTTCACAAGCTCTTACTAAGTTTTCTTCAATCTGCTTGAACATCCGTAACGATTTTCCAAAAAAGAAAGCAACAAGCATTGCTTGTAGCTAAAGAGCTTGAGCTCGTGTCCCATCTGATGTTTCCTGACAGTCCTCAAGATGCTCCTGGGAATGCCCTGGACTTTGTTCTGGTTTATTTTATTTCCCCCACTATTTCCTTCATGGATTGCTATCCAGAGCCCTGGGGATTCATGATACAGGCAAAGGGGTGTCACCTGCTTCTCCCCTTTAACAGAAAGAGTGTTTCCAGCATCCCAGGTGTGCAGGGGATGGCAGACCTAGGGCCCCTCTAAACACTGAGTCCCTCTTGCCCAAGTGTCCTTTTTGGATGGAGACAAATAGAAATTTTGGTTTAGGTTGTTATCAGGAAAAGGTTCTTCCCCCAAAAGAGTGGTTGGGCACTGAACAGGCTCCCCAGGGAAGGGTCACAACTTCAAGTCTGTCTGGGCTCAGGAAGGCTTTGGAAAACACTCTCAGGCCTAGGGTGGGATTCTTGGGGTGTCTGTGCAGGGCCAGGAGATGGATTCAATGACCCTGATGAGTCCCTTCAAACTCATGTTTTATTTTTCTATAATAATGCATTTTTGCAACCAGCTCCAGCATGCACCTGTATTTACTTAGCTTCAAAATGAAGTCTGTGCTGGACATTGCTGGATGAGGTGTCATCCTCTATAACCTGGTTAAATTCTTTACTCTCCTCAGCAAAAACACTGAAATTATTAAAGACAAGTGCAGAATTCGTTTCAGGGCACACAGAAGGTGATCTAAGTGGGTGGCTTACAGTTCACTGAACTATCACACATTCACTGCTGAGCCTGGAAAGATTTCCAAGATACACAAACCAGCGAGGCAGGACAGAGCAAGGAGGTGTCAGAGAGCTCAGAAGAGCTGCTCAGGGCCCAGGAAAGAGAGTGACCCGAGAAAGGTGCTCAGATTGAGGTCAACAAACTCACACCACAGACCAGCTATGCACAGCAACTTCCAAACCCTCCAAGGACTGATGCCAGTGTCTGGTGATGCCATTGGGAATCCAGTGACAGCCCTCAACTTCATTTTTTCCCATGTAGATAACAACAGAACCTGGCTGTGTGCTGTCTTGAACCTCAAAGTCACAGCACTCATCCTGTTCAATTAGTCAGTACAGGGCCATGACTCAGGACAGACCAGAATACAACAGGAAATCGGGGATATTAAGGAAAAAGTTTTATCTACTGCTCTGTTGCTGAAAGGAAAAGGTTATGGAAACTGTACCTCAGCAAAATGTGAAAAGAGGGAAAACTTATTTTTTGCCTTTTTGTTTTTTTCCAAATATGAAAGGAAGGTAATTCCTCATCACCTTATACAGGGCTGCACAGTTTTGGGCAGCAAAAGCAACGGACATTAAATTTAGGTGTTCAGGAAAGCAAAAGTTTCAAATGCTGAGAAAGCTTCCCTTTAAAAATTCCTAAACAGTCTTAATATTTATCACACCTGATATCAAGAGCATCATGAATAAGAGCCACAAACAGCTCTTCTATGCAAAATCTTTGGGGCAGAAGAAAAACTGACCTGTGACTTCTCCCACCAGATATGGGAAGGAGAAGGAGAATTCTTTTAAGGTGGATGAAATATTCTTTTGGATTAAAGTCCACCTTCTCTCAGTCATCACAATGGAAACCTGGTGGAATTCAGCCATAGACAGTTGAGTTCTGCATTTCTTTACTCTGCCTGAATTTAAGTCCTCTGTTCACATAAACAGTGAACTCTATAAAGGTCGCTCAAACCCAAGCAAGAGAGGCACATTAGTTCATCCTCATCACTGCAAGGTCTCAGTCTATGAAGCGTTTTGGTTCTCTTCTTTATGTTTGTTTTTGTGTTTTCCTTCAAGGCCACAATTTGCTGTCCTTTATTTCTTTGTTATTCTTTCACTCAAGCATGGCTTTCTATCTGTTGCTCTTTTTCATGATCAGTGTTCTGAAATGCTACAGCTGCAAAATTCATTTTTTTAATTAAAAAACTCATTAGCAATGAACGAATTATAAAAATATTAAATCAGGAAATACTTTCCTGGTGGGGTGCATATGCATCACTTCTGAGCTCTGATATTTATTCATTTTTATAAAATCTTTGATTTGAAAACACTATTCACTATTTCAGTTCTGACAGGTGACACGTGCTTTCTTTGTGTCTTTGAGAGTATTTTTTTGAAAATGAACTCATAGATGGTTTTAAAATGTCAATTTAAAAGATGTCTATTGAGACAGAAGATGAAAATGCAATATGAAATGTCCTGGTTCTGTGCCATTGCTCTGTTCTGGATGAAATATCAGACCTGCCATTGATTCAGTGTTTCTTTACCTTCGTGATAACCGTGTCCATGCCATAAAACCACAAAATTCTAATCAATAAAACATCCAGCTTTAGCTGAAGAGAGGCTTTCTGTTTGGTGGGGCAGCAAACACATTTCCATTTCCACCACGAGCTGTAAACTTCCAGTGTCACAGGAATGGGCACTTGCTCAGGAACAGTCCACCCATTTATCCAGCCTATCAAAGCCACGTCCTGTTCCCAGCCCTTGTTTGCTGTGAGCAGTGAATGCCAGCCCTGTGGGGTCGGTGTCTGAGGGACCAGACCAAAACACCCCTCGGCAGAGCAATTTTCCTGTGCTGAGATCTGTGCTGCCCTGGCTGCTCCACCTCCAGAACAAGAGCTGGCTTGGTTGAAGGTAAGAGCTGAAAAGAGGTGATAAATATGTGCCATGACATCAGATGTGTCTCATTTACAGTGCACAGCAAGAGTTTGGAGTTAAATTCCCATTTACTCGTTGAAAACAAGGTTTTATTAACATAAGGAAGCTTTAAGTCATCGGTGTTTCAAGGCAAGCGCTGAAGATCTGCATAACTGCAGAGTTAGAAAGGTGAGGTTCGGGATTCCTAGAACCTGAAGTTTGATCTACATGTAGAGAAAAGCAAGAGAATGGGAAAGAAGTTTATCATCCAAACTGCCCAGGTACCACTTATATACTAAAAAAAATACCCTTTCCCTCTGTCCTCAAAACTATTTACTACTTAAATATAAAAAAAAACCCCTTTCCCTCTGTCAGAAGCTGCTCTAAACCTTCCACTCAGCAGAGCCCCTGTAACAGGCTGTTAGAATTTGTCATCCTCCCTCTCCTACAAAACAAACCCTCCATCCATGTGTTCCACTGCAGAGCAACAAAACGGATAATGGAGATGCCAAGGAAGGTCATTTTCTGTATTTCTTCTGCTTCCCGTTTCACGCAGCTTCTGTGAAAGATCCTGACAGGTGGTTTGAGTAAAAACATCCCACGTGCTTTCTTCTTTTCATCAAAGGCTGACAAAGGATAATTTGTCAGCCGCATCCCTCCTGCAATGCCTTTCTTGGGAAAAGCTGCAGCAGAGGCATTTTTGGAAGCAACAGTGCTCCCAAGCATTTCTGGGTGGCTGAGCTGAGCTGAGCAGCAGGTGTGGGCAGACAGACAGATCAGACTGCTCGGATGCGCTGCAGGCAAACACCTTCTCTCCAAGCCAACCAGGCATTCATTACAGTTGAGCCTTGGCCAGTGGGTGTCACTAAAATTAAGCTGCAAGGGAAATTAGAAAAAAGAAAGAAAGAAAAAAAAAAAAGCATGGGGGCAAGATAACCTGAATTTTAAAAGCATTCCAGACCTTATTTTTTGGCCCCAAGCCTTGTTTTGAATCCTTCCTTTGGTCAAACAATGGCAATGAGATCAGAGCCAGGCATCCAGTGCCCGCTAATTACGAAGTGGACTGACGCTCGCAGGGAATTGCTGGTAGAATGCCCGGATGGGATGGGAAATGGTTTTACGGAGGTATCCCTGGTGGTGGTGGCATGTTTCTTTATGGGTTTCCTACTGCCCTGTGGCTCCTGCAGTGGGGGGACGCCAGCCAGGTGACTCACTGAGCTTCTGCCCCGTGTTTACTGCAACGAACATCCCCACAGGGAGTTGCTCGCTGTGAGCGGCCCGATTTTCCCAAGAACACCTCAAAGGGCTAATTTTAAATTAACAAAAGCTTTGGAAGGCAGGGAGAAGGGAAGGGGGAGGAGGGTTTCTTGCGGGAGGAAAGAGATGGCAGAAATAGCCTCCTTCCTTTTTCCTCTCTCTTGTCCAAGATGAGGAAACATCACACGCTAAACAACTTGAAAGGCAGATAAATTTAGTCACAAGTGTTTCACTGGATGGACAACCAAGACATAGAACAAGTCTTCAGCCAGAAGGTTTTTAGGGAAAATTACCAGTGGTTAAGGCAAAGGGGCAAAAATCAAGGAAATATGGTTGGCATTAAAATTAATGTAGGACGAGGTCATAAACACCCAGTTCATCCACCCACTGCAAAGGGAAGCCGAGCTGGGATGGTTCAATATACTTTGATTGGAGGTGTCCTTCTGTAAAAAAGGTAGACTGGCCCATGATGAGCATAAATATGTGATTTTCATATTAAAGAGTTCATGTTGAAGTTCTATCAAGACTCAGACTCTTTAAGAATTCTAAAAGGGAGAAAAAAGCTTATAATTCTAGGAGATAAAAAACAGTGATGAATGAATCTCACAGGCTCTATGGCCTGATGATCTTTCTGTGAAAAACTGAGGGGACTTGCAGCTCTGAGGCAGGGAAATGCCACCAGAAAATGACCCTGGCAACTGCTCAGCAGTTGAGGTTTTGCATGGAACCAAACCTGCTGGAGTCACACTCCAGATGCAATGCAAGGATTATAATAAAGTCCCCTCCTTTTATGTCTCCTTTCAACCGTCTTTTTGCTACTTTACTGACTGTTTTCTCAGTGGTCTTTGGTTTATATGGAATTTGAGCTGACTTCTAAAGTTTGTCGGGCCAACAAAGATATTCTATTCATCATTGTGGCGAGCATGTATCAACCACAGGTCAGCACTAGCTCGAGGACGTCTGTACAATGCCTCATTGCACTAAGCAAACACGTCTTTAATCTCTCTGTACCATCTGGAAAATAATATTTCTTTTATTTTTCCCTTTTGATTTTCTTTTCTGTTGAGATTGCGAGTATTAAAAGGCAAGCCCTTTCTCTGATTACAAAAGGATACATCAACACAAGCAGGACAAACAGTCCAGGACCTGTTCCTTGGCCCTGAAGGCAAGTGGTGTTATTCATCTTATGGCCATATGGCTAAACTTTTGTCCATGTGAAAAAAAAAAAAAGAGTGGCCTCACCCACACCTCCTCCTGGGAACACCTCTGACCCGTGGTAGTACTTGAACCATCTCTGAGCATTTTCTGGGAAAGGGAAAAATGGCATGGAGTGAAAATGTTTCGGGGAGTAGATCACTATGGAAGATTGCAGGCCCGGCCCTGGTCATCTCTAACAGCATAAACCCAGCTTCAGTGTACAATGCCCAAGACAAAAAGACAAGAGGTTGCTTTGGACCTGTAGGTATTACTAGAAAAGAAAGAGAAAACAGGATTTTTCCAATTTTGTCTTTGGTTTGGCTGCTGCTAACTCAAAATCAGTGGTTGTGATCACCTCCCAGAAGGAAAATACCGACTCGAAGGCAGCAGGCAGCCCCTACACAATCCAGCACACACTCTGCTGCACTCCCAGCCATTCTTTGCTTGGTTTTCCAGCCCTGGAAATATGTGTTTCCAGCAGAATACTTTACACCAGTTCACGAGGGGGAAATGTCATTAAAGAACATGACTCTCTTGACAGAGCAGTGCTGGTGCGCATTGCTTGCCTTGGCTGTGGCGCACTTCGAAACACGCAGCAAGGAAAGAATCATCGCTCAGATAATCCTTCCCAAGTGCAGTGAGAAGGAACTCCTGGTGCCACAGAGCAGAAAAGATTTCCAAAGCTCGGATTCTAATTTCCTGATCTTTAAAAAGAAATTGCTCATCTGCAGCTAATCGTGTTTGCGCCTTTCGCCGTCTCCAAGAGCAACATTTTCCAAGGTGCTTTTAATGAACTGAACAGCCTCCTAAAGACTCAGGAGAGACAGAGAGGCTGTCAGAGACAAATCCCTTTATTTGATTAGGCTTCACAGGATCTTGGTACATTCCTAACCGAAAAGAACACAACAAAGATTGATCCTCCTCCCACCCAAATCAGTTGGACTTTTTCTCCAAGGCGGGACCGAATCCAGCACACATTAATTAGAGAGGTTTTGATGAAATGTTGTTATGTGGTGTGAGGCGTGGAAGCGGGAAAGCAGATTGCGTTGCAGGAGAGACATAGCTGGAGGTAACTTCCACAGGGAAAAAGATGAGGAGAGGCCAAGGTGGCATGTTTGACCACGAAAGGCTCAACAGGGAACAACGAGGGGCAAGCACACAGCCTGAACCTCGCCTCTCGTGGGGGCTTGCCCCTTCTGTGGGACACAGGGGTGTAACCCCACCTACATTCCCAACTCTGGGCCAATAGATAAAGGCATTTCTTCATAATGAACTCCTTCATGGGCCTTGGCAGAAAAGCAAATAGTTAGGAGCAGTTGGGAAAGTGTTTTGTCAGAGGCAGTCTGGCTGAAGGTTTGCTTGTAGCACTCTTTGCTGGAGTTCTGTTGGGCTACATTTCCCGCTCACAATCTGCTCTGCTTTTGCTGCTTCGTTTTCTTTAAATATTATTTCTACTCTATCTAAAAGAGCATTTTTCCCCAAACCCAGATGAAACGCTCAGGATTCTTAACTTAGTCGTTTAAAGAATTTAGTGGCAGATTCTTCCAATCACCTGCACGTAACACGGGCTCGTAAACACCTTTGACAGAAATCACAAGGCACATTCTGCACTTCTAGGCAGAGTCTGTGGTTTGTCTGTCAATTTATCTCCCACTTTGACGCTCTCTCTTTTTCTGGAAGCCAAATATTGCATAAAATTTGAGCATAGAATTTGAATCAGCTCAACATAAATTGAAATGTTGTCAAAAGTTTATTCACAAGTTACAGATTCAGTTCTGTGGAAAAATAGACTTTTCTTTCTGCTCTGTTCTTTTGATGATAATCTACTCTTGAACAAATGAAAACCCACTTCAGTTTTCTTCTGTAGCTTTCCTGACAAGTGAAAAATTGACTAATTCCATGAAATAACATTTTCTTACATGTTTTCCTTCTTTGGTACAACTGAGATTTGGCTGGGACAGAACTCGAACCTGCCAGAATTGTGCGGAAGGCGTAGGACTCGTGGTATTTCAGACCCAGTCAACACAATTAAGCCAGCTTTGTTCTATTTTAAATTCACAGAACACGGCCATCACCTTAGAAGTAACTTCCAGAAAGTTTTGATTTGTTTTGTTTTGTCTTTAAACGATGCATGTTCCGGGCTGATTTCCAGAACATTTAAGTTTCAAACCCGAATAATCAACTTCTGAGGGATCACCTGAGCTGAGCCTCCAGGTCCTCGACAAGAACTACCTGTTGAGAACAGAGAGATCTTCTCTGCACACAGAGATCTCTTTAGCTTCAGGCCTCCCTGTGAGATGTTCTGTAACTGCCAGATGTTATCTTTTCAGAAGTATCTAGCAAAAATCTTCAGCATCTCTGACCAAACCTGTTGGGTAAATGAAAAACAAAATAATCTCTAAAGCCCTCCAATGTTCCACCAGTGCTGATCTATGCTGATGTAAAAAACCAAAAAATCTCAGGTGCCTACATGAAAAAATATGAGCCATTATTCTATTTTTGGTTTTCTATTTGATTGCAAACTGATTCAAACAATACCAGGTTAAATCTAGCTCAGGCTTTTCAGGGCCATGATAACCCCAAAGCAAATTACATGCTCAGCTTGCTGACAGGAGTCTTAAGGGTCAGAACTCTAAATTCCATCACTTTGGTTCAGGGCCAAGTATTTTGGAAAGAGAAAAAAAAAGAATCAAGTAATCTTCATATGCATCTTAACAGATGCAAATAATTTTAATAAAACTAAAGTGTTGCCTGGGACTCTGTGCACCCTGGAGCCTCATTCAAGTTTCATTCTGACATGTAAAATAAAACCTAATGAGAAGTTAGCATTGATTTATGGGAAGAGAAAGGGGAATATTATTTTTATTTCATTTCCAAACTGTTGTGGAGCCAGTAATGGATAAGAATGATCTGTGTTGGATACTATGGTGTAGTTTAGATTGTGCTTACCGAGTTTTGGTTATGACATAACATCAGCAGAGAGACATGGAAAAGGAAGAATTTTAAGGCGTCTTCTGGGCTTGCTGCACCCTTAGTTTCCAGAACATTTTTTTGTTCTCAGTATGAATTTGAACATTATTTACCTACTCACATCTAAGTCGTTAGAAAAGAAAACTCTGGAACACTGGGATTCAAAACATGGAAGCCAAACACTCAGACCCCATTATCTGACAACGAGCTCTTGCTGCTTTTACAGAATCACAGAAGGGTTTGGGTTGGAAGTGATCTGAAATCTCATCTCCTTTCAATCCCCCTGCCATGGCAAGGACACCTTTCACTATCCCAGGGTGCTCCAAGCCCTGTCCAGCCTGGTCTTGGACACTTCCAGGGATCCAGGGGCAGCCACAGCTTCTCTGGGTAATGTGTTCCAGGGCCTCCCCACCTTCACAGGGAAGGATTTCTTTCTAATATCTCACTAAACCTGCTCTCTGTCAGTGGGAAGCCATTCCCCCTTGTCCTGTCACTCCAGACTCTTGTAAACAGCCTCTTTCCATCTTTCCTGTATCTCCCTTCAGGCACTGCACGGCCACAATTAGATCACCCTCAAATCTTCTCTTTTCCAGGCTGAACAATTCCAATTTTCCCAGCCTTTCCTCACAGCAGAGCTGCTCTGTCCCTCTGATCACCCTGGTGCCTCCTCTGGACTCTTCTCCAGCAACTCCAGGTTCTTCCCATGCTGGGACCCCAGGGTTGGAGGCAGCTCTGCAGGTGGGGTCTCACCTGGGTGGGGCAGAGGGGCAGAACCCCCCCCCTTGATCTGCTGCCCACGCTGCCCAGGGTATGATTGGCTCAGCCCAATGATTCAGTCATTAGAGGAGAATGTGAAATCTGCATCATTTTTTGGAAATTCAATATCTCTGGACATTACTGAAAGCTTAAGGCAGCTGTATTATAACTGAGACACCTTGAACAGATTTTGAAATGGAAATGGGTTCAACCTGGTCTGCTGTTTCCAAGCACAAAGTCAGAGAGTGAGGGAGCTCTGTCATCATAACAACAGTCCTACAGCTCTCCTTACCTTGACAGCTCTAAAATCGTGAAAACCAATTAAAGATGTCATTAAGTTTTCAGAAATATCTTTAAAAAGCAGGGAGCTGGGACATCCTGGAGATTCCAGTATTAAGGTGATCCGTGTGCGACCAATTTCTGCCTCTTCTCAGTTCTTACTCTCACAGAATAAGCCTGAGGAGGTCGATTAAATACAGAGAAATGATTCTTTTGGCTCCTTGGCAAGAGAAGGCTCCGGCATCCTCCACTCCACACCGCTTCCCTAAAAAGGAGAGGGAATGCTTCCCAGGGCATGTAAAGGGAGTGATCAGGCACTAATGACCCTCCTGTGCCTCCTGGTGCAAGGAAAGGTCCCGTTTGCTCTGGCCCAGGCTGGTTTTTCAGCACGTTTACCTTGGTAGCAGCACTGCTTTTTTCACATCCCCGTTTTCTGTTGAATCAGTGATTTGGTTGTTTCAGTTCCAAGTTTTCTTAATGTTTTCTTTTTTTTCCCTGCTAACCTTGGTAAACAGTCCTTCAGTCGTCAGGTCCTGACTGATTATTTTCACCTGGCTAAAGACTCTGCGTTTTTCCTTCTTTGGTAAAAACTTCATGGACGTAGACATTTATTCCCTGATAGGAAACCCAAATTAACAGATAAAAAACAAGATCTTTGTGTAGCCAAATGGTTGTACTTTTTTTTTTTTTACACAAAATGAACGGAATTTTTCTGTTTAAGTCAAGGCTACATTTTGTCTGGGAATCTGTAATTGCTCACCCAGTTAATTAACCTGAAAAATACCATATGATTATTTTTGTGAGGAACCATCCATCACTGACTTTTAGCACTGAAAGTGCACCATGGCAATAAAACTCCAGCTGAAACAGGCCAGCCCAATGGAATAACACACAGATCTTTGACTTCAGTTGGCTTAAGACTATTTTATGTATTTATTTTATGCTTTGGGAGCTACTGAATCAAGAACCAGTTCTCAATTATGGATTTTTATTTGACTCCAGATACCTCAAAACTGATTTTTAGTGAAATCCTCTTCATTTTTAAATCGTATCATTTTGATTTCAACAGAAGTGGAGTTTCACCTCTAAAGCCTTTTAATGGGATACATTCTCTTTCACACTGAGTTTCCTTCATTCCAATGCCAAAACTGTTTTCTCCACAAAGAAGTGATGGGTGGACATCAGTCAGACTCGTTAGCTGGGAATTAGGAGTGTGTAGGCCTGTAGGGCTCTGCCGTGAATTACTCTACACATCCTAGGCCAATAGGGACAGAAGGTACCTAAGACACGATACTGATGGATACTGAAAAGCATTAAAGGCAAGACAGAAGTTCCCTGATTAATTCCGAGAGAATCTCAGAATGTTTTGCATTGGAAGAGATCTTGAAGACCACCCAGTTCCAACCCCCTGCCATGGGCAGGGACACCTTCCACTATCCCAGGTTGCACCGAGCCCCATCCAACCTGGTCTTGAACTGCTTCATTTCTAATTTTATAGCATCCACTCAAAATCACAGGGGAATTTTGCTTTTTAGCTTTTTTAGCAATGGGATCCTGCATGTTGGAGTACAAAGGTGCCAGTTTCGTTCTCAAACTCCATGCTGTTAAGAAATAGGACTTGAAAAATTAAACTCAGTCAATAAAGATTTCCCTGAAGATCCTTAAGCAAATTAGGACAGAAGTAAACAAAAGACAATTGGATAGGGGCGCTTTATTTGAAGTCATTTGAAGTTTTGAAGTTATTTTCTTTCTTCTCTCAATTTCCCTTCCCCTTATTGCAATCATGTGTTGTTGTTGTCATTACATTCTTTATTTCATTTTCAGATTGTAGACAGGCAGACAGGACATTTGAGGTAGCCACTTTTAATTTGATAATAACTTGTAATGTCATTTACAGCACGAGTGCATTCAGAGAGACGTGCAGGCTGAACTGGGCCGCCACATGCTGCTAATTCTGGATAAAACAGCAGTTTTACACTCCAGCTCTGGAGGACGTTGGAGCATTCACTCTCAATTTACACAAAGGGCGACGGCAGCGTGGCTGAGTTTATTTGTTATACCAGCAAACATCTTGGCACAGGCTGGCACTGGCACCGACAGCAGAAAAAATGTCACCAGAGGTCGTTTCCTACACACGGCACGGGGATTGCTCAAAAATCTCTGCTGGAGAAGAGCCTGCTGAGCCCTGAGATCATAAAGGGCTCCTCGTGCGTAAATGACACCGATCCTGGTGCTGGGACAAGTAGTTAAAGACTCTGCAGGCTCAGAAAGAGCACGGAGAAAATGCCTCTTGCGCTGTGCTCCACTTTTGTGTATTTCCAAGGCAAGTCTAAAAGGTGGTCAGGATGGGCCTGCCCCTCTGGCCCATAAAAGTTGTGTCAGGTGATGAGTTCAGTCAAAACATTTCAAGGATAAAATTAAAACTGACGGGTTTTACCTCAAAAGGAAAGCAGTATTTCACACGATTCTGATATTCAGGTATCGGTCTGTGTCAGGGGTGCTCAAACAAGAGTAGCTCTTCAGACACATCTTCACAGCCCAAGAGAACCATCTGTCTGTCACAGGGGATGGAAAAGTAAAGCTCTTCCCCTCGTTTTGCCCCATTTTTGGTATAAAATGGAAAGCAGACCCGTGCTGCAGTAAACAAAATGCAACTTTGCTGCAGCTGGAAGGGACCCTTGTTTTTGAACATAAAAAAAAGCAATTACAAGAAATATGTTAGCTGTGATCTGACTTAAACCCAGATCAAATCTCCTGGCTAACCATCACTTTCCTGATCCGAATAGTTTGTTTCTCCAGTTCTCTGTTTTCACACTTAAAATTCGTGTCTGATTTGCAGACTTAGAGAGCACAACAGGCACAACTGGCCCTGAGTTTTCCCAGGAAACCCTGATTGAGATATGTTAATAAGCTTGTTCATTAAAAAAAAGTCCTTTATTTTTTAAAATCCTTAACAACAAACTGGAAAGCACAAACCACAGATGAAAATAAAGGTCTTGCACTGGTGAAGAGCAGGTAAGGACATCAAAGCATAAAATATTTCTGAAGATAAAGAACAGAAGAAAAAAGTAGATCTCTATTTACTGTAAGACTCTGGGCAGTGGCTTGCCTTTGGATTTTGATCACAGATCAAAGTTATCCATAATATAAGTTCTCTCTGCTTGTATCTGACTAGATGTTGAATATTTTCTGGTAATGAGAATATTTTTATATTAATTGTCATTAAAACTCACAGCAAAGCAGAAGCTGGTATTAGAGTTTCACTGGGGTGCCATGGAGTTAAAAATCAGTAATAAAACACTAGTTCAGGCACCTGGCATTTAATCTTGGATTTATGATTAGTATTGGGTGTGAGGCACAACACACTGGTTTGGCATTTCATAATTGTTCACCTTCATAATGGAAAAGATGAGAGGAAATATTAAATCAGAAACCCACTGGCCACAGAATCACACATAATGCCAGAATGGCTGGGTTGGAAGGGACCTTAAAGCCCATCCAGTTCCACCCCCTGCCATGGGCAGGGACACCTTCCACTATCCCAGGTTGCTCCAAGCCCCGTCCAGCCTGGCCTGAAACACTTCCAGATCTGTAGAGACATGGGAGAAAAAAAAAAACTGAATTGTTTAGCAAGCAAAAAGACAGAGATGATCTCATAGGAGAGGAAATGTGAAGCCTTCCCAGACCAAGAGTGGTGGTGATGTGACTTTCACACGTGTCTGCAGGGGAACGAAGGAGCAAAGGAGATTTCCCTGACTTGCTGAAGTCAACACACAATGTCCTACAACTCCTTTCAGGAATATTTGTTGATGGAGCAACAGGTTCCCATCCCAGAGGTTCAGAGCACAGGGAGTCCTCAGGGGGTTGCAGCTGTCCATTAGTGCTGTTCAAACCTTACAAAAGTATTAACATGAAATTTATTTCCTTTTTTAAAAATAGCTTAAAATAGGTACCCAAACTCTTGGTCCCTCCCTTGGGGGCTCACACCACGACTGAAAGCCAATCACCACAAGCACCAAGGCTCAGTGAGGATCAGAAGGATGATGATGGGGGACCATAGGTCAGGATTGTGGATGTCAGAGGCATTTGGATCTGAGATCCCAGTGGATGTGAGGTGGCCACAGCTCCACATCCCTCAGCCCTGCCTGCTGTGAGGTTCAGAGTGTGTCCCCACAACCTCCCCAGAAGCTGCTTGAGACCTTCAGACCCTCCAGGAGACAACTTGCCACCTTCTGGCCTCTCCAGTATCCACCCCAGGGCCATGGTCTCTCCCAGGCCTGGCTCACAGACCTCTCCCCTTCTCTGCAGCTGGTCTGAAGTTCTCTGAACAAACCAGGCATATCCATGTGTGTGGGACTGCAGTTCCTCAGGGAAACACTCACAGCCTGGTCTCTGCAGTTCCTGGCCCCACGGGCATACGAGCCCTGCGAGCCACAGCCCCTTCTCTAAATGCTGGCCCTAAAACCCCACAAAAACCTGTGGGGGCCCCTTGCCCAGGAAAATACCTGGAAATGGAGTTTAGTAAGGAAACAGGGCAGACGGAGCCGAGCAAGTGCAGAGTGCAGCCAGCCCAGGTTTTTCACATGTTCTACAGCTTTTATCCCCTTATCTCTCTGTTTTCCCACACTTGCTCCTCCCCAAGCCACATTGATTGGTCCTCCTCCAAAGAACCCACAATAACTTTCACATACTCTCACGGCTCCTGTAAAATCATCCCACGGTGAGTTTTACGTAACCTTCAAATGCTCCTCCCTTGCATCCCACTGTGAGCCCTGTTCCTGTGAGGGCAGTAAACCCCACAGCTCTCAGGATCCCCCTGAGGAGCATTTCTTCGGCCAAGCCAAGACATCTCAGTGGGTCTCAGCTGCTCACCAACCCCAGAAGTGACTGAGACAGAGAACTCCATTGGCACCAATCACGTTATTGGGTTTCCTCCACCTAATTGTAGCTGCTCAACCCCTTGAGGAGCCTTTGGGTTCATGGTGATTAGCTGTTAATCACCTGAGCTAATGGCTTAGGGAAGCACTCTGCCTGCTTTATTGCTCTTTCTGGCCAGCCCTTCCATGGCACCAAGCATGACTTGCACAACTGCTAATCCAAAAATAATTTCCCAAGGTCTGGGGAGCCTTGTCTGGCCAACATCTCGTTGTGCTCTCTTCCTTTCAGCCACCCTATATCAATCACCAGCTTCTCCTCACCCACGTCGGGGAAGGTTTGAGAACCTATAAACCTCTTCCGGATAAACAGCTCCTGTTCCATTTGTTGGTGTGTGCCTTTCTCTGCAGCTCCCTCCAATCAAGCCACGAGTTTTATTTCTGACTTTCCTTCTCATTCACTTTGAGCCAAAGATGTGTGATACTGACAACTCCGCTCCATTCACATCCCTGCTCAAAACTCCTTTTCCCTGGAAGACTCACTGAATCAGCTGGTGAAATGTTTTCTCCACCCCACTGTGAGATAAAAGGGCAAGAATGAGGAGATTGGTGAAAACCAGCAGCAACTGCTTTATCAGAGAAATATCCTAGATCTCGCAGACTGGTTTTAAACCAAAGAAATTGATTTTGAAGCAGGGTCCACATGAAATATTTTCCCTTTGCCATAGCTGGTAACAAACCTGAGGGTATCCCTTCCTTCCAGACTCACCCCAGCAGCCACAGAACCTGCACCTGGGGCACGGCAAAGAAAAAGCTCTGCCTGCCTGAGCTGCATATCAGAAAATTGAGCAGCACTCCAATATACAGCCTTGAAAACCCCAAGAAGGACAGATTGTTCATTTTCTCCCTTTATTTTACCAGCCGCTCCAGGACATATTTTTTCCGCACCCTTTGATGCTTTACTGGAGCAGGGACTCTGTTCCAAAGGTGTGGCCATGGCACAGCTCAGAGGATTTACACAGCCTCAAGACCTGGCCCTGCATTTTACCTTGGCCTTTCCAGCACGCTGGTTTAATTTAACCCAAGGCCAAGAATTAATATATTAAAAAAAAACCCCCAACAATTCATGCCTGGTTACATTTGTGCTTGTGACCTACGCCTGTCCGAGCAGGAGTCGGACAGGACAAAGCACAATGCACTTCCTTGCTTTTATTGCTCTCATTCACTTCATGTCATGCCAAAGAAGGTTGATTTAGGAAGTTCTAGTAATTAACTGCTGATGTTTTTGACTGCTGTTCCCAAGGGACTCACAATGACTTGTAATTGTTGTTGTGTAGGAAACGCTTTCTGGAACGATTGGAGATAACATATATTCTCCGTATGGCTTTACTTTTACTTGATTATTTTTTTAAGCCAGGAACAAGTTGTTTTTTTTTTTTTTCCTTTAAGCAAAAGTCACCTGTTCCCTGCATCCTGGAAACCTCATAAATCACCTTTCTCCTTGCAGACCATGCTGACTATTTGCTGTCAACAGTCCACAAAAGAAAGAAGCTCCTTAATTCAGTTACACATTAAACAGAGAATATTTGAAGTGGAAAAAAACAAGGAGAGAGTAAAAATTAAGTTACAAAGTGCCTTTCTTTGCTCTTAGCAGCTGAGAAAACTTGAAAGGAGCAGGCACAGGAGCAATGTGTATTTAGAGAGCACCAGCTGTTGTAAGAATTTAAGCCCAGGCTGGTGCTATTAGAGGAGGCTCTAACAGAATCATGGAATGGTTTGGGTTTGAAAGGACCTTAAAGATTATTCAGTTCCAATCCTCTGCCGTGGGCAGGGACACCTTCCACTATCCCAGGTGGCTCCAAGCCCCGTCCAACCTGGCCTTGGACACTTCCAGGGATCCAGGGGCAGCCACAGCTTCTCTGGGCACCCTGTGCCAGGGCCTCCCCACCCTCACAGGGAAGAATTTCTTCCTAATACCCAGTTGAAACCTGTCCTCTTTCAGTGTGAAGCCATTGCCTCTTGTCCTGTCACTCCAGGCCTTTGTAAATAGTCTCTCTCCATCTTTCTTGCAGGCTCCCTTAAGGCACTGGAAGGTTGCAACTAAGCCCCACTTCTCCAGGCCGAATAATCCCAATTCTTGTAGCCTTTCCTCATAGCTCTCAATATAGCCTCTCACTCATCATGATGTTTCCCTATGTTTTAACTCACTGTTCTGTTAAAAATTAATTACTGGAAGCCTTAGAACAATTGCATTATTGGATGTTTATATAGATTATATTCAAAATTAAAACAAATGTAATAAGTATAATTCTAATTTCCCTTTCTGTGGCCCCTGCTACTCATGCATACAGACACATGGTGTGATTTTTGGGATGTCCTGTGCAGGGCCAGGAGTTGGACCTGATCCTTGTGAGCCCCTTCCAGCTCAGGATATTCTGTGATTCTGTGATTTTATGTATTTCTCAAAGTTCATGTCATGCAGCCGTTAAACAACTATTTTCTCTCTCAGATGACTCCACGGTTGGGTATCCAGAGCTATATTTCAGACTGAAAAAAATTTAAAAAGCCTAATTTTTGGATTTTCACCTATTCTATTCATCTGCCACTGACCCAAAACCCAACCCTAACAAACCCAGAGCGGATTCTGACGCGCGTGTCGCGTTCCTCAGCTTTGCCCACTGGATTAACAATTTCAGAAACGCTGGATTGTTTCACAGGACTGACCTGAGCCAGAGCGACTCAGGAAGGATATGGTGGTAGGAATTCAGCCCCGAGAAGGATGTCAGTCGTAATAAAAGTGCTCTGCATTGAAGTGCTCGTAAAAGACCGGCTTTCTTCACACGCCATGGCAGAGCACTCATTACTCACTGGTCACCCTGCCTGGGAGTGACATTTGCCAGCTGCAATTTGCCATTGTGATATTTTCCCCCTCTTGCTTCCATTGATTGAATGTAAACAGCTCATGACAGCAGATTGGAGATCGCATCAACAGAGCGTCGCAGCCACTTCAAAACAGGAACACGGCCGTGTGTCACTGACAGCGAGACATAAAACACCGACCACGAAGGCTTTTCTCAGCCAAGATGTCACAGCATGCAAGGGAGTGATCTTCCATCTGAGAGATAAAAATGTGGACCCCGCTGAAAACAGCGTTTAGCTGATTTCAGTAGACGTGGGTCAGGTTGGAAGGGACCACAGTGGGTCACCTGGTCCAACCTCCTGCTCCAGCAGGGCCATCTCAGAGCTCACAGCACGGGATTGTGTCCAGACAGCTCTGGAGTATCTCCAGATCTACACTTGGAATGAGCTTGGCCCTCAGTTTGTTTTTCTCCTGACTTTAATGGTCAATAAGGCAAATGAAGCACAGGTCTAAAACGGCAGCACAAATTAAAAATAATCTGATAAACACAGAAGTCAGTGATGGGTGATGTCCTGTACCTCAGCGCAAAACAATTTGTGTCATTTCCTATGTTCAATGTTTAAGGTGGATTTTTACTTCTCGCTTGCCATACTAAAATTAATTTACTGCTGCACCTTCCACCCACCACCCCATGATGATGCTTTAATCATGTCTAGGATTTAATCCCTACCAAAACCTCACTGATGTGTCCCATGTCACGCTCACAGCTCACCCACAGCCGAGGGGCTGCTCAGTACCTGTGATCTCCAGTTTGGATTTTCACATCTCTTGGGGAACAACCTTGCAGAAACCCATCCATCCTCAGGGGAGCCGTCCCCCACAGACCTGCACAGGTGGAGACCCTGGGCTGCTCCTTTCCCTCAGCCACAAGGGATATTTTTCCACTCTCCCTGCAGCAATGATTCAGAACTCAGGGTCTGGAGACCTTGGCTCCCATCCACACCACTCACCAAACCAAGCACATCTCAGCCCAAGGTATGTTTGTGGAATGCAACTTTTAACCTCCTATTCTTTGTGTATTTTACAGAGAGGAGCTGAACACTTCTATTCTTTTTTTGGTTACACATTCTTCGCCAGTGTTTTGTCAATTAATAAATATTTGCTGAATTCCAGCGCACGGAGCATTTTTACAAATGCCCAGAATATTTCTTAGATTAATTCGGAAGGCCTTGCCAAATGATAAGACGATGATAAGGAAGTAAGCAGAACACCCACACAAGGTACAGTTATCTTGGGTGTTTTAGCAGGATTTAGGGTTGTGACACAGCCCCAGTGCTGTTATACAAGAAATCTGCGCTTACAACTCTCATGTCCAGGACACCTTCCAGGTCCCACCTCTGATGTGCCTCCTGTGTGAGTAACCTGATTTATCAGCAACTCCTGTTCCAAAAGATGGCAAATTCCTGCTACTCAGCCCTTTGCTTTCTTCCACAGAGATGATTCTCTGTCTCACAGGTGAAAGCTGTGAGGTGGAAGCCAGAGGTGAGGACGGTGCAGGAGGCAGGAGGAATCTCTAACCCATCACCTCATTCACTTGTTCTGTCAAGCTCCATAAACACAACTTCCTTCTTGTCAG
Source organism: Mohoua ochrocephala (assembly GCA_013398855.1). NCBI lineage: Eukaryota > Metazoa > Chordata > Aves > Passeriformes > Acanthizidae > Mohoua > Mohoua ochrocephala. The sequence continues at coordinate 121,952 of VZTA01004792.1, forward strand.
GCTTTATCACTCACACACAAGTGGGATTCATTCGAATCAGTCATCCTGGACTCCTCCAACAGCCAGCATAATCTGTGGAGATCCAGAGAGCAGCAGGCAGGGAAGTGAAAAATGCAATTCGTTTTGTAGCACCTAAACCAGACCAGGTGGCTGAAGGCCACCAGTGCCTGTTTCTCTGTTCACTGTCCACCAGTGGCTTTAAAGATATTCCCGGGTCACTGGTTTACATGGAGGTATCCACCCTGTAAACACCTGTGAGGAGATATTTTGATGATGATGACATTTCCAGGGATGGGGCAGCCACAGCTTCTCTGGGCACCCTGTGCCAAGGCCTCACCTCCCTCACAGGGAACAATTCCTTCCCAAAATCCCATCTACTCCTGCCCTCTGGCAGTTTGAAGCCATTCCCCCTTGTCCTGTCACTCCAGGCCCTTGCCCAAAGTCCCTCTCCAGCTCTCCTGGAGCCCCTTTAGGCACTGGAAAGGGCTCTAAGGTCTCTCCTTCTCTAAGCCTTCTCTTCTCCAGGCTAAACAACCCCAAATCTTTCAGCTTTTCCTCAAAGGAGAAGTGTTCTATTCCTCTAATCATCCTCATGGACCTGCTCTGGACTCGCTCCAGCTCAGCTGGAATTCAGCTTCAGAGCCATATTAAAGTTACCCTGCAGATTTATCACTTCTGAGGATCTCTGCACGAAACACCTCACCTCAAACTGGCCACAGCCAACTCGTTGTGCTCTATTTTTGCATAAATTGGCCTTGAAAAACGAGACACCCAGATCCAGGAGCTGCTGTAAGACATTTTAACCTGTGTTGAGCAAGGATGTGGAATGCATGGGATGTGCACGGTGCCGTGGAAAACACTGAAACACCACCTGAAACTCACTGTGAGGCCAAGAGCCAGAGATCCCCAGAAAGTGCTTTAATTCCAGGGTCTGGAAAAGTCTCAGTGCTATCATTTCTATGGATGGTTGAGTTGTGCCTTTAAGCACAACTTCCTGAAGTATCAACAGCTCTAGTTACCCATAACTACTTCAGAAAAAACAAATATTAATTAAAAAAAAACAACAGCAGATGAAACTCGAAATGTTGAAGTAGTCATAATTATTTATCTTAGAAAAAAACCAACTTTTTGCTTGTAAAATCCATGCTTGATTCCTTGCTGTTAGTGAGAGATGTCACAAAATCTGGTTGTTTTCCACTGTACCAACAACCCCTCCCCGCCCCGTTTGAAATGACAAATAAAATACCTGATTAAGCCCTTTTTCCTTTTCTAGTTTTATAAACAAGGCTGCTGAGAAACCGCTTCCTTATCTCAGAGCTGGTGTTGGATTTATTATTTTGTAGCCAATGAAAACAAATAAGTGAAGAGTGTGAGTGCACCCAAAGCGTCCTTAACGGAGCGACTTCTCCTTAGGAGATGCAGCAGATGGGATCATACGGAGATGCAGGAGCAACCCTTTTCATTCTGTAAAAAACCCTCTGTTTCCTGCATGATCTGTTTGATAAAAAATACAATAAAACTATGCACATTAAGGCTTTGGTGCTCGATTCGTAATTTTTACATTTCTACGAACACAAACTGAAGAGACGAATTATCACAGGGCAGACTTTGGTGAGGGTTAAGTTTTTATTCACCTGAGCAATGACTGTGCATACCTCAGGTATTGACAATGTGAAATTCAGGGCAGTTTCCTTCCCAATAAACTCACCCTGGCACAGGAAAATGAAGCAGAGTTACCAAAAGAATTGAAATCCGTATTTTTTACCACATTATGTTTTTGCAATCATACCCCCAGTCATGTGGGCACACTGAAGAACTGCCTATTGCACTCCTTCAAAAGATTGGTGCACGTTATTTTCAGGACAAAACCAGTGATTTGATGTCTTTGTTTTTTAACGGAGCACCCAAGCACCACCAGAAAATCCTGCCTGCTCCAAGTACTTCGCTTTCAGCAACTGAATCCTCAGAGCCCCTAAACCACTTATCCCAGATGGAAAACTTGGCTGATGGTGGTGTCATTCTTCCAAGCTCTTCAGCTTTCCCTGATTACTAAAGTGACCATTTCCTCCCACTTCAAATCAGCCTGTTTGACACTCTGCAAGCAGAAACAAAGAGAAATCTGCCCCAGGAAAGGGAAAACTTGAAAGCGAGAGACGAGAGTTGCCATTTTTAGTTTACCTGGGAACCAAACCCACAGTGACTGCAGGGATTCATTCACAGTTATCAGTCATCACACCTCGAAGTCTTCCCAGATTTAACCAGAATAAGGACAGGCATGTAAAAACAAACGTCAGAAGGTTTATAAAATTGTGAGTTTTACCCACAACCACCATGCTTTGCTCTTGCCATTATTTTTCCATTGGCCTGATGAGGCCCATGAAACACTCACAACTCAATCTCCCAGATTAATTTCCACTAGCAAATCAATTATTAAAAAATGAGGAGGAAATCTGGGCTTTCGCCTGACCAGGGCTTTAAATGTTGTAACTGTACGAGACATCCTGTACAAGACAAAGCTAAATAAACATTTTGTACAGAGGTGGTATACATGACACCCTGCCAAAACAGTAACTCTGCTCACATATTCATCTCCAGACACAATGAGCCATGTTTGTTAGTAGTGAAGGGGTCAATTTTCAGCACAGGGTGTAATTTTTTATACCACAAAAGAGAAGAGAATGAAACGGAGACACCAAGCAGACCAAGCGCCAACGTCGCTGGTGTCTTTTAATGCTCAGTTATCAAATGGTCACTGCTTTGTTCAGTTCAGGAAGTCACATTATTTGGGAAATTAAAAAAAAAAAAGAGGAAAATATAATTAGAAAAGATGGGATGCATGTTGTGCACAGGATGTGTTTCTACACAGATCTGTGCAAAGGTTTTTGTACTGTCACATAACATTTTGCATTGCCTCATGTGATTGGCCCAAAAATGTCCTGCAATGTCTTAAGGGAAATAATTTCTGGTGCTTTACATTGAATAAAAACACACAAGTCTTGGTGCAGGCAGTGACCAGGTAATGCTCTGGCACTATTTTTTGAGAGTATTTACACCTAAATTAACGTTCTGGTTGCAGATTTCTTCCCAAGAGCCATTCCTTTTGCCTGATAAAAGGCACTGGCACTGAGCCCTGCTGAAGGAACCTGCTGCTTTCAGGTTCCAGGAGCGAGGATGGTGGAAGGACTTGGGGGGGTGGTTCAAGTTCTTTTTTTCCACCTTTGTGAGTGAGGGGTGGCTGAATCTGGAGTTAATTCACTGTCAGGTGGGCAGTGGACTTTGCAAACAAATATGCAAGGACACGATGACAGATGATAGGTAAGAAAAATCTGTTTTAACAAAAATATTCTCCATGACCAGTGATGAAGGAGCCTCAAACTTCTTTGGAGTCTGTTTTAGAAAGAGGGACAGATTTCAGAGCCTCTTCTCATCTTCATTTACCCTCCACGAGAACCCATAAACCACAATTTCCAACCAATCCATCCTCTTTCTCATACCCTAAAAATCCTCACATCTTCATGAGTGCAATCCACTGGAGACAATCCTCTTGGGCTCCCCTTATAGGAACAGTTCTTCTCATCCTAAAGCAAAGATACACCACACCCTGGTATCTCCCCTCCTCCGGACAGAGAACAGATCCCAGATCCCCTGAACACGTCTGCAGTGCAGACATCCAGATTTTAGTCAGATAAAATCTGGCCCATCCCAAAGCAGCTCCCTCCAGCCCCAGATGAGCCCTTATCTGTGCTGCTCTGCTATCAGGGAGCGGGAGGTTATCTCCAGTCTGATACAGTTTAAAGCCTTGAAATTAATGGTGTGGATTTACTAGACTGGAAAAACCAGAAAGGAATTTTTTGGTTCCAAAAACCTTCCAACATTTGTCATCTCCGCGGTATTTTCTGTCCAAATGCACCCTTCAAAGTTTTGTATTACAGATGCCCTGTGAGGCAGGTGGGAAAATCAAACTGCATTTGTTTCACGAAACAAAGTGTGGACTACAGAATACAGAAATCTCAATAGGGAAAAAGGTTTTACATCTGGGATCTTTGGCTGTTCGGGACTTCCCAGAAACACTGCAGCTCAAGCTGAGCTCTCTTCAGGGCGTTATTGAATCTGCCTGCAGCTGACAGCACAAACACATCCCTAAACACACAGGGATCACAGGGTCTGCCAAAGGCCACCAAACATCCCTGCAGCAGAGTCAGGAATGAGCACGGATCTGATGCTGACGATGTCCAAGAGGCCGAATCTCTTTGGGAGATCAGATCTCACCAAGTTTTAAGAAGTTTGTCCATGTGATATGGATTAAATGGATTTTATTCCACTGGAATAAATAAAATTATAGTAACTGGAACCCTGAGATGCTTTACTGCATATAATGGCTTTAAATTGAAAAAGAGCAGGGTTTGATTGGATATTAGGAAGAAATTCCTCCCTGCGAGGGTGGGGAGGCCCTGGCACAGGGTGCCCAGAGAAGCTGTGGCTGCCCCTGGATCCCTGGAAGGGGCCAAGGCCAGGTTGGACGGGGCTTGGAGCAGCCTGGGATAGTGGAAGGTGTCCCTGCCCATGGCAGGGGGTGGAATGAGATGATTTTTAATTTCCCTTCCAACCCAAACCTTTCTGTGATTCTGTGACAGACAGTTTGATGTGAATGGGAAGCAAAGGGGGAAACAGATCTTTATGCAAAGCCCATCTAAACCTCTCTGGTACTCCTTTAAAACTTATATTCATGTTGGTTTTCGAATCTAACTCCGGTGCTAATTCCCCAAGATCCCCATTTGCACAGTCAGTTTGGTATCTCCACCCTACACCCAGAAAAACACTGGATTTTTGTTGGAAATTGATTTTGCATTCATTTTTCAAGACCCAGAGGAGTTTCTACACTGACCAGGAAGAAGGTGCTACAATAAACATCAGAAAGTAAAAGTCCTTTATTGAGCTCTCATGAAATATTCACTCTCAGAAATAACTCTAGAAACACCATTTACCTGCCTTTTTTTTCCCCCAAGGCATTTTTTCCACCCTTCAGCACAATAACTTGTTCCAATTTTGGTGAAGTGTTGCTAAAACAGAATTAATCAGAATACAAACTGTGCCTTCAGTACCTCAGGATCCATCTCCATCTCACTCCAGCACACACACTTTATTTTACCATGGAAACTGGCACCTATCACACGTAGGCACCATCTGAATTTCACAACGACACAACTCTCCTGGTTCCTCGCAGTCATGAAGAAGCAAACCACGGATCTAATCTGTCACTCGGGTGTAAATAAACCCTCGTGCAGAAACGAAGGTATAAATGTAAAGATACTGATACAGCTGCCTCTTATCAGAAAGGAAAATGAGCTATATCAGCACGAGGCACTGTTACACACCAACTGCACCCAGCACTAGGAACGTCCTAAAGGGATTGTTTTGGTAGCACAGAACCACAATCCTTACTGCAAATTCATGACACAATGAGGACTTGGTTATAGGCCAGGCTTCCCCTGCAAAGCCCAGACGGTCACCAACCTATTTAGTGCAAAATGAGGCTTGCTAACACCAGGTAACGGGGTGAATGGCTATTCCTTGGACGATGTTTTGTAGTGGCACTGGAGTTCTGTCGAGGAGGAATAAGGCAGGACAGAGAAGGCTGTGAAAGTGAGAGAAATCTGGGTTCGGCATCTCCCATCAGAGGCTTCCAAACAATTGCAGGATGCAGAGTGGATCCAGGAGGAGACCTCGAGGGGACGTTGACGACTTCACTGCTTCATCTGTAACCTTGACTTGGTGGTGGGAACCCAGCCTGCCCTCAGGAGCTTTATGCTAAAGGCAGTGACAAGGAATTTACGTCAGCGTCGTTTATATTGTAAGCAAAATATCTGAAGCACTGAGGTGAAACTCTGCCAGCCTGGAAACCGTGTCACTCTTCCTCATCTCAAACTGCCCCATTTCCTGCACTGGTGGGAATAGGAATGTCCTAATTCAGTCATTTCCTTTCGCTCCTCCCAAATAAAGCGCAGGTCACATCAGTCACAAGATGGGCTCCGTGCCGTTCCAGTCGATGACAGCTCCTTGCCACCTAGAAATGAAAGCAAGCATTTGACACCCATCAGCTCATCACTGGAAAGGCAAACCCACACCCCTGAAGCACCCAAGGAACCTCAGAGAGATTGGGATGGACTTGTTTGGGGTAACTAATCACATTCCAAAGGGAACGGAGCAGAAGTGAGGGAGTCGTACCCCCCGATTTTAGGTGCCAAGGTTGGAGGTCCCTGTCCTGACCCTTTCTCCAGCCTCTCCTGGGCAACAGAGAGTCCTCAGCAGGAGCTGATTCACAACAAGGACCTTCATGTTGGACAGAATAATTAGGGAATGCCCAGGACAGGTACAAGAATGAACCCCAAATAACCAGAACACTCAGTCTCAGCTGGCAGCAGCCAATTTGCACCCTCCTGTCCAGCAGGCCTCTGATTAGGAACTCTCTGACTCTGAGATCCTGTGCCTGGATCACTTCACTGAGCACCTCTCTTTGCTCCTGACCTTGGCTCCTCCAAGCATTCCATGGCTCATTTTAAAGGTGATGTTTTGCTTTTCTCCACCCTTATTCCTCCTTCAGAATGACACTGAAGATGTACACCGAGAACAGCGTTTCCAGGTGAGTCTGGAACTTCCACATTTTTAATTCCTGGCTCTGCCACATCTCAGCTGCCCACCTCAGGAATGTGACTGAATGCAAAGGAGGCATCGACCTTGAATTTGCCACAAAATGTTGTCTTCAAACCATGGCAAAAGACAAAGATCTGTCCCAAAACCTGGTGAAAGCAGGATGATGCTCTCCAGTCACCTCCCTGAAGTGAGACAACTGACCCCTCATGGCATGAATTCACCTTGGCTGTGGCTTTTCTCATCTGCAAGGTCACGGTCCACATCCTCTGGGAACTGAACTGTTGCATTCCCAGTGCTGAGCACTCAGATCTGTTTTGAAAATCTGTCTCAGAGTAGTAAAATGTTGGTGAGGGGGTGGGGGGGACAGTGAGCTGCCAGTGCCACATTCTTTCTGTCACCGAGGACAGGATGTGTCAGCAAGGGTATGGCAGCTGAGTCCTTGTGCTGAGAGAGCCAATTAGGTGTAAAACAAAACCAAAAGCTGAATTCATGCCGTTTTCAGGGCAGCGTCTCAAAGGAAGTGGCCATCCGAGGGCTGTTGTGAAATTTTTCCTTCTGTTTTTTAACTTTGCGGAGAAAATAAAAATCAAAAAAATTGCAGAGAGATTGTCTCCATCCCAGGAACACTTAGCAGGAATACACAGCAGAGACGCCTCACATCTTAAGTTAAAATATGTTTCATGTGTGGATATTCAGTTTAGTCTGGCATTTATCAGAGGGGAGAGCTGTCCCTGTCAGAGGTTCAGAATGTCACCCCTTAAACAACTAAACGGAAAATAAAATTCCCACCTTCTGCCCCCACTGGATTTTTCAGGTAATGCCATCGAATCATCCCTTATCTTTGCCTCCAAGCTTCCCAAGGTGCACTTTTCCATCTCACCAGGGTGATTAAAGCTTTGGGAGGGATCCACAGAGGCCCCACAGAGGCCAAAAGGCACCGAATGAAATCTGCTCTGAGCCTGCACTGTGCCCTGTGGGATCACCCACACTGCTGACACCACTTCTGCTGTCGGTAAGGACGTTGTTAATCACGGTGCAGTGAGGAACTGGCCTTTTTTAAAACAGGCTTTTCACAAGGAGCTTAAACAGAACATAACTTTTGAAGCGGGGCTGAAGGTAACATTCAGAACAAGCCTCATCTCCTGGGTTTATTTTCAAACCATTTTTTAGACCGAAAAGCAGCCTTTGACTGTTTGCTTCTACGAGACAGGTCCTAAACTTTTTTCCCCTCTTGCACCTGCACAAGAAAAGGTGTCAAAGAGTGAGGAATCTCCCTCACAGGTGCAGAAAAAGTCTTTTATTTGCAAACAGAAACAAAACTTCCCGGGCAGTGCAAGTGATCACTTCCCCAAACTATCCCGCCACAGTATAATTCAAACGTGAGGCATTTTCTAGCTGCTGATTCAATTATAATTTATCAGATTAGCAAAAGGAAAACTACATTTGACCCACCTGCTTCAAGGACAACCTCACCCAAGGGTCACGGAGTTAACGGGAACTGAAGAGGAACAGGTCAGGCCCTGAACAATGCTCAGTCTGGAATAGCACTCAGTGAGCATCTCCTGTACTGATAATTCAGTATTGTTTCAGAGCACATCAATCATTCAGGGTGAAATGCCCAGGCTCTGCTCTTCTCTTACCCACTGAATTCCCTTTGGGTATTTCACTTCACAGCCAACAGGTGAACTCACGCATCCCACAGCCCCACTACCACAGAGGGTTAATAAAACACACTGCTGAATTCGGGTTAAAATATCAGCTCCGAGTTTGGTTCCCCTCAGGCAGAGCCAACAGATGTTATTTCCTCCAATGCTGAGGATCAGGACTGTGATATAAGAGTATTCCCCAGGGAAGAACAGGATAAGTTGTCTGCACGGCATCTCCAAAACAACCCAGGGATGCACATTCCAGACATCCCTGGGCCAGAATCCGACTGCTGCCGCAGATGTCTGGGGCTGAGAGCCACAAGAAAAGCACTTTTATGTCCTTTTTTTGGGAGCCTGCAGGTTACAGTGATACCTGGTGGTGACTGCTCATTCCAGAGCCAACTGAAGGGTTAGCTGCTTTAAACTCAGAACTGAACTCTCCTGATGTTTTATACAATAGGGACTGAAACCATGAGCCTCCTCCTCCTGCAGAAGCAAAACCACCCTTCTCTTCTGACAAGAATAACATTAACAGTACTATTTTTGATACTATTATTATTATTATTATTATTATAATTATTAAAAACTAAATGCACAACCAGCCTATAACCCATGGAGTTTTCCCTTGAGGAGAGGGTAAGAGAACAAACACCAGGCAGATGTGAGGCACAGAACTTGGTGTGTTACAGGATGGTGGTGCTCAGGCATTGGGGTAAGCAATGGGCTTGTCATGGATTAAACCAGGACTGAGGCATGTGAATGGAAGGAAAAACCCCCAATTAACAATAAAAGCAATTAATGACAGTTGATTGTCCTAGTTTGATTGCTCAGACTGTAGAATTCTCCACTCTGCCTGAGAAATCGTCCTGCATTTTTTGATGAGAGAAGTCTGCTACGAAGCTTCATCATGAATTTTTCATCAAAATAAGTAACAGCTCTTTGCTTTATTAAAAATTAGTTTAGGAGAGTCTTCCACAGTTGTATGATAGAAAACATTCCTTTTTTTAACCTCCCAATTTGTTAAAATTTTGGTTACTTGGGTTGGTTTTTACTTTTCCTTATATATTGTTCCACAGCTGGAAGAAAAAAGTTCTTAAAACTAAAGGGAAAAATTTAACATGAAAAGCCTTTTGCAGCAAGGCCACGCTTAAATAAATACCCTCAAAGCAAAGGGAGAACACTGAAAACAAGGAGCCAGACTGCCCAGGGTAAATCAGACAGTGCTGAGAATGCTACAAACAAAATAAATTGACACTGGAATTTGCTGGTAATTTACTTCTCCAGCAGATTAAAGCAGGGAACTTAAAATAAACAAACAGCAGCACTACCAACACTGTATAACTCTGACACAATGCCAGGAATGGAAGATATTCTAAGACTTTAAGTAGTTGCATGCATTATTCTCCCCGTGGGGGCTTTCTGAGGTTATACATTATTTATTTGAGTTTGCAGTCATGCTGCTGTGGCACCGGAATTGAAGAATCAATAAAATCTGTGTGTGCGGGAAGGCTGGGCTGATGTCACCGCTGTCACCTCGCAGGATGCCTCTTCCAACTTTCGGTGATTTTCTGATCATTGGCAGCCACTGTCCTTATTTTTTTACCTTCTGCTGGGTTTTTTTTCGCAGGGCAAATTGTAGCAAGGACAGGAGGGAAACTGCAAGAGAAACCTGAAGCTGCCTGGCTCGCTGACATAACAAACGCTACGGGCTCTGACAATGAGGCCTTCACTTCTCGCTCCAGAGATATTCAGATAGCAACTTCCAAAGCCGGGCTGGAATTGATATAAAGCGGAATTTTCTGCCCAGTTAAATGTCTCCATTTTGCTTCTTTCATGTCTCGCTAAGCTGAAAATGTTCCCATTAACTTCAGCATGACTTGGATGAATTGCTCATAGAGGCCTCAGAATGGCCACGGAAATCCCAACACGACAGGAATTAGCCTCGTGTTTAAGGAGAGAATATGAGCTAAGGACTGTCAAGAATGACTGCACAAAATGTGGTGTTCTGTGGTCCTGACAAACCCTGGGCTGTCCACAGACAGCTGGAGAAAACTGAGACTGTTCAATGGGGATTCATGCACTGAAAATAACACCCAGGTGCCCCCTTTTGTTCTTCAGAACAGACTGATGAAAATGGAATACATTTTCTCCTTTTCTCATTACACCACTGCAACAGGCATCAAGCACTTTTGGGAATCTAAATTTAGATTTATTGCAACCAAGCTGTGCTCTCAGACTGAATCTGGCTCAGTCAGTTCTTGGTGATGCAGCAAAGGTTCCTCTAAGAATGAACACCTTGCACAGTTCAATGTTAATTACAATAACACAATTAAATGTGTAATACTTACCACAGCCTGGTCCATTCAGATCCTTTCTGATTTTTAAGCAGTAATTTTTCAGCTTTACTTGCTGAAACACTTTTTTTGACACTCCAGCCTCACATATATTACTTGTACCAACAACTGGATGTATCTATATGAAAAACTGCAATTTCACTTACTTTGTCCTAATACAGTGCTCAAGTGGAGGAGTAAGATCATTTTCTTTATTTTCAGGGCACATCTGAGTTGTATCTGCAGAGACAAAACAGACATTGTTAGCGGCTGGGGAAATTCCTATTCATGCAGAACCCCAGAGAAAAGATCTCTCAGATGATTTGAGTCCAACCACTGCCACATCCACCACTGATCATCGTGCCTGAGCCAGGTTAGATTACTCATACAGAGATGGTTTCAAAGAAAACCACGGATCAGAAAATGAAATAATGTGCTGCAGGGCTGTCACGGGGCTTTTATTTTGCAACTGATGTTGTAACTACTGAGTAACTTGTGTTACTCAAACGCTAAGGACAGAGGTAGTGCTAGGCTTGAACAGGAAACCCCAAGTCCAGTTTAAACAGGGTTAGGACTCTTTCACCCTGGAAAAGAAGACTTTCCCTCGACTGCTCAGCAAGCAGTGCACAGACACGAGAAGATGATGCTGTGTGGGATATCAGAGAGCCTCCCCAGGCTGCGAGCATTCCTTAGGGACCGAGAGGCAATCGCAGCGTTCCGGGGAAAACAGAGAGGTCACTGTCTCAGACACGGCATCTGTCAACAGTGAAAGTAGAGCTGAACTTCCCAGGGACAAAACATCCTGCCACCAGCTTGGATGTCAGTCTGCTCAGCTGTTTCCTGTTTTGGAGTCGAACATTTAAAGTGCAGCAGACCAGGGGTTTTTGGTTTTTTTTCTTTCTTCTTTTCTGTCTGTCACCCAGCCAACGGATTGGCTGCGAGCAGCGCATGATGCCAAGGCAGGGTGCAGGATTTGGGTCTGCTTCAGTGAGACTGATGTAGACAGGATGGGAGGGGATTGTCTTGACATTCACAGCTGCCAGTCTCAGATCTATCTGGCTCTCTCAGGTCAGCCAGAAAGGACCTGGCTCTCCCTTGTGTGTTGATCTGATGGGTACAAACACACACAGAGAGCTCCGGATGACTGCAAGGGCTGGAGTAGAGGGAAATGGACAATATTTAAAAGCATGTAAAGTACTGGTGGTTTTCCTCTTGATCCTCACGAACTTAGAGGCACACAGGAATTTTTTAAGTTTAAAAGAGCCTTTTTTTATCACAATATTGAAGAGTTTGTAACACAGAATTTTAGAACAATGAAAGTTAGAACCCCTAAGATCAAGTCCAAGCATCACTCCAGCACCACCACCACGTTCACCATTAAACCAAGTGCCACACCTACACGTTTTTTGAACACTTCTAGGAATGGTGACTCCACCACTTCCCTGGGCAGCCTGTTCCAGTGCTTGACAATCCCTTCTGTGAAGAAATTTTTCCCACTATCAGATCTAAACCTCTCCAGGTGCAACTCAAGCCACTGTCCTGACCACAGCCCTGGTAGCAGGACAGGCACATGGGGTGACTGCCTCTCCCAGTCATTGCCAACTTTGATGAATTTTGCCATTTTTAGACTTGAATTCTTCCAACAAAAGGTTTGAATGGAGGGTATCCATACAAAGAAATAGAAAAAAAAAGTATCATAAAGGTGTATCTTAGAGCAACAGGCAAGGAATATGTACATTCTACCTTTGGGTAGTGAGAAACTGATTGCCAGCACTGTTACAGCTCTTCTCTGCCTAGCCAAAATTTCTACCCCAATGGAAAGATGTATTATTATTTTCCTCTCTTTTTGATGGTATGTTGGTGTCATTAACCTGCTTTTATGAAGGAACTTTATTTTTCTTGTCTACATTTTGGCAAATGGGTAAGTACGGGAAGCAGGGCAAATTCTCTACATAAAGTAGCAATTGCTGCTACTCCCAAAATAAAATTCTACTCTTCTGCCTTTTTTGCCTTTCTTGCCCAGCACAATTTCTTCAATATTTCCTGAAATGTGACCTTGATGGTAATTTCACCTAATTATAATCAAGATTCCCATTTCAAGGAATTCCCTTCCTTGCTAAAGTAAAGCAAACAACTTTACCAACTTTACTAACTTTCAACTTTAACTTTGCTACCCAGCAGCAGTGAGATGTGGCTGGGGCAGCACCCAGCACCTCGTGCTGCATCTCCAGGTAACGCTGCCTAAACATCACCTCTAGTTGGGATTTCCATGAGGGAAACACCAGCAATATTTAGCATTCTGATATTTCCATCTGGCCCTGTGTGCCGGGTTTACATGTTTGGGCAGTGCTACCTTCTGGATGTAAAGTAATTACAGTTTTCTCCAGACCCAGCAAGGGATTACTGCACAGCCAGAACCAGGGCAGCGTTTCTGTGGAATGATGAAAATATTTGCATTTTTACTGCCTTTTGAAGAATTTCACAGATAACAAAGGATTTACTGGGACACATCCCTGGAAGGGGCTACGGGCACAACAAAGAGATATCTACAGCTCCTGCACGTTTAGGCTTTGAGGAGAAACACACAGAAATGCTGTGGCAGGTCGGACAGCAAAGGGAAAAATTTATAGGTGTGCTGGGGAATTTCTCATCCAGGGATCTTACAGGGCTTGGCAGCTCTCGGTTTTGGAAACATTCCTGGGGATGGAAAGCCAGATCAGGATACCTGTTTTGGACCAGATGTTATGTGGTACAGCACAATAGAAAAAATGTGTCTCTGGTGCTGTGCTGAGTTATTCCATCCGTGTCACTTTTACCTGGGATGTGGGAACCAGCTGGCTGCCAAAGCCCTGTGAAAAATGATCATTTTTTGAGATAATATATCATGTGAGCCCTACAGCAGAATGACAGGGATCTTCTTTAAAATAAGATAAATACCAGGCAGAAAGATGACTGAACTCACTACCAAATCTCGTGAGCCCCCAGCACTCCCAGCACATGAACAGCTTTGCCACATGGACCCAAGCAGAACATACAACACCCACCCTGCCAAAAAACCTGGATGTCGGTGCAAATAAGGAATAGAGACAACTTATTTCTAAAGAGCAGACTAAAATAGAGTGGCTCCTCAAGATTGAGAAGGAATTTGGTTATCAAAGAATCGCAGATAAGATTGTATAAATATACCAAAGGAAAGAAAACAAAAGGTAAGTAGGATACTATTAGCAAACAGGGTTTGAGTGGTGGAGAATGTACTGAAGTAGGTGCTTTCTAAGGATCAGAAGACTCATCCAAATGCCTTCCAGTTGCAGAAGTGTGTAGTTACTGTAAAAGCAGCTGTATAATTTGGCCTGGTTTCCTGAAAGAAGGAGTGTAACAAGCTGGAAGATCTCTTGCAGGCTTGTGCTTCCAGGTAGGTAAGAGACTAAACTCTTTCAGCAGATTATTGGCATCTTCTTGCCTTGGAGGCAAGGATTTCATGTTTCCTCACCCCTTCTGCTCATTTTCCTACAGGCATTTAGGGTGAGGAACTGGAGACCTGCACTTTCTGCCTGTAGAAACGATGTGAGGTGATGTGGAGGAGAATGGGAGTAGTAAAATATATTTTATAATCCTGGGAGTATGAAAAATCCAGAGATCACAAGCTGTTCCTTGGGAATCAGTGCCACTGAAAGATTTGCCAGCGTGTATGAAGTGACACACGATCACTTTCAACCCTTTCAAGAGCTTATCCTCAAAACTTCCTTGCGAAATATAATTAATCATCTCAGCTAATTATGGAAATTAGGGAACAGCACACAAATTAACATTCACTGCCTGCAACCATCACTGTTTGCATTATTGGATTGATGCCTTAAGTGGCCACCTAAAACACAGAGACCAGACAAGAATTAAGAGAATAAAAGGAGGGATTTATCTGAAGGGCCTTCAAAGGCACACCCTGGGCAGTCCAGAGGCTCCACCTCAGATGGACCCTGGCTCACGGGTTCTTCACACTTTGATAAGTTTTGGTTCATTTGCATCTCAGGGTTCATTCTCCAATGATCACCTCAGTTCATGATGGAATTACCCCAAGTTTGCCCCCCTTTGAGGCTTTGAGTTGACACATTTTGGGCCCGGTGTCCTTGGAGTGGGAACCTGCAGAGGTTTGTTGTGTGTGAGCAGCAGGAGAGAACAGCAGCTCCCAGGCCACAAGGAACTGCAGAGTCACACACCAGGCAGGGTTTGAAAAATATAAAAGTTAAAACCTAAGGCATCAGGATCCTTCTTTCTGCCCCCCCAGAGGTGAAATGCAGAGTCAGGGAGCTGCACATACCCACTGTCAGCCGTATCTCTTCATCCTGGTTGGCCAAGCCATCGTAGTAATAGAGATCAAACCTCCGTCCCGTCTTCCAGTCACTGAGCAAATCCTTTTCCAAACAAAACAGCACACTGAAGTGGCTCTCACTGCACACCAGCCAAATTGGGTACTTGGGGGTCTTCAAGTAGCAACCAACCTAGAAGAAAAATACAAAATATTAGAGTATCGCAGGGGGTGGGGGGAGAAACAATTCATTGTGGAAAACATAACATTTATAAGATCATTTATTTATTATAGCCTGCAAACACTAATGAAGGCTCATTAGAGACTGTTGATGAAGCAGACCAGGATAGCTCTGGTAAATCATGGAGCAAATAAAGCAAATATTAGGCCTTGAGTTATGGCAGGTAATGAAATGCAGCCGTAGTGCCCTTACAGCTAAAATATCAGATCCCAGATGAGCTGAACCAAAAGGAATCCCGTCCTCTGCAACAGCTGTAAAACCACAGTGAGTTTGGGTCAGGAATATGACACTGGATCAACGGGAGGCTGAGCTGTCATTCAACAAAAACTGGAAACCAGGTAAGAGACTTACAGGATCTCAGGTGCCATGAGACATCCCTGCCTGGGCAACTCTACAGAGCCCAAAATCTTTTGTTGGGTAAAGAATATAACACATTCCCTTCACTTTATCAGCTTCTAGTTCACAGTCCAAACATGCATTTTCAGCTATAGAAGAATGCAATAACAGAAGCATTTGTTTTGCATGGTTATTCTTAAAAATGAAATACGCTCAGGTGAAAAAAAAACCAACTTTAACAAAAGCCTTTTCTAAGCTTTTGCCCTTCTTTAGAAAGTGTATTTACAAATAACCTGGATATTCTGTAAGAAAGTGCATAAAAACAACTTTCATACTCACTCATAGATGTTTTAAACTAGAATACTCAAGGGATTTAATCTACAAGGGATGGAGGAAGGGGATACCAACAGCACTGCAGCTGCGTTCTGTACCTTTGAGAAATTGCTAAGGGGAAACTGAAATCTGAAATTAAACATTCTGCTTTCAGTGAAATAATTCTGTTTTCAGTCATTTTGCTCTCAGGACGTTTTTACTGTAAAAGGCCTGGTGGAAACTGAGTGTCTCTTAACAGAACAGTTCTTATACACGATTTCCAGATACAGATTTGTGCATGCAGCTCCCACAGTGCAACCCTCAGCTCTTCACCCTGGGCACAGGGACAAATGGCAAACGCCAAAAGGCAGAAGCCAGCATTAATTCTGTTGTAATCAAAACTCTAACCAGCACCCTAAGTGATGAGGAGTTTGTGTTTTCATCTTGACTGATATTTAGAATTTACATCTGAAGTGTTACGAGTGCATATTCAGCTGCCTTCCCCAGTGAGAATTTCTTCTGATGTTAGATAACAAGTCTCCAGCTAATTAAGTAACTGTTCCCTGACTCATTACTTTGCTAATATCTATTTAAAAACAGCCTTTTATGCAACAGTTTTGCTTTTTAAGTAAATTCTTGGCTTAGAAGTAAAGAATTTTTTTTTTACAAGCTTCCAATAATAATCGTATGAGGAGTTATCAAAAAAGAAAATACGCAGTTTCAACAAAAGATGGCAAATTAGAGGGACACAGATGAAAAGATTCAGTCTCACAAACATGCATATTTTAATATGCAGATAAGTCAAAGCCAAAAAGAACAGCCAGTCTCCTCCCAAAAATGTGTCCTTCCTACGTTTGTCTGCAAAAGCAACTTCCCAGCTTCATCAAACAACATTTGACAAAGATTAGAGAAATACAGGACCTTCAAAGCCACGTCCCCTGCAGCTCTCACTCACACGAACCGTCCCCCTGAAGCCAGGACAGACTGTTCAGATGACTGAGGGCTGTAGGAACATTCTCCAGAAATGTGCAGCTTTCAATTACAATCTTTGCAGAAAGCAGCGAGGGCACGAACTCCGAGACAACAAGGGGAGTCTAAAAATATTGTAGCTCAAATCCTCCTCTCCCTAAGAAGGGAGAAGCCTTTGTTTTGGCTACATCAATTTAACCAGCTGAGGATTAGCTGCTGCCTCTGACACCAAGATGCAAAACATATTTTGTACAAAATGTAACATGGAACCGTGCTGCTGACAAAGGAAGGACAATCCTCACTGTGAGGATTCCTTTGGCTGCTTCTTCAAGCATCAGCTGTTGAGTGGAGTGGAATCACTGAGTTGTTTTGGTTGGAAAACACCTCCAGGACCACCGAGTCCAACCTCTGACTGAACATCACCTTGACAACCAGACCAGAGCACTGAGTGCCACATCCAGTGGTTTCTTCAACGCTCCCAGGAATGGGGACTTCACCACCTCCCTGGGCAGCCTGTCCATCCTTTTAGTGAAGAAATTCCTGCTGATGTCCAACCTGAACCTCCCCTGGTGCAGCTTGAGGCCATCTCCTCTTGTCTTGTCACTTGTTGCCTGGGAGAAGAAGCCGACCCTCACCTCACTGCACCCTCCTGTCAGGGAGCTCTAGAGAGCAATAAGGTCCTCCCTGAGCCTCCTTTTCTCCAGGGTGAACACCCCCAGCTCCCTCAGCAGCTCCTCACAGGACTGACTCTCCAGACCCAAATAACTACACAGAATTATGCCCTATTTTACTGGTCCAGCTGGTGAGGCCTGAGTGCTTCCTCAGCTGCCTGACCAGCCTGGCTGGTGGTAGTGATCCTGGAATAAAGCCTGGAATAAAACCTGGAAGCAGGACAGGGAAGAACAGCCATGAACACCCCCAGTGTTCTGACTCCTCAGCAAACCCCTCCAACTCAGCAGGGTCTGTCATCCAACAAGAGCCTGAGAGAGATCGGGGCTGACAGAGATCCCTTCTTTCCAGTGTTCCCTACGACTGTCAGGCTGAATTCCAAAGGCAAATCACGGATCTGTGGCTTGCATCCTTTTTATGAAATATTATTTTTGATAAGGGCTCAACGGCTGTATTTTTATCACTATTCCAGCACTGGTTTTCAAGCAGGCTCATTAATCACCTTCAGCTGAAAGGAGAGGAAGGGGGGAATGAATGAGGCGTCCTTTTGTGCTGCATGTTTCCAATTCCTACGGAGGCTTCCCCAACCCCGATCCTCTCCCTTACAAAGCCCTCAAGAATGCTCATAAATTTCAGGGACACCGTTCTGATCTTTGGGAAACGTCAAGTTTTCAAAAGCGAGCACCTTCAAAGGGCTCATTCCCCACCTGACATCTGACTTTGGTGTGTATTCGCACGATGGTGAAATTCAACCTACAGACAAATATTTATTGCTGGAGAATTATTCCAACAGATCTGCCAGAGGGAGTGGATGGTACCTCACCACTCGGCTTTTATTTGTCCCTTGAACAAGGACATCTTTTGCCATGTGTATTCCAAAAGAAACAAGAGAATGCGGTATCAAAACCAAGCAGGAACACTGGATATGGCCAATCTGATGGCATTTTTCTTTCTCCAGGAGTTTTATGACTTAATATGATTTCACCTCCTGGCTTGTGGGACTTTACTATTCATTTTTGAGTTATAATCAATCATTTCTCGCTTCGTGTTTCTTCCCCTGAACACAGCTGCTAGAGATGTTTATTTGAGAAGCAATCACAGTGGGTAATGGTTCCACACAGGGCTGGGCTCTGTCAAACTGAGGGATTTCTGGTAGTACCGGATCCAGTAGGATTGGCAGACAAAAGGATAATTACACAAAGCTTCCAGGGTGACAGGCAGCAGCCTATTGTTCGTTCTGTCAGCGTTTCAGTCCCCACAGCTGCAGTGACCTTTACTGAAGGAATATTAAACACTGTTCCAGTGGTGTTAAGAGTGAAATGGCAGTGGTGTAGGAACAGACACCTTTACAGCAGCCACCTTCACAGCAGCCCTTGGGGGAGCAGGAACCCCACTGACCCGGGTCACCCCTGGAACGCCAGGTCAGCCACGTCACCGCTGTGTGTGCAGATAATTAAGGGACACCGTGAGGGTAAAGTTACTGCCATTGCTGAGTACTTGATTTCAATCAGATTATGAAAAATAAAATTAATGCTTAGGAGATCTGCCATTTGGAGCATGCACTGTGCCGGGTGAGACAGAAATGGAAGAGTTTTTAGCCATATATTTATAAAATAAAATAAAATAAAATAACTACTGCTACATGGGAGGCCTAGATAATTTCTCTGCAACTTTGGATCCTTTTTTTTTTTGTAGAGAAGGAAATCTTTCTGATAATGGACCGGGGGGGGAGTGAGGGGGGAAGGACATGACTGAAGAAGAATAAGAAGAGCTATGTGTTAAATCCTAGGACTCCCAAAGGAAAAAAGAGACTCCTGGAAAGCACTGGCTTCTGATTAAAGTTCCCTTACGCTGCCATGGTATAAAAGGCAGCAGACGTGGCAAGGAAAACAGACCTCATGGTGCCAGGCAGCCCCAAGAGCTTTTCTTTATCCCTGTCCCACTCTGCTGCTCCTCTGGAATGTCCCTAACAATGAAGAAATTTTGAGGGACATTCAGACCCTCACTCAGATTTCAGCGTTTTGCCATTTCCTCCCTACACAAAGGAGTTTATAGCCCACTTCAGGGAGTTACATCACTGCAATGACAAGGACAGGGCAGGACTCAGCCCACTGAACTCTTCTGTATTTATTTCTAGGCCCTCTAATGCAGGTTGGCCCTCAGGCTTTGGCTGTAAAATCAAATAAGGAAGAGATGGGTATTGTCAGAAATTTAGACCCCTCCCATTCACCAGGGATGCAGGGAGTTGGCTGGACTCTTATCTGAAGCATTTTCAGCCTAAGAAGCACCTAAAGTGAGATTACTTGAAGCATTTTCAGCCTAAGAAGCACCTAAAGTGAGATGGGATAAATCCAGATCCAAATGCAGGTGTTTATAATCTAGAGAGACACGTGGAAAATATCTGACTTATCATTTTCTGCTTTATCTGTTTGCAAAGCACGCAGAGCTCTTCTGAACATGTGGGGTTTGTTCTTCTTATTGTCTGAAATAAAAACTCTGGGACTCTATTTCATTTGGAAGGATGTTGACAGGGAAGCAATGCCAATACCCCAGCAACAGTGTCTGGGAAAATAACTGGCCATAACTCAGAGGACAATAGGACTTCATTAAAGAAAATTTCAGTTCCAGGCTAGAAAGGGAGATGTAAAAACAAGGAATGAAGAATAGACTTTCTCAAAGGCCAATGCTTCGTCAGCCCCGTTTCAGTCAAATTTGAATGTACTCCATGTCTTTGCCCACAGTGATGCTCACAAAAGTCTTACATAAACAGCAGCTTCCTTTGCTGCATCTGCAGGGCACAATATTTACCCCAATTCCTGAAAAATAAACGGAAAATTGAAGCCAACCATCAGTATCCAGTCTGCACTCGGGTGTTTTTGTGGTCGGTTTCTCAAACCCCTCTTTCTCAACTTTCTCCTCCACAACCCCACCAATGGCCTGGCTTGAGTCCGGCCCATCTGATGGGGAGAGGAGATTGTTCAGGAGACACATTTCCCTGGGAAGAAGGTTCTGGGAGGGACATTCCACAGGGCAAAAAAACCAGGTGAGGTGCCAGGAGACAGAGCATGTGTGCTGAATTCCATAATTCAAGTAGGTCTTGTCACAGCACAGACCGGTTCCTTCAAAAGGACCAAAGATAATATTTCCCATCTGTGGAATTTTAATGAATAAATTCTGTTTATTTCTGTTACTTCACTCTCTCTCTTTTTTGAAAAGAAACAGGGGAAATGTGCGTAGCTTCTTTGTCAATGCCCTCTCCGTTTTCAGAGAAGCAAAAAACTAAAAAGCACCAGTCCCTTGAAGGGCTGGCAGCTCAGGCAGGGATTGGGACACTGTCAGGAATCAGAGTAAGGAGAATTTGAGAGGTCAGACAACAGGAGGTTTAACTGACAGGACAGCTTAAAGCAGGAGAGAATTGGTGAAAACAACAAAGAATCAAAGAGAAGGTTCAAAAGGCACAGGAAACCTTGAATATTTCCATTATTTCACATAAACCAGCACACACCTAAAGTGGTTTCAAGAAACATTTCTGAAGGATGGTGAAATTCATCAGCCAGCACCACACTGCCTTTAAAACGAGAGATTCAGACCTGTACTCATCCCAGGTCAGCCAGGAGCCTGCAGGGTGATTTACTGGGACAAGCACTTTGACTTTTATCCACCTGTAAAGTGGAAATGACACTTGCCACTCCTGCATAGCACAGATCTGCTAATAGGAAATGGCATATAAATACCATATATTATTGTTATTATTATCATCATTACTCATGTTAATTAGCACAGTGGTGTTTATTAATTGGTCATTAATATTATTACAGAATTAGCAAGTTATTAAAATTAATAATGATAATAATATTACCTGTTCTATTTATTACCTGAGAATGTAAATTATTTTTCCCTTTTTCCCTGTTACTAAATGACCTGGCATAAACATGAGGAGCCTCTGTTTCCATTCTCTTCCTACTTCTAACGTTTCGAAATAAAGAATTTTGTCATTCTAAGTCCTTCTACCTGCAATTTTAATGTGGCATTTAGGCCAAAGGCTCTGACCCAAATGCAGGGATTTTCTCACCCAGGAATGCTAAAATTGGTCCTGCCCACTCCTGTGCCTCATCCCCTTCTCTGAGGTCTTGTCCCTGCTGAGAAACCACTCAGCTTCCCCGAGACTGAACTGCTGTGTCCTGCAGCTCAGCAGACAGAGGAAACCCCCGCCAATTTCACGTGGAAATGTTTCTATTGCTTGAAGTGCTCTAAATAAATCCCGGGAAACTTAAAATCTCGATTTGTGCTTCTAAGCTAAATGTGTAAGATCATGTGGAATTGATACTGCTTCAACATGGGCTTAGCACAAAGAAGAGAAACCCAAAGATGTGTAACTTGCCTACTGAAAAGCAGCCGAATTGGACTTTCAGCCTTTTTTTCCCATTAAAATACGGGATCTCACTGTGAAACTAAACGTTTGCACATGAAACAGATGGAATGGATCCATCTGTCATCGCGAAACAATTTGCAGCAAGTAATTACACCGCAGAAACTCGGCGGAGTTTGGTGATATGTCAGGACTGAGAGTGATGATTAAACACTAACAACCCCAGACAAATTACTTGGGGCACACGTTTTTCTCATCAGCAAAGATAACACAGGATCCCCGGGAAGAGATGAATGGATGGGGAACAGAGGGATTCTCCCTGGAGAAGAAGGGATGGATCGTTTTGTTTCGGTTTGCCCCCGGTGGAGTTTGACAGGAGGATTAATTCACGTGCCCTCACATCATCTGCAACTCAGCAGCCACGCCGAGGGACTTGGGGATCGCACACAAATGCCCCACACATCAGAAAAATGAGATAAAATGGTAGAGAAGTCTTCCTCCACGTGCATTTACTGCATCCAGCCTGGAATCTTGAATAGCCCGTCCTAAATGTGTTGGTCAGTTGGGACGAGTCTGGAGCAGGGCAATAAAAACAAGCTGTGGACAGGATGTGCTGATGAAAAAGGGAGGAACTGTTACATCAGCTGCAAATGCCCAGCGGATGGGGATGAATTGTTCAGGGGGCAGGTTGGATTAGGAGTAAAATTATAATCAGAGGAAACTAAGTAAATGAAGAGTCTGATTTATTAATAGTATTTCCAAACACAGGCTGTGTAGTGGATATTAAAATCTCCAAACTCACAAGGACCTGCAAACCCTCACTTGCATTTATTCATATTTTGGAGATGGGTGAGTAAAACTGTAAGATCACAGTTATATGCACTAAAATCAATGAAAAAACGGCCATCTGAACAAAAAGGCACTTCATGGATACAGATTTTTGAAAAAAACCCTGCTATATAACAGGACACAAAAATATCCTGAGTTATCCCCGAGAGATTGGCTGGATATGACCTAAAGGGAGTTTTCTGACTCCAGTGCCTATGATTCACCATATAGCACGCTCAGGATTTTCTTACTGCTGGAAACAAAAAATAAACCCAACCAAAAATGACAGTCCTTTTCCACGGCCGGTTTCAGTTACCAGCCTCGGGGCCACACTGTAATTGGATGCTGAGAGGAATAAAAGAGTCACTTTGAAAGACAAATTCTACTCTCAGTGCCACTGCTGCAAACTGCCACTGACATTTCTTTTTCCTGAACTGCTCCGAATTCTGTGGCAGGAAGCAGAATCTGGCCCCTCACGCTGAAGCTGCAGTGGAGACTCCCCGATTTGGGGCCAAAGTCCACCAGAATCTGACTTTTGTCCCAGTCCTGAACTGAAATGCAGAGAACACCCAGATGGTCTTAATAAAAACCAGGACAATTTGCAGCAGATGCCCAACTAGTGAAGACTCTCAAAAAAAAAAAAAGAAAACTACGTCTGCTGGAGTTTCTGTAACTGATTAAGTCACTGGCTTGGAAAAACAGATCCCTGCTCAAGAGTCCAGCTCCCATGCAAGAGCACAGCAGCAGAAACAGATCCCCTCTACCATATAATTTGCAGAATAAGTGGAAAATGGTGTCTGAATCTCTGGGTAACTTATTTTATTTTTAGAGGGCAGGTGGGTAAGAAATAGCTCTTACCTGCCCTGACCTCATTTACCATTTTGCTACTCCCGAGTCATTTTCCTCACTAGAGAATGGAAAAAATGCTGGAGTGGTGCATAACCATTTTTTGAGGGTTTAAATGTTACTTTGTTTATAGAAAAGAAAAAGAAGCGTGAACTAGACACAGAAGCTCATTTATTTATAGTCCACTCCGTTCTGAATTAGTCTGATTTCGGTACACTGATAAGCTGTCCTGACTGAATTTAAGCCTTTTGTAATCCTGTGAAATATGTAAATGATCGTGTTAATTAAAAATAACAAAAATTATAGTTTGTCAGTAGCAGGAGACTGCAGCTGACTTCAGCCACATGGGAAGGAGTTGAAATCAAACTTTGCTTTCAGTCTCACACTTAGATCAGATCAGCACAAACAAATCCTTTGGTAACCACTTTCAAATTTTTACTGAGGTGATGATGCTGCAAACGCAGGTGGGACTGCTCCAAGTCTCTAACAAAAGCAAGAGCATTTCAAATAATATTCTTGTATCAAACACAGAGTTGGCTGTTTAGAACAGAACATGTCTTTAGGAAAGATGTCCATCCCGACACCCTCCATCTCCTGTTGAGGGAGAACTAGGGAAATCCTTACACAAGTTTTTCCTGAAGAAAATGAATACCTGTCACTCCTTTGAAAGTTTTAATCTATCTTTTCATTTCCATAATGATTACAATTGAAATATGGCTATCAAAAGCAATTAAAGGGAACAATCCCCTTGCACTAACAGCTATTTTAATTGTCTGTAATTTTTTTTTACTGGTAACAGAACCACCCCTACAGCACAGAAGAGAGAAACTGAACCAAGCCAATAACTTCTTTGCTGCTTTACTCACTCCAGGCTGATTTTAAAAGTAATTGTTTTCTTTTTAATTAAACCAGGGGAATGGAAAACATACCTGACAGACATCATAGTGCTCGAAGAGGGACAGCAAACCGATATCACTGCGGCTCGTGATGCCTTTCAGAATGGTGATGTTGCCGTTCCCAGAGTCCAGCTCTATCACATTGTTGAAAACATTGGACACAGCTTTGCCAGTCAAAAGCAAGTTCACCAATTCCTGTTTGGGACATGTTAAAAAAACCCAAAACAAACCAAAGAACAAACAGTAGTTAAACATCAGCACAAGACTGATTCAGGATTGATGAAGTTACATGTCTACCTCAGCCCTAATTTAAGTGGCGGCTTTAGGTTTATGGTTAGGATTAGGATTGCTTATAAAAAAGATTCCAGATATTTTGGTCAAAGTCTACTCCCAAAGTAAAATGAGGAAATCATAGAATCACAGAATATCCTGAGCTGGAAGGGACCCACAAGGATCATCCAGTCCCACTCCTGGCCCTACAAAGGACACCCCAACAATCCCACTCTGTCCCTCAAGGCATTGTCCAAATGCTCCTGGAGCTCTGGCAGCCTCAGGGCCGTGCCCATTCCCTGGGGAGCCTGGGCAGTGCCCAGCACCCTCTGGGGGAAAAAACCTTCTCCAGCTGTGTGCTGGACTTTTTGTGCAAAAGGATGCTGAGAGAGACAGCATTGAAAGCTTTGCTGAAGTCCAAATATTAGAAGAGTTTTCAATTTTC
Organism: Mohoua ochrocephala; assembly: GCA_013398855.1. Classification (NCBI taxonomy): domain Eukaryota; kingdom Metazoa; phylum Chordata; class Aves; order Passeriformes; family Acanthizidae; genus Mohoua; species Mohoua ochrocephala. Next base: position 147,066 of record VZTA01004792.1, read on the forward strand.
ATCCTTCCGGAGGCAAACTGCTGATAATCAATTTACTCTCACATCCAACTCTCAAACATCTCATATAAATGTTGGTTTTGGGGTTTTTTTTTAATGAAAACATTTTGGTTTCCCTCCTTCTCGCCAATGAAAAGTACAGCATGAATGATATAAACTCAAAGCCTGTACAGTACTATATGATATTACTCTATGGGATGTATTTTGTGTGTTGGGCATGATTTGTTAAATCATTACTATTTCTGGATGAACAGAAGTCTCCTTCAGTAAGACATTTACCCACATGGATCCGGATCACTAAGATGTTGATATTTCCTAGAGATGATTGTTGATTATCTCCTCTCCAACGGAAGCAGGGTGTGTCAGAGGCTAAACACACGAGAGAGGGTGGCATGTGCACATGTGAGTGTGCCTGAAGTTCAAGAACAGAGATATGGGATATTTTTCTTAGCCAACATCCCACCAGGGCCAGCTGGGGGTGCAACAGCACGAAACCAGAGCGAAGAGCAGGCTGTGCTGCAGCAGTGAACAGCTCACTATTAATAAATAACATATGGCTAGAAACAGGAGGGGAAATAACAAAGAGAAAGTTTCCAGAAAAAATACTGCAAATTACCATGCCCGAAGACATGAATAACTCTGGCATGGCCAGTCTGGAATTGGCCTTAAAAATACTGCACACAATTACAGCTCTGTGTTTCTCCTGAAGGATTCCCCACAGTTTATAGGTTCTTACTGATGTTTTTAGTATTTCTAATCCACCAAGGATGTTCCACTACCTTCTTGAGGAACCATTGTGTGGTCACAGCACAAAAGTCCTCTAGCAACAAGAGGAACACGTGAAGCTTGTCTTTGGCAGCCAAAAGAGCAACAGAATCATAGAATCACTGAGGAGCTGTAGGATCAGGCATGGAACCCCAGGCACCTTTCTGAAAGGGCAGGGAGGGAACACAGCGATATCTCAGCACTGAAATCAACCAAGGAGTGCAAAAGGGGCAGATGAGAGCAGTGGAGGACATGGACACGCAGGTAGAGGCACGCGCAGGCCAGAAAACCAGCCTGAAAAGCAGAACTTTTGAAAGCAAAGACAACGATGGGCCAAAACACGAGGAAAAAGAACTAAAGATGAAGGTGCTTGATGTAATGGGGATAAGGGAAAAAACCAAAGGAAATTGGTGGAGATTTTATAGCAGCCTTCCCATACCTAAAGGGGCTGCAAAAGAGCTGGAGGGGGACTTTTCACAAGGGCATGGAGTGACAGGACAAGGGGGAATGGCCTTCAGCTGAAGGAGTGCAGGTTTAGATTATATTAGGAAGAAATTCTTTACTGTGAGGGTGGTGAGGCCCCAGCACAGGTTGCCCTGAGAGGATGTGGGCTCCCCATCCATGGAGATGTTCAAGAACAGGCTGGATGGGGCTTGGAGCAAGCTGGGATAGTGGAAGGTTGGAAGGGTTGGAACAAGACGAACTTTAAGGTCCCTTCCAACCCAAACCATTCTGTGATTCCATGACTCCGTGACTTAAAAATAACAAATGCCATCTCTTCCCAGAGGTCAGGTCACAGCAGAGGCACAGGACAGCCCCAGAACTGTACCTTTCACTCACTCACCTGAGTGCAGTAGCCATGGCTGCCGATCAGGCGGTTCGTGAGCACATCGAAGTCATTGCGCACCCTGAAGAGGAAAATACAATTATGTTTAAATACAACTAAATTTAAATACAATTGCTTCTTTTCATCAGGCATAACATCTCTAAATCTTACAGGAAAACAAAACCAAACTGGTTCCCAACCATAAATACAGCTCAGTAATTTTTGAGTCCTTTCAAGGTGATTTTTTGCATGGCAAAAAACCAGTGAATAGTGAATAGTGAATAAACCTGCGGGAAGCAAAAGTTTGGTAGAGCTAAGCTTGAACAAAACAGCTGTAGAGGAGAAAAGAAGTCACTGTCATCAGTAGGTAGAGTTTTACAAGTTGGAATTACTGCACTGTTTAGGTGACAGAATCACAGAATGGCTGAGGTTGGAAGGCACCTCTGGAGCTCCCTCTGTCCACCCCACTTCTGGTACCTGCAGCCAATTCCCCAGGTCCACATCTGGATGGTTTCTGAGCATCTCTAAGGAGACAGACTCCCAAATGTACCTGGGCAACATATTCCAGTACTCAGACAAGATTTTCCATTTGCTATTCCTATCATAAATACTTGTAATATATCCATACAATCCATGCACTGTACTGTCCATGAAAAGAAGAAGAAAAGAAAAAAGAAACCCTCTAGGTGTACACATTTATAATGGTGCTGTGTGGCCTAATTATATGTTGTGACACCAAAGGGAAAAGTCTGTGAAACTGCAGAACCCACAATTATGGAGGAATGTCTCCCCAAACTAAGTTCACTCTATCATAACTCCTGGAATTATTGAATTAGTGATCGGTTGATGGCCTAAACAATAAAGGTTGTAACTGTGATCGTTTTTCATCCTGCAGATATAATGGATTTGCAAACATTATTTTATACAGGAATAAATGTTTAATCTAGGTTTGAGGAAAAGCAATGTACAATATTCTGGGAGAGTTATGGCAATAAAATCCACAGATTAATTCTGTGGGTCATAAAAAAGCTATTTTCCCTCAGTACAAAACATGCTGATCTCAATTGTTTTGACTCCATCCTTACTTTGGTATTGCTGCTGAGGTAGAGAGAATGCTCGAACGATCATCCATTAAAACTTAGTTATTTTACACACATCCAGGCTTCTTATTTGACTTGGGAAATCTGTGCATTCAAATATCCATGTTTCTTGACAATTGGCACAATTACTTTTATTTTAAAAAGACAATATTGTTTGTGACAAAGCAAGAGCTGAACTGATGTGGTCAGGGTGAAGCTAGCTGGAAATTTCCCCTTAACATTGCTACACATGCTCCATTAAAAATTTATTTATTAAGTAAAAAGCCAGGATGTTTCCTGTCTTCATCCCAAACTTCAGATAATTATTTTCTCACAGGATTTCTTTGGATACCAAAATCAGAATGTAACGTGTAATTTCGAGGTTTACAGCCCTAAAGATAAATTAAAATTATTCCAATAAGGCCATAGTCATGGAATCACAATTCCCATGACGCCTTAGGTTTTAACTTTTATATTTTCCAAACCCTGCCCTGCCTGGTGTGTGACTCTGCAGTTCCTTGTGGCCTGGGAGCTGCTGTTCTCTCCTGCTGCTCACACACAACAAACCTCTGCAGGCTTCCACTCCAAGGACACCGGGCCCCAAATGTGTCAACTCAAAGCCTCTAAAGGGGGACAAACTTGGGGTAATTCCATCATGAACTGAGGTGATCATTGGAGAATGAACCCTGATCTGCAAATGAACCAAACTGATCAAAGTGTGAAGAACCCGTGAGCCAGGGTCCATCTGGGGTGGAGCCTCTGGACTGCCCAGGGTGAGCCTTTGAAGGCCCTTCAAATAAATCCCTCCTTTTATTCTCTTATTCTTGTCTGATCTCTGTGTTTTAGGTGGCCACTTAAGGCATCACCCAGATTTTAGATAATTATTTTCTCAGGATTTCTTTGAATGCCAAAATCAGAATGTAACATACAATTTCAATGTTTACAGCCCTAAAAGTATTTAAAATAATTCAGGAAAAGTCATAGTCGTGGAATCACGATTCCCATTTCGAAAAACGCATTTTATCCCTTTTGCAAAAACATATTTTGCCCCTTTTAAAACACTTATTTTAAAGGTAATTTACAAGTCAGTGTCAGACATAACTAAGTGCCACTGACATCTCTCGCCAGCGTGAAATCAAAGGAAAGGCTGGGGAAAGTGTGCCCGTGACACGGAAAACTCTCTCGTGCACCACTGCAAGACACGGATGGGATGATAAAAATCTTTGGATTTCGGCCATTTCTCAGTTTTAGCAACGGTTTCATCTCGCCAGCGCCGCGGGCAGAATGTCCAACATGCGTCAGTCGGGGACGAGGGGACATACGCCACACACAATGGCAGGAAGCTCTAATTCCATCTGTAGGCACAAACAATATGGGAGCCTGGAGGTGGATCTCAGCTCTTCCAGAAGGAGGACGACATCTGCCTTTGCAATCAGCCCTGCTGATGAGGAAACCGACGTCAGGCGCGCGGCCGCGGGATTTACACCTCTGCCCAACGCGTTCGGGGCTGTGACTCCTGCCTGCCAAAGGCTCCTCAGCTCCTCTGCACGGTGTGTTTGTCGTGTTTCAGGTGCAAGTGCACTTCATGCATTATGAAAATACCAGGTAGTGATAATTCTGGGATTGGTTTTCTGCCTGGGTGTGGAGATGTTTACTGGCGATAGGCAAATCTGCAGTGTTTGATCGTTCTGCTGTCCTGGCTATCAGATGTCAACGCAGACAGAATCAGCAAATCATTATCACTAATATGACTGCCCTAGCACAGAATTTTCCATTTATAATTTTTAACTCACTTTAGAACAGAAAAAACCCACTAATTTTAAGCCAGGAGTCTTTCAAGTATCCCAGCGATCATCAGACAATGATTTAAGGCTTGATTCCACGAATCCCTTCTTTTTAATTTACAGCCCAACGCTCCATGTGCTGTTGTAAGAGAATCACAGATCAGTAAACAGACACTAAAAAGCAACAATGTTAAGAGTAAATACTCCTTTCTCGTGCTGCATTATCACTACTGTCCAGTGTTGTGACAGTTCATAATCCCAGCTGGAGAGCGGGGTAGGAGAATGTTGGCTGCTGGAGCAGAACAGTGGGGTTTGCCTCTCCTGGTAACACTATAAAATCTGTTTGAGAAAAAATTATTCAGGCAGAAAGCAAGATACTGATTTTTAAAAGCTCCCGAACAAAGATTTTAAATCGAGCATGTGCTCCACGTGCAGCTTTCAGCAGAAATCATTCCCCGTGCTGATACGAATCAAAAAGTTGACAACAAGACTTTGCTAAATTTCAGATCACTTGTAAGATCTCCCAGCTTGATTTTTAGTTTTAGTTTAGTTGTAATGTGCATGATGTGGTTGATGCCTGTATAAAACCAGCAAAGAGAGAGTTTGGATTCTGATATATTTACAAAATGTGGATGTTTTAATATGCTCACAGAACTTGAACAACATGGCAAAACTCAGCTCCACATGGTTCATTCACTTTCTACTGTTTTTTAAAAAAATATTTTTGTTAAAATCTTTTTTTCCCCCCCAAAAAAAGGGTGATTGTGAGCCTTTATCCTGGGGCTTAACTGTCCTTTCATTACTCACACAAGCAAACATTTTTTTCTCACGTTATTATCTCACAAAATGAACATCATTATGTGGTGAAACCAAAAGATGTGTAAGGTAGCTTCAGAGAAAAACCTTGATTCATAGCAACTGGAGAAATCTCCTCATGACAGAAATCACCAAAACACAGCAGGTATGAATTATAGCTATATTTTCATGGTTTTTAGTGCTGCTGGGTTTAGGGCAGGGATGCCTGAAAGTCCTCCCAAAAAATATCTTAATATATTACAAATTCATTTTCTCTCCATGCCCCTGTTGGTGAATCTATCTTCAGCCTGCTGGTAACTGTTTGGTTCCAGTTATAAACAATGTGCTTATAAAGGATGTTAAGCACTGGATGTGGACAGACGTTCTGAGCCAAACCTTTGACTGCTTTGAATTGTCACAGCCACACTGACACAATTTGCTGACTTCCAGTTATTAGAAATCTGCCTAGAAATCAATCCACTCTGGGATATAAAAATAACAACAACAAAAAAAAATAATCTAAGGGTTGAAGATGGATGGAGAAAACCACCATTAGATAGAAGAAACTGTAAAGTCATTATAAACCTTAGCACTGATGGTGCATTGATAAAATAAAACTGCAGTGATCTGTATGGACTCAATAAAGTATTAAAAGTGCACAAATACAAATCCAAAATATAAATATATTGAGCACTGGAATCTCCAGTATAACATAATCTGCAATCAGATGAACTTTTCCTTAGTACAAACTAAGTTAAATAAATAAGACATTTTTAAAAGGCTTCATGTACATTTATTCTCAGTTTACTTCCAGGAAAATTCTCGACAAGTCTTAAATGGAGAATAATTAAATATTGAACACAAAAGTCACATACAAACTGTAATAGCAGGAAATAATCCCAGGCTATCACAGTGTGAGTTAGTTCATGCCATAGATACCATTTGGCTTGATATCAGAACAAAATAAAATAACATAAAAGAAAAAATAGTGCATTTGTGTAAGTGCTGGCTGCTTTGCAGTCCTTAACTCTGAGGCAAAGCTGCCACAGAAAATTGGTGACCTCACTTTGTTCATGGCAACAGACAGTCACATTAACAAACACACAATTACAAGTCTACTCCCAAAATAGATTTGGGGCTGGAAGGGAGAAAAAACTCATCTTCAAGCGTAAGGATTTCAAATAATTACAATGGGGATGTGGAAAATGACAGGATGGGTGAGTGCCTTATTGTGTAAATGTTCCAGAATATTTCTTTTTTTTTTTTTTAATACTGGCACATGGCAAAGGTTTCAAATGAATGTTCAAAGAAGAAGGGAAGAGCCTCGCTAAAAAAAAAAATATATATATATATAGTTTAGGATTCAGACCAGTGAAAGCAGGGAAGTGGCTTCATTCTTTATTTATCACTGCTAATTTCACAAAGTTCTTAAAATGCACTGAGGTACACGTGCAGGTTAATTCATCAGCTCTGCTGCTCCAGGGTGCTGACATATTATAGGAAGAATTTATATTACACAGGGATAGATCTGATGGGAAAAATGATCAATCTATTGGCATATTCAACCCACTATTTTACTTTTCCAAAGAAATGATCTTTGTTACTGAATGCAATGTCCTCCTGAGCGCAACAGATCAAGCAAAGACACTAAACCTGTGTCTATCTCACCATATTGACCCTTCTGCAAACAGCTGAATAATCTGAATGTACGAGAGCAACCTGCTGAAATGTGGACAAGATCTGACAATTTATTTGTTACTGCTACATTTTGCAGTAGGATCACGCTTATTCTTCCACACCTTTGCAGACTTTTAATCAATATACTTTGTTCCCCTAAAATAAAAAGAGTTGATTTCTGAAACTCTTTGACTGGCTAAAGGAAAGAGAAAAAAACAAGACTGGAAAGCTGATCAATCACTTCAGGGCAGGATTCATACCACCAATTTTTATATCTAAAGATGGGCCCATAAACAGGCTACCACTCTGGAATTCTTTAAATTTGTATACATTGAAAGAAACTGGTACATCCTGAAGGCAATTGAGGTGACCTTGCCCAGGTGATTTGCAGAGCAGAGGAAGAAACTACAGGAAAATGCCTTTTCTCCATCTGATGAACACACAGTAAAAGGAGCCTGCCACAACCTGGCCGTGGCCATGGAACTGCTAAATACCAAGGACTGGAGGGATGAATCACAAATATTCTGGTACTGCAGACAGGCTGAGTCTATTTGGGTTTTTTTTAGATTAAAAGCTGAGAAGTGAGAAGTAAGATTGACATAGAAATAAAAAACACCCTTTGAAAAAGACTCCTTGATTGGACAAACCAATTAAAAGCAATGCGTGAAGGCTCAATTACATTTAGTTAATTTGATACAAATTTTAGCTCAACAGAACCTGAGCACTTAGATATTGTAGGATCAGCGGAATTTCTGATGGTGAGAAGAAAGCAAAGTTGAGAAATGGAGCAGCTTTCCTGTGGGAAGAGGCTCCAGAGACCAGGATCATTTCACTCCAGCAGGACACAACTGATGGACTCCACGAGATGTTCAAATGGCAAGGAGACGATTAAGGAACATTTCCTCACTGCTTTTCACAACATGAATTCCACAACACTCCTCAGCCTTATTGGGCAATTCAGGGGAAAAAAAAGGGAAAAACTCTTCCACAGAACACATAACTGCAGCGGGGAGCTCATTGCCACAGGGAGTTGGGGAGGCCAAAAGGACTAAAGGGGTCAGAAAAATTCTCGACTGACAGGTTTCACCAAGGCCCAATAAACTCAGTGACCTGGATCCAACTGCAAGCTTGGGAAATCCTGGAATTCCTGCTGGAAACACGGAGAATATTCCAGCAGAATGATTCCTCACTTCGTTTCTTAGAGAGTTTCCTATCTTTTCCCTATCAAACACAGGCTAACACGCTTGAAGAACCTTCCCTTGTTCCTACAGGGGCAGTCTTAAGGAACCAAGGAGCAACTAAACCCACAGATCTCAGGTTCTCCCCAGAACAATATTCCATGTTTATATCAGCCCTGGTGTGGACTGCAGCCATATCCCACACTTGGGATAAAGCAGAATTGTGGCGAGGGAGAAGGGAAGAGGGTGTTCTCTGCATCTGGCAGGTGAAACCCAGCCATGCCAGTTACTCTCCTTCACAGAAATCCACATTTCTTAGCTGTTTCCTTGGCTTTCCATAATTTTCTCAGTGGTAGCTCAGGAACCTGAAATCTGGTCACGCTTTGATGAGGTTTATTGACTCAACAGGCTGTTTACTGATGCACTTTCACGCTGTATTAACACTCATCTTTAAATTAAATAACTTCTCCCTATGTTTCTTGTTTATTTACAACCACTACCATCCCGATTTTTAGAAAACAGTTATGTCCCAACCCAAAATTTGCTTTTTCTTAAGGCTAGAAAATACGGAAAAGTTTAGTTCTTTTAGACTTCTTCTTCGATAAAAGAGATTTCTCATTCCCCTGGTCTGTGCTTTTCCTACCCTTCTCCTGGCTTTAATGAGTGAACCCAGCCTGACATGGTGTTTCTCTGAGGACACATCAGTGCCTCGCACAATCCATTAACATTTCTTCACCTCCTAAAACTATTTATGCTGATACACCCCGAGAGCAGATCCAAGGCCATTTTTTAATGCTGGCTCAGAGTCCCTGTGTGCTCTGCTGCTCCCCAGCTCCTCATCCTGCCATTTACAGCTGATGAACCCCCCAGTAGAGCAGTGAGGAGCCTCTGTTTACAAGACCCTGCAGTTTCTGTAGTGAAAACGAATTCTTTTTTTTATTGCCCTCACCACGAGGCTGAGCCAACTCTTTTTTACAGCACGATTTGTTCTCTGTATTGACAGGGCCTTTCGCCTTTTCAGTCATCAGGTCACTTCATTAGCACACCACTCCCTTTTTCCAGCATTATTGTAGGGAATAAAACATTTTTCATCTCAGACTGATCATTGACAAACTCCATCAGTCACCTTCCCCATGCTAACAACACCTTTCCGAGTCTCCTTCTTTTATCACCTTCACAATTCTTAAAAGACGTGTTATTTTCACATCAGCAAACGATTTTTCATTTGACATTATCAAATAAAAATCTCATATTAGGTCTGCATTAACTAATTTTAGTTTAGTTTAGTTTAGTTTAGTTTAACTAACAATTCTCCATTTGGTCCTATAATGGCAAGTCAAGTTACTCTACATTTAAATAAGGCATGACAAAGGTAAGCTTTTAGGATCAGGTCTATTCACAAAGTCTGGCAAAGCAAGAGAGAGCTTGAAAGTGCTGAATAAATTTAGGAATGAGGTGCAGGTACAAAGATACCTGGTTAATTTTTCTCTTTTGCTGTGTAGCCATCACTTTTCCAGGTTAAATTCTACCTCCCTCAAATTTAATTCAGTTATTATGCACGAATTCCAATCAGCCACGCTGACTTTGCACCGTGCTGCTCTCCTCACTGAAAAGCAAAACATTAATTTAGACTCGGAGCATTCTTTACATTATTCCTGATAACAGCCACCTCCACTCCACAGAGACACCTCACATCTTTTCCTGATATCTCTGTATTAATATGATAAGGAAATCACCTGCTTCATTTCCTCAGGTCTGACCTCGCCTGAACCACATTTCTTCTCCATTTTCCAACACCAGGACTCAGACCACTGGTGACAGAGAAGGTCGTTGCTCACCACGTTTTCATTCCTCTGCACTATTTTAAGAAGTCAGAAAACTCCCCAGAGAAGGAGCTAATAACTTTCCCTTTCTCCAGTATTGTTCCTCAGCTTTATGATTTACCCTGATCTGTTCCACGAGGAGCTGGGTGCGTCAGGGGAGCAATCTGGATTCATTCCCACCAGTGACCTTTCTGCTGCACATCCACACCAAATCTGCTGTCACTCAGTTTCTAGTCCACGTCTGTGAACACAGCTGGTGACAGCTTCCTGAATTTCCTTACCAGGGGGACAAGAGTCACGTGTCTCAATTATCTGTGCAAACTCCACATTTTCCCCCATTTATTATTTTTGGCATCGTTTCCCTACTCCCCAACCCCTTACCTATCAAGAAAACAAACAGAACCAGCATAACTGATGCCTCAGGTTTTTATCAAGGCATCATAACAACCTCTTTGTCTTCTTGGTTCTTCCCTTTTTTTCTGAGCGGAGCCTCATTTTCTCACTTTACCACTAACCTTTGTTCCTTGTCCTCCAGCACAGCAAACACCCTCAAACCTAATCCAACCTTTACTCTTCTTTGCCTTTGTGGTCACGTTTCCACCTGGGTCACATTCCTTATCTAGAACGTTCAATAGCTCCCTTATATTCACATTTTATTTGGCAAATCCTACACACTTCTCTTGAGTGAGACCCTACTCTCCTTTCCTGTATCTCGTCTTCAAAACCCCCTTTTCCCACCACCTTTTGTCCCTGGGTCCCCTCTCTCTCAAGCATTAGAAGGTGACACTTCACACATCAATGTGTTCCACTGCCTGTCCACTTTTGAAAGCACATAAATCTCAGAGCTTCAAATCCTGGCCTCACGACCTCCCAAAATATTGCTCGGGCTGTGTCACTGATTGTCCCTGTATTCCTGCCTTCCTTTGAAGGAAAAACATTAAATTCAAGCAACCTCCATTCTTTATCACCTTTTAGCAGCTGCAAGCTGTGCTTCATTAAGGTTCTGCATTTATTAATTCATGAATGTTCCCAGCAGCTCCTGCCCAGTGAACACTCTGGCTACGGGGGCCTCTGTCCAATTCCCACAACAGAACCCTCCTCAGGGAGGATCCTGAAAAGTAGGAATTGCATGCAACCCATCAAGCAGGAGGCACAGAAGTTCACTCACCCCAACGAAAAAGGGCTCAATTCTTCCCTACCGAGGTCTGGATCCCACAAAATCTCTCCTATTTGCTCCTCCCACTGTCCCTGAAATCTAACCTGCTTCCTTCAGGTTGCAAAATCCCAAATAGCTCTTGGAGAGCTCTGAGATCCTCAAATTTTTTTCTTCAGCTGGGTCCAGCTCCTTGTTTTTTAGCAGTGTAAGATAACTGACAGCTGTTTCCCCTCAAAAACAGCAGCTTCCCAACCTTTTCCAAACACCAAAATCCGTAAAAAACACGATGACATCTATTTATATTACACAACTGCAAGCCCGGAGTGAAAACTGCTCACAGACACAACTTCCCCCGGCTGTTGGTCTCCCAGGCACTCTCAAGTGGAGGGGAAACTACCTCTGGAAGGCTTTTCCCAGAAAACTGGCTCACAGAAAAACGCACTTCCACCACGAGCTGAGAGTGCCCCATGTGACTGGATCTTTCACGCGAAGTCGGAGTTGGAATTTTACCCCTGGCCCAGCCAAAGGGACATTTCACAGAAAGCCTTTCTTCAGCAGCCAAACAGCGTGAGGAGAGAAGGTGCATTTCAGGGGAACTCCAAATTAGAGATTGGCTCTGGGACAGGAAAAGGTGTCAGCAAACCAAAGTGGATTGAGGGTGGGGGACGCTTTGTTCCACCCACAACCCATGAGCCAGCAGAGCACCACTTTCCTTTTCAATGTCCTGCACGACTGAAAGAGATTTGAGGTCAGGTAACGTGTCAGAACTGGGGTTATTTTACAGTAAATGATACAGAAAGGATGTAGGAAATATTACAGGAAAAGAATGGTATGATACAGATTGCTGCAGTGATGATCACTGCGTGTTACACATCTCCATCAAAACTTCTCTCGCTGAATAAAGGCAGACAGAACTGTTAAAATTTTTTAAAAACAGTAAAAATGGTTTGCCAATGGACCAAAAGAGGAAGATTCTTGGAACACTGTTTGCAACCAGACAAATGATTACAGAAGTAAACCCAACATGATAAACAGATATATTTGACCATGGGCACAATAATGGGCAGCATTTACCATGATTTGGTGCTTCTGTGTGTTTATGTCAAGGATGGATTAGAATGGCAGATTAAGGAGATTTAACTTCCCCAGTTAGGTGAAATGATACCACAGGAATGGAGAATAAGTGCTCAAGTGCACAGAACATCATCATTTTAATCATTTGATTCCCTCAAGTGAAAAATTGTTCATTGATAGATTTCAGAGAATGAGATGAATTGGTAATAACTAAGGACAGAGTCATCAGGTGTGAGAAATCCTGGACTGATAAGGAGTCATAATGGGATTTATTCAATTTAATAACAACTGGCTTTTGAAATAAATTAATTAAATAAAGAAACGCACAAAACTACCAACTCCAAACAACCAAAATTCCCCAACACCAAAATGAGAACAGCACAGATATTTTTGAAACAGGTCTGAACACCCTTTTCTGGAGCAGTAAGGACTACAGAAGTGCAGTTAATGGAGTTGTAGGAGCACAACAAGGAAGACGATGTTGACGTGTATTTTCCAAGGTTTTATGAGCAGCCAACCTTAATGAAGTACACAGCCTCCTCCTGACTTGCAAAATCAGTGTCCCTTTTTATTTTTCCCACAGCTAAAGCCATTGTTTTATTTATTCTCACAGAAACACTTCAGAGAAAAAATGGAAAAGACTCCCAGTGACCAACCTGAGCGCAGCGCGACACGTGACCTGATATCAGTAACTGATAAAGTATCCCCAAGTTGACAAAAGTTATGCAAACAGTGGCAATTTTGATTTGTGAGCAACACAATGAGCCCGTGTTTCAGATCGGGCTCCGTGCACTGGCCCCAGGTAGCCTGAAAATGGCAACACACTGTTTTTCCACAGAGGGATTCGACCGAAGGAATTTTCTCATTCCACGTGTTCTTTGCTCCGATGGGTTCTAGCAGTGATGCTTTCATGCAGTGATTAGGAAAAATGTGGACACAGAGGGTTGGTGAGGAGCTGGAATTTAAAGCAAGCTGAGGATCCAGTGAGTGGATCCAAAGGAGCCACATCCCACTCCAGGAACGGCTTTGCATGAGTAAGCACAGCGAGGAAGGTGCCAAGGCTTGCGAGAGGATGAGGCAGCATCCAGCAGGGAAAGCTGTGCTGCAGTTCCACTGCAGGCTGGAAATTCAGTCAGACTGCAGGGATCACTCGAGTTGCCATTAAAACCACTCCTGAATATTCACAACTTTCCTACGCTCAAGTGGTGAGGCTCAGTGGGGGCTTGCAGCCCAACTTGGAGCTCATTCTCTCTCCCACATGCATGGAAAATATCCTGTAGCTCTCATCAGCGTGAAGGTCCCAGTGCACATCTTGCACACTCAGAAAGATTAGTCCCCTGAGCTGCTATAATATCACTATTTTTTTTTTAATTTTTCACTGGTTGTTTTTTAAAAAAAAAAACAACAAAAAAAGAGGTTACAATTGTTAGGGCCCAGCATTCCTTCCTGTACCAGAAGCAACAACGTGTTCTCAGCAACTTCCTCAGGAATTCTCACTCCTCTCTGGCCATTTGTTATCAGTTCAGGCAGTGATGATCATTAGTGCTCGGAGCATGAAAAACTCATTACCCCAAATCTACAAAGCAGCGCAAACTCCTGCATTTCCTGGCATGCGTCCCCATGAAATAAAAATACTTGAGATTGCCAGTGATTTTGGAACAACTGCTCAACAAACCTGGCTGAAAGCTGGAATTTCCATTTGCAAGGGAAAATCTGTAACAATGTAAAAATTACGGAGCTGGACCGAAAAAGCAGCGGCAGCAAACATCAAGGCAGAACACAAAAATGGGGGACATGGAGATAACATCGAGGCCAGGGGGTTTAGGGATACTGGAGCTTGCACCTTCCAGGAATTCCTCTAAATTTACTTGAACTGATACCTTAAGAGGCCACCTAAAACACAGAGACCAGACAAGAATTAAGAGAATAAAAGGAGGGATTTATTTGAAGGCCTTCAAAGGCTCACCCTGGGCAGTCCAGAGGCTCCACCCCAGATGGACCCTGGGTCACGGGTTCTTCACACTTTGATCAGTTTGGTTCATTTGCATATCAGGGTTAATTCTCCAATGATCACCTCAGTTCATGATGGAATCACCCCAAGTTTGCCCCCCTTTAGAGGCTTTGAGTTGACACATTTGGGGCCCGGTGTCCTTGGAGTGGGAACCTGCAGAGGTTTGTTGTGTGTGAGCAGCAGGAGAGAACAGCAGCTCCCAGGGCACAAGGAACTGCAGAGTCACACACCAGGCAGGGCAGGGCTTGAAACATATAAAAGCTAAAACCCAAGGCATCAGAACCTCTTGATACTTTTGGCTTCCTCATCTCCCAGTAGTGAAAGTGACTTATATTGTGGGGAAAAAACCAGAATTGTGGCTTGTTTTGACATCAAAGCCTGAGTGTTTCCCTGAGAGCACCCCAGTTTTTTGGACTTTGAGGAAAAATGTATTCAATCTTATCATGGGTGCCTGAATTTTTATTACTTCCAAATTATTCCTCTTCACTGGTGAAGAAAAAAGATTTTTTTTATCTGTCCAAATTGAAGGGAAACTTTGTTTTTGTCTTCCACTCTGTTCCAGCACTAATGTGACTTTACTGGCCTGGGGAGACAGGATTACATGCAAGATAAAATATGCAAGATCATACATTTATATAAAGCCATTAATGGGTTTTTATTCTGTTCTCAACTCCCAACACGTTATTTATCTTTTGTCCATCACAGAAAATTGAACTGATGTGTTCAGATAATTGAATTTCTAGTGGTGGTGCAAGAATTCCTCTCCTTTTTTTTATAACAGCATATTTAAAGCCCCTAACTAGGTGAGTATAGTTGAGACTGTTTTCATCACGTGTAATGCTCTGCATTATTGACATTCAATCTCCCATTTTTCATTGACCTGTCACTATAAAACAGATTTCATTTCACGACTTCATATTTACAGTGTAAAATTTCTTTATGAGTAGGTTATTTAGATTTTCTCACTTTATAGGGGAGATAACCAAACACTTCTGGAGATTATTTATCTCGTTCTGAGCTAGACACCCAAAGTAAGTAAAATTAATCATGATTTTTCTCTGGTTTTTGGAGTCTAGAGGCCTAGATGCAAATATTTCCATAGAAAGTAAATAAATCACAGAATCCTGGAATGGTTTGGGTTGCAAGGGACCTCAAAGATCATCCACTGCCACCCCTGCCATGGGCAGGGACACCTTCCACTATCCCAGGCTGCTCCAAGCCTCCAAGTCCAATCTGGCCTTGGACACTTCCAGGGATCCAGGGGAGTCCACAACCTCTCTGGACAATAAAGATCATGAAGATAGATCATCACACTCAAAATAGCAAAAATCTGAGTGCTGTCAACTCCTCAATTAAAATGAAATAATCTTTTTTTTCTCACACAAAAATACAGACAACTGAAACTCCCATGGAGTTTTCTTTTGCAAAAAAACTGATTTTCTTTAAAAAAAAAACCTGGGACAGAACAATCCCAGGGAGATCTATTACTGGCTGAAAATTCCATTATCTAAACCAACTCTTATTTGCCTTCAGCTGTTCATCCAGAACTATGCCAGTTATGTAAATAATTGCTTACCATGCTGGTAACACTCTCTGAATGGTACATATTTCTTGAGGATATCAGCACTGCGTTATTTGTCCTGATATTTTTAATATCCTAAGAGAAGCACGGTGACATAGGCAGCTAAATCGATTGCTGAGGACTACATAAACAAAATTCAGTTTGCACTTCTAAATAAAAAAAATTATGCAAAGGTCTAAAACCACTTTCCATTGTGTTTAAAGGCAGAAAAATTCCTGTTTCTTGTAAACAAAAGATAGGTACCAATGCAGTGCCTCACACAGCACAAGCCAGAGGAGTAACAGTACTTTGAAACCAAGTTTTGTGAGGAAATCATGACAGTTCCTCGAAGTAGAACTGCACTTCATAAACTGTTCTGACATTCTGGATCAGATCTGTAACAATATTTAGATAGTTTAAAATGCAAACAAGCACCATAAGGAGCTGTCATGCTCACTTTAGACACAGCTCCCCCAAATAAAAACACAGATGACTGACTGGCCTTGTCATACTCCATCTGTTAGGAACTGGGAGGTGATGAGGGAGAATATATCCCTGCTTTTATTATTAAAGAATATTTCTCATTTTATGGCAAGCAAAGCAGTGCAGGCAGCAGCAACTATGAACCTACCAAATGCCAAAAAGATCTTTACTTGCACAAATACCTTTACTAAGCTGAACCTCTCTGTTGTAACCAGCTCAGAAAAATGAGAATAAATGGCACATGCCCTGAAATTATCACATCATTTGTCTTGGAGTAAAAAACTGGAGTCAAGCCAAGGGCTGAAGTGTTACTACAAGCAAAAGAAAGGAAGAAATTACAATGAAACCAAAAAGCTCAATCTGCAAACACTTGCTGGGATCCCAGCAGGTGAGCGACTGATTGTGGATCTCAACTTTGGACTAAGCTGCTGCTTCTTGTCAAGACAATGCAGAGCTGTAAGAAATAAAAGCTTCCATAAATCAGACTCGTGCTGCTTTCGAGTGCTCCGTGTCACCTGTTATTGCAAACTGCCAGGGAGCAGCTTTCCCCTGCTCCTGAGGATTTTCACAGAAGTGGAACTTGACTAAACGAAGGAAGCCTTTTACATCCTGACCCACTGACACTCAGGGCATCACAGAAACACCTCCAACCTGTACAAAAGCACAGTTAAATGCCACTGTGCCTGGGCAAGCCCCAGTAGTGAATTTTTAAAGAGGTTATGATGACTTTCTATGAGTTGGAGCTCAGAATATTCATTCCAGCAATAAACTGAGACCACATTTGTCATACATCAGTTACAACTAATGTATGTAGTTACAACTAATGTCATAATTTAGTTACAACTACCTAAAAATGAGCTGCCTAATCCGTTTTATTCTAGCTTTTCCTTATCATCATCACTGGCAGAGAGACTGGGGAAGTCATCCCAGGGAAGTTATTCCCCCCCCCTACCTAAGACAGATATCTCAAGTATGTGAAATAAATAACCCCTTAAAAGAGTCTTGCTTAAACTGTCGAGGTAGGGAGCAGAGAAAAGTACCTCAGATATGGCAGAGACCTAATGTTTAGATGGAACATTTGATATCAAATGTGGTGGGCTGATCATTAAAACAGATACACATAGATATTTAGACGTATTCACACACACAAGTGTGTGTCTGCAACGAGAAAAGCCAAGGCCAGGTGAGTAAATCTGCATCATTCCCCCGTGTTTATCAGAGCAAACACCACGATAGATTAAAAAGGCCAGAGATTTGAGCACACCACGGATTTCTCCTCGCTTTTCACAGCTCACTTTGCTCTGCAGTTTATGAAACAAGGCTAGGGAGGCACTCACAGGTTGATGGATCTTGATAAGATGACAGACACAGTCAGGAGGATGCACCCGTAGGGACCAATTTCAAACTGAAAAAGAAAAGGCGTTATTTTGGTGATATTTTGTTTGTTTGTTTGTCTGGGATTTTGGTGTTATTTTGTTTGTTGTGTATGTGTTTTTTGCCCAATCCTCCAGAAATGCAAATGGAACTGAAGGCAGAAGGAATTGCTGTGATTTATGCTAAAACTGGATTTGTTGCTGTGTTTGTTAGACATGTCCATACAGTGTTTGAAACAGTGTTCAGAACACACTGTGTGAGACTAACAGGCACAGAAAGTCTGGCAGCTGAACCATAATTCGTTTAATTAATATGTAATTAAACACAGTACCTGGTGAATATTTTGCTGCAGAAATACAATCAGATCCTCGAATCTTGTGGCACTGTGAAGTATCAGCTGGGAAGAAATGCAAGAAGGAAAAAAGGTGACTTAAAAACCAGCAGCTCATTTTTAGAACCTGAAAGCTGAAATGAAGAAGCCAAAACTTTCAAACTGCCTGGGAAGATCTGACCTAACAAAAGGAAATAAAGATCTAATGAGATCTACCTCTCACTGCTGTCATTTGGCATTGAATTGTGTCTCAGCACCTCATATACTCTGAATTTTTCAATGCTGCTTCTTGATGTTTTTAAGGTTGTTGAACAGACCTTTAGATTCAATTTTAAGCATTGTCTATGCAATGAAAAGCAATGCCTGGAACAGAGGAATACTGAAGACACAGGATGGGCAAGAAGCTCAGGGGTTTGTACCTACATGGTGAGGCATTTATCATACCCAGAGAGCTGAGTACTCCTATTTAACATGAAACCCAGGAGATCTCACAGATCCAGGCCCTCACTTCAATATCCTTTGCCTGTTTTTCCATCTTCAGGTTCTGAGACATCCATTCCCCCGTTTAGGAGGCCAAAAACATTTCCTCCAACCACTAAAGCCTGGCTGATGGCACCACTGCTTGCAAAGCCATCTGAGAGCCTCAGATGGAAACAAGGCATAACTGGAAAGTGTTCTGCCATTTGGAGCTTCTGGAGGGGGAAAAAAAGGCAAAAAATTCTGTGTAAGACAAGAAGAAAACAGTGCCTTTGCATGCTCATGGTCAGCTGGAAGGGCCCACGTTCAGTTTTACTGTGTATCATTAAAAACAGGCAGAGTTTTTAGGTTTGGAAGGTAAATGAGAAAAAAGAAGGGATTTTCAGAGAGCCCAACTTCCCACAGCCACTGGGGCAACTCAGAGCCAGGCAGGCTGGGGGATTTTATTTCCTACTGGGTTTTGGATCATAACTAATTTAACATAACAGATTTTAAAACGTTAGGAGAGCAATGGAAATCGGATTCATTGAACTAAAACAGGGAAAGCAAGACAGAGGATCTGGAGAATGGGAGTCACACAGAGCCTTACAGTTTCTAGGATTCCATCTGCCTTGTATTTCCCCGTGGGAGTGAACTGCTGTCTTCCTGATGGCCTGAAGGGGATATTCAGAAGAAACTCATGTTAAAAGGAAGAAAATAGCATTCAAGGGGAATTGACATGTTATATGAACTGAATGATGAGCCAAAGGTTTGCATTATTGTTATTTTCAATGACTTTTCAATGAAAGATTTCCTGTAAGTAAGTTCATATTGCAAATCAAACCTCTGTCAGTGAAACAAACACTTTATCTGTGCTGTGCTCTCTCAGTCTAACATGGATTACGAGTTCCTCCACACAGAAAGAGGATAAATATAAGTTTAAGACGTTAATGACAGTTTTTATTGAAAAAATATTTTTAGAGCAATGACATTCAAACAAGCAGAAGAACATATGTAAAATATCACAGAGGAAGCAGTTTTGAGATGTAAAATATGTGAAATATCATCTGAAATGTCTTTGAATTTGCTGCTTCTATTTCAGGTTTAAGGATTTCTGTGTCCCAAAGCCTCTCTGTTATTTTTTAGCTATATTAACTATTCCAAAGAAATTAATCATGCTCACAAAACCTGACTCACTTAAAAATATCCTTTAGGTTCCAGTGCAGCCAAAGCTAAGGATCTAAAAGCTGGATGTCTTGTGTACAAGCAGCCAAATTGCATTGCATAAACTAAGCAGGCAAATACAGCAAAAGGAGCTTCATTCCAGCCATAATGGAATGTCCTGCAATACAGGAGCATCTGGAAAAATAACTCTTGGTGGAAAGATTTTGGAGGATTCCTACATTCAGTTAAATCCACGGGATCTTTCACAGCAACCTCAAAGTGTTTTGTCTTTTCTGTCCCAGCTACTGGGGCAGCAGAAACCACATTTTGCATTCCTCCTTAGGCTGTTTTAAGTGGCATAAATGCAGCTTTTATATTGTGAACGCTGTGGATTTGGGACAGACAGAGGTGTAAGAGCAGTGCACAGTGACTAAAAGGGCTTGTCCTACTCACAGTGCCACGAGGGCTTTCTCGTGGCCCCCCGCACGCCACAGAATGTCAGCGAGAGCCAAGGAGAGGCACTTGGTCCTGTGAGCTTCTGAGGGCTGGAGGCAGCTGCAGTCCAGGAAATAAAGGAGAGAGACAAGCACCAAAATGTGAGGGCAAACAGATTCATGGCAGGTTTGTCCCTAAAAGAACAAAAGCATCTTTAGAGATAATTTCGTAATGATTAATAACAAGGCTCCGGTGAGCTGCCTCAGAAAATCATCATTTAGGTACCTCAGTTCTTCCACAGCTGAGACAGCCTGGATGGCCAAAAATGCTGTGAGTTGAAGAGGGAGATGGTGGTGTCACTGGGGAGACATTCCAGGTGTGAAGGCACAGCTGAATCCCACCTTTCCCTGGGGATCAAGCACCAGAACGAGCGGCCACAAGAGCGCTCGCTGCACACCCTGCACTGAGACTTCTCAGCACCTACAGAGCTCTCAAGAGGGAGATGCAACTGATGTCACCACTGGGCTTTTTGGAACCATTCTCTGAGGAGAAACTTCATTTTAGGCATTTAAAAAGGTACCTTGGACCCTGAATATAATCAGAGCCAGTGAACGGAGCTGCAGGGAGAACAACTCCGTCTTTAGATTGCTGCAGAACAAACTGGGCACACTGGGTGGGTCTCCTCTGAAGTCAGAAGGAAAACGGGCATTGGAAGGAAGTTAATTCACCACCAGAGCTGTGTTAACAGCTCTGTGCTGCTTTTTGGGGGACCTGGATGAGTTTTTGTTGCTCCTAACGATGGTTAAACTGCTGCTATGGGCACTTAAGCAATTGTAAACTTGCTGTGTCTCTGTGTTCTGTGACACTGCTCCCGTCACACAGGTGAACTGAAGTGATGAAATTCACAGTCTTTACTTCTAGGAGATCATTTCTCAAGCTGGTGTCTGATTTATAAGGAATTATTAAAATAAAACTGTTTTTATCATTAAAACCAACGGATGAAAATCAAGGGAAGACTAAATAGGATATGATCAATAACAGGAACTGGTTATGCACAGGTCTGGAATCACACCCTGATCTTCTAAAAGAAAGAGCTGCTCTTTCACAGAACATATTTTTAATTGCTTGGACAAAAAAGCAGGTAAATGTTTCAGGGAACACCACCATATTGAGAAATAATGGACAAGAGAAGCTACTTCATCTTTAAATCCATAATAAAACTTTCAGCACTCTCCAACAGGACTGTTTTATGTTTTAAATAGAAATACAATTATTTGAAATATATTATTTTAAATATAAATATAATATTAAATACAATTTTTCGTTTCTAAAGGCGTTCACACCTCATTTCTTCCTGAAGTTTTTACTTCTTAACCCTTTTAAACAAATCTACACGGTAATGTTTTTACCCACTACTAAGCTTTCTCCAAGGTACCATCTGCAATAAACACAGGGCTCGCATTTTTTTCAATAAGGTGTGCCCCAAAGTCAGGACCTAAAACATTACAGGACCAGGAAGCTAAAAGTCACAAGATGGAAAACTGGCAGATTTGAGAATAAACCCGATATCCATGAGACTGAAGAAGTGGCCAAAAGATCCCCTGCCCCTGGCAAGAACCTAACTGGAGTTTTCTCTGGTGGCTTCAAGAATGGCACTCTTTGAAATTCAGATTTTATCCGTTTTAGAGTGTTACCAGCATGGGAGATGAGGACAAAACCTGTTCCCAGCGTCTGAGTAAAAGATCTAATAATTCAAAAGACTAAACAAGAAACACCAAACATCAAAAAAGTTAAACAGACTTTCAAGTTCAACGTCTGCCTTGAATATAATGTTCACTTAGAGAATGTTTCCCTCTCTGAAGGATGTGAGATATGGGAAATAATTGGTGAGAGTTTTCAAGAGGAAAAAAAAAATATAATCACGACTTTCTCTTATCTCTGCCTGTGTTCTAATACAGACACCCAGAAATTTATGGGAATCACAACTAATTTATGTGTCTGGGAGAGGCAGCAGAGGAAGAAGGAGACATGATAATTATTTCTTGAACGTCGAGAAGCCTGAAATCAAACACTTCACGTGAAGTGGTTGATAATTTGCAAATCCAGGTTAGAATTAGAAAGGAATATCTATCCTCTCATTTCAAGCTCTGAGACTTCCCTTTCCTTCTGCCTGCTGAAAGCTTCTGCCCATGGCAAACACAGCACAAGAAAATTATGTTTATCTCATGAAGAAAAACCAGAAATCTTTTAAAACCATGTGGATAATAAGAGAGGAAAAATAGGAGAGGCAAATTCTGCCAAGTAAACAGGACAGGCTGGAGCTGGCACGAGCTGGGACACACACTTTGAACACCCTGGCCTCCATCCACTTATTTGGGTGCCACGTAATTTTATTTCATTTCTGATCTCTGAACCATGCTGCAAGAGGAAAATTAACATCTCTGTTTTCACTGAGGATGACCTGAGACACAAAGGGACCAAGGAGCACAGGATCAAAGGCTGTCCTCAAAGCTGAAAGAAATTCTCGATTTTCACAACCAGAAATAATTCTTCCGTGGAGATCCCTGGTCATAAAACCTAAGTATGCACTGAGCTTCTTGCAAGGAAGTTCCTGAGCTTTTCCTTTTATGCAGGCAAGGACCTTGAAAAGTCTGCCTTCATTATAATCTGAATTAGAATCCTAAAGTTTTGCAGGATAATTTCTGTCACTTCCCATCCTGGATGCCAAAGACAAATAATGATGCTCCACAGGTACCTTTTTCTTTCCAATATTGATGAAAAACAGCCCAAACAATGAATTTACAGTAAGTGTAAGCCAGACAACACTGAGGAACATCAACAGAGACCACAGCTTTTTCCTACACAGTTCCAAGCAGAAAAATGGGTATTTAAGGCCAAAATTTAATACAAGAGGAACATTTTTATGTTGTAAGGTAATGAAGTTCAAGAAAGATCTCAGCATAAAAGTTTCTGTTCAGACTAAATCGAGGTCAGACTAACGGAGGTCACAAATAAAACGAGGTGGTGGCAGCATAAACCAGCAAAATAATTTTCCCTATTTAACATTCTGTTCCTGTGAGGCACAGGGAAGCTTTGTGGGATTTTTCCTTTGTAATGGACTTAATTTCTTATTAAAAACAAAAGGCAAATGCATCAAAACTGGGAATAAAGTAATTTTTGAGGCATTATTTTCCAGAATTTAACTCAATTACCTCTGTTCCTTTAGCAACGTGACAAGTACATTATTATTATAGCAGTTCAAGCAATTCCCTTGTCTGTGGCAACACTCAACAAAATTCCTTCAAAGCAAGTAGAAAATACACAGAATATAAGTTCAAATTCCATTAAGGAGTTTAAACATGGATGATCAAATACAGTTACAAGAAAAAAAGAATCATTGTAACTTTAATTTTTCAACCCTATTGAGATTCTTAGTGTCAAACACTGGATGAACTTCATGGTCTTTCAAACCTTGATTACTTTTTTGTTTGAAATCAAATTTCCATGAGGACCTCGAGGCGAAATAATTTTCCTTGGCCTCGATTCAAGCTGTTGGGTTTTTGCAGAGGTTCTTGGGTTCATCACAAGCAATTACACAAACAAGACACCAAATTCTACATTCCTACAGTTCAGTGGGAAGCAAACACAAGTAAATCAGATGCTGCTTTCTTTCTCTCTCTCTGAGACAAAAAGTTCAGCAAGTTCAGACTCGAAAGGCTCCTGAGTGGCCGCAGCAGAGAAATAATTTTTTTTTTTTACTTCTGTAGGGAAAAATTCCTGAAAATTCACTGACTTACCGGGGGTCTCTGTTCCTGTTGCTGTCTGCAAAGACCAGCTGCTGTAGGACACAGGCTTGGACTGCAGCCAGAACCCCACATGGGCCACCCTGGGGGGAAAATGGGACACTCCATGA
Source organism: Mohoua ochrocephala (assembly GCA_013398855.1). Lineage (NCBI taxonomy): Eukaryota > Metazoa > Chordata > Aves > Passeriformes > Acanthizidae > Mohoua > Mohoua ochrocephala. The sequence continues at coordinate 170,948 of VZTA01004792.1, forward strand.
GCAAAAACCTGGGGAAAACCTCTGTGAGCTCCCATCCAGCCCAAAGCCATCCTTTCACCTCTCTCTTTCCAGCCATGACTTTACAGCGCTCTCTGGGGCTCTGGGGTTTTGTGCAAGCCAATGAAAATCAGTGGTTTTAAGTGTTTTTGTGGTTCCTGCCTACTTTTCCTGAAAAGACCTAAACATCTATAACGTCGAAAGAAATGTGGGAGTTTTTTTAAATCTGAGTTATACAAACTAAAAATCTCCTGATCCCTACCGAGCTGCAGTTTAATTTTCAGAGAGAAATCAAATCTGAGAGTTTTCCAAGGACCGAAAACAAGCCTTGTTCTTGTACCTCCTCTCAGCACCTGGAGCTCCCACCTGCATCCCTAAACAAAGATTTCAGGTTTCAGCACAGCCCTCTGCACCAGGCAGATCCTCCCTCTCTCCCTCTCACTGGGGAAGAGAAAGAAAACCAGGAAAGTTTGAATCTTTCAAATTAATAATCTCAGAGGGAAAAAAAAATCACAATACCAAGAAATGCCATATTAACTTTAACTTTTATGGAAAGTAGATTTATAGCTGGTTTGGGCTAGGTGCAGGACACAAGGCTGCATCACAGTGCTGATGCCAGGATGATTTTTGCCTTTTTTATATAACCCTTTTATATACCCCTTTATATAGCCTTTTATATGGTTTTTATATCTCCTCAGTGCTTTTAGCCCCCACACCTGTAACTCCCTCAGTCTCACACCCCGTGTCCCGTTCAGCCAGGAGCCCAAACACCCTGGGAGCCGCTCCTGAGGGTCAGACAGCCCCAGACACCAAGGTCCTCTCTGGAACACACCCTGTAAACTGAGACAGGCCCAGCCAGGGGGGAGACTCCTCAGCATGGGGGATTCATTCAGGTCTCTCATTGGGGAATCTCTGATAGATGTGCTCATTTGCAAGGCCTGTAAGTTGATTTATCGGGTGGGGCCATTCCAGGGGGCACTTCAGCACACTCCACTTGGATGATGTGGTGCACCAAGGATCCTAAATAAACACCGAGGTAAAAACCCCTTTCCCTTTAACCATGTCTGGCTCTTAATTCTAAGACCAGGAAAAACGCAACAATGCCACCCCTCAAACTCCTCCCAAAACCCTGGAGAAGAAGGGAAAGGGCAGCCAGCACTGCTGGTTTTACACAGCAGTGTGATTAAAAGGATCAGTTTAATTCTCTGCTTGTCCCAAGTGCAGCACCAAGGGAACAGGACCTGCAGGTAAATGCAGTATGGAACCTAGGAAACAAAGGTCCTGGAATCAGGAGAGAGCTTAGATATGGACACCTTCCCATTTCTCATTTATACTATACACACACCGCCTCTCTAGATTTATTTAAATAACTGGTGAGTGAGTAATTTGAAATATGTCAAGGAAAAAAGCAAGGTTTGTTTCAGTCCATCAGGGAAAGCCTCCCAGTCAAAAACAAAATCATAAGTTCTATTCTAAATTTTTTTTAACAGCACCACAAAAACTTGACATGAGAAAGAACCAAGCAGTTGTTCAGCTGAAATGAATTTTGGAAGTGAGCAGGAAATATGTTAACGAGCTGAAACAGGCACGGTCTGAGCAAAACACCATTCCTGCACTGGAATTTATGGTGAGGAATTTAATGGCCAGTGAGTGGCTGGCAGTGATGAGATATCCTTTCTCCAGCAGCAGGGGCTGGAAACACCAGGGCAACATTTACTGTGGGCCAGTGAACACCACAGCCATGGCTCCTTTTGGAGTTTAAATTAACAGTTAATATCTTCTTTTTCCGCCAGGCTCTGTAAGATAAGCAGCTTTCTTCTGAGATCACCAGCCTAATGAAATATTTAACTAGATGAGAAAAGTTAATTAAACATCTTAATGACATGTTTATTAGCCATTGTCCTTGCCTCAAAGCCTCTCTTCCTCTCATTTCTGTACAATGGTCTACTTCTCTCAGGCCAGATAAAGATTTTCTGCATCAGCACAGAGACTTAATGAGGGTTTTGGGAAGAGGAGCCTACAAGTATTCACTGAATTCCTCAGATCCCTGCTCCTGAGGGGACAGACCTGGTGTGGATACCCCAGGAGTGCACACACAGCCACAGGGCTGGCACAAAAGCACCAAGCAGCCGGGGAGGAGCCATTCTTACAAGGGATCTGTTGGATTTTGGGGGCAGCTCCACGACCCTGTGGCACGAGGGTGGTCCCTGGTGTGAGCCTGTGAAACCGAGGTGAGCAACACAGAGGGGTGTGAGGCACTGCAGGCTCAGTCCTTGAGCCAGGTGCCCAGACAGGGCTAAAAAGGAGAGGCCAGAGAAGTGACCGAATACCCCGGAACAGAGATCTTCATTAGCACCACAAATTTCCCTGGACTGGGCACGTGCTGCCCAGGCTGGCCTAAGTCCAGGCACAGTGCTTTTGCCAGCTGTGGTCACCACAGGGACCTGCTGGCCATTCCTGATCTGTCCACCTGGTAAATGTTGCCAGGGAACTGATGAAAACCTCGTTGCAGGGAGGAGTTGGCATCTTGTGGCTGCAGGCCAGAACTACAGAAAGGTGGCTGCAAGAGAGATGAGCCCACCAGCAGTGCCGGGGTCCCAGGGACCCTGCAAGGGTGTTTGTTCCTTTTATTTTAGGGATGAACCTCATCACCCGACCCCAATATCCTTAGGAAGTAAAAATCTCCATGTGATTTTCCAGGCAACGCTCGCTACATCTCATTTTGAGACAGATCAAGCAGCATCTTAAATTTGTTTGGCCCCACATATCTTTTTTCTCTTAAACTCCACCCCTGATTTTCGTTCTTTTATTCTTTTATTCTTTTATTCTTTTACCACCAGCAGCTTTCAGCTGCAGTGGCTCCTCTTCCTCCCTGTGAATACTTCCCCATCACACACACACACATCTGCACACTTTCTGCAGCTCCTGCAAGTTCTCCTCCATCCACCTGAAGTCTCCCACCACGACTTGACAAGGTGACATCATCCACTGGTCACCAGAGAACTTAAAGAAAGAGGAGAGGCTTCAGAAAACTAGGTTTTCCCACTGCTGAAACACACAGCCTTTGTAAAGTCAGTGTAAAAGGCAGAGATCACTGTTAGGAAGGAATTTGCAGTACCTTTTTCTGCACAATGCCGTATTTTAGCTGTGGGATATTGTTAAATGTAAAACTCTGGATTTTCCATTCTTCACTGAAGCAACAAAGACTAGAGCCAAACAGAAGATTTTTTAATTCCTGTAAAAGAAAGAAAGAAAAAAATTCTCATTTTAAAAACAAATCCAAAACACAGCAAATTGTAGCAAAGAAAGGGGGAGTGTGGAAGGGTAATGAGTAACTCCGTTTAACCACCCTCTTCTGTTTTACCCATACTGTAAATAGCAACACCCCAATGAAAAGGAGCAATATTTTCCTTTTCCTGCCATATTCCTTCCACTCATAATGCTGGGAGCTGCTCAGCACTGGAAAATATTTATGTCTAATGTCTGGGGCACAGCTTCCCATGAAAGCATCCCAGAACATTGCCTGAAGTTTAACAGCTGGGAGAGCAACGCCTACCGACGGTGACACGAGAGAGAAAAGGACCCTGTGTGAGATAAATGTTAATTAAATGTTTGATTTCCGTATTTCAGGTGGCACAAATCCAGACCTCGGCCCTGAACAACTGCAGACCACAACAATTCAGCAACAGCCACACTGAATAAATTGCATTCATGCTAAAGCAGAGCTCAGTAACCAAAAAAAAAGACTACTCAAGGCTGGTAGAGTTACTCCAACCTCTCTGAGCTAGAAATTAAACTGGAAGACACCCTCGTTATTTGGTCTGGGTTTTTTTTCTCCTCTGTCTGAATGGGAAGGAAAAGTATTTAATAATTTCATCTCTGCTCAAAATAGAGGAGATAAGGGAGAAACAGTGATAGGGGAATAATAAACCACTGTCAGTGGAAAGGACTGGAGAATAAGCACATGAACAACTGACTGGAGGCATTAAGAAAATAATACAAGCTTCATTAATTAAAGCTATTATCTGTGCTTCAAGTGGGCTGGTGCACGAGGGTATTCTTCTGAATTTAGGCACCCCTAAATTACTTTGTCACCTGGATAAGGGATGTACTCAGGAATACAGCACGTGCTCCAAAGTACAACACAGAGCAAGCCACTGCAGCTTTGGCCAAGGAAACTCAAATAACAACCCCACACATCTATTTATATTTGCCATAATTAGTCTTACTTTTGCAAGAGAAATATCAATTGCCTTTGATACTATTTGAAGCATATAGAGTGTTGAAAGATCTGGGCTCTTATTAACTTCTCCAGTTGTTTCTTCATCCTCGACATCGACTGAAAGAAAAGAAAATCGTGTAAGTGTCGGATGAAAAGAATTGTTTCCCCCAGCACACTCAGTGCCAGGGGGTCATCAACATGAAAATTAACACTTATTGTCTTTATAAAAAGGAAAATACAGTTTTAGCCAGAAAGGGCAGATGAATGAGCCAGCTTTTGTTTGATTATTTCTTAATGATTTGTCTTACCTAGAAGTTTATAGCAAATGCAATTGCTCTAAATCAACCAACAGTTACAAAAGAAGCCACTCCTACCTATTTATTTGGCCACAGCTGCTCTGAAAAATACAAAAGATGGCAAAAGCCAAACTGAAACTTGACAGAACTTACCCAATTCTAGGACTTCCTTCAGCTGGTCTTCTTTATGGCCAGTGGATGTTGGAGACCTCCTGCATGAAAATTAACCAAGAAACGAATGGCAAAATGTTCGTTTTAAATGAGAAAAGCTGTTTGAATAAACAGTAAGAAATAGGGAGCATTCCCACACAAGGATAGAATTTTTACCTCTGTGTGTGTGTATATACATGTTAAAAAAAAAAAAAAATATGGGCTAAGAAATAAATGGTCTTGGAGCAAAATTCTTCTCAACGCAAGAAACCTGCACTCCAGGAGTTCATCAGGAAAAGCAGCCAGCACAGAGCAATACCCCGTGTTTGATTTGGGATTTCAGTCCTGTTTCGGCATCAATTTCATTTCATTTGTGTGATATGACAGATGAGGTCATAAAATAAAATTTACATCCCTGACAGGGATCAGAACAAGATTCCAATTAGTCATTAAATGAACTGAAATATCCAAATAATGAAGGTGGGAATAGGTCTTACACTGGCTCCTTTACCAGGGTATTTTTTTAATCCACTAAGAGGGATCAGTTGTTCAACTCCTCTTGTGATTTTATAGTATATTAGACAATTAAAAGGTTAAAATTCGTATGAATAACTACTAAAAGGACTAAGCATTTAAACTTAGCTGTGAAGTCAGAGCTGAAATAAAACATCAGATTTTTGGAGACGAGGTGGGTTTTATTCTTCCTCTTGAATTCACACCAAAACGAATTCAAAATCAAGGAAAAGGTTTGAATAACTATTTCTAAAAACACTAAAAATGTTCTTTTTTTTTTTTTTTTTTTTCCCCCCAAAAAAGCTATACTGCATCATTGGCTTTTGCTTTGGGAAAAAAAGGTATTGCACCGACAATCCTTTCAAAAATAGTATGGAATAATTTCCTCAGCAACATTCTTTGTATGCTCGATATTACAGCAGCAACTGCTGTCATGCCACATACTTTCCATGAGCTTAATTTCCTTTCCAGAGTATGAAATAATAAAACCAGAACGCAGACATATCACGCTCAGGATTTGCCCAGTTTAAAGGCATTTTGGCAGCTTTCTCCCTGATAGTATTTGATACTACAAGAACCGAAACACTTCTCTTTTTATCTATAAATAAGTTAAAGGACTGAGGCAAGGAAATGTGGGTGGCCCCAATTCGGGACAGACAGAATGGAAATGAATCACCCACGTTCCAGGAACTTCAGGTAAAAATAAATGGGAGGCCCGGCAGGTCAATAAAAATAAGAGGACTGAGAGCAAATTTATACAGTGACATAAGCAGCACTGAGCTCCCACTGAACAATACAGTATTTTCATGTCATATAGAATTTAATAGAGTTGATTGTGGTGTATTTTACAACACAATCAGATTCCCCTTGGTGTTTCCTAACACGAATTTCAGCCGAGATTCCCTTCCCACAGCTACTCGCTACTATTTTCCTCTCTCCCGGTCAAGGAAAGGGTCTTAACAGCAATAAATTCACCAATAAAACGTTTTTCAGCCAAGTCATGTCACTCAGGCATAACCAAAAGCCACATTTTTGTTTTGTCTGAGATTGCACACGATTCTCTCTTCTTTCCTAGCGTTTCTTCCCAGTCAACCCATTTCTGTCTAATTTTACAAGGGATTTTAAAACCTTCCAAGGCCAGGTTGGACAGGGCTTGGAGCAAGCTGGTCTAGTGGGAGGTATCCCTGCCCATGGCAGGATGATCTTTAAGGTCTTTCACAAAAAAACCCCATTCTGTGATTCTGTGAGATTCTGGGATTGTGACACTCAATGCAGCACTGCAGTTTCCATTTATAAATGAAAATTCAGCCATCCATGGTACAAATCACATATAGCTCACCTGGCACCAGTTTTTGTAGTGTTAATTCTGTCTGGAAAGTCTAAAAGCTGTTGGTTCTACACCCATTCCAGGAAGAACCAAGCCCAGGATGCAAAGTGCTCTGAATTCTCAAGGCTGAGAATTCCCATCAAGCTGAGGAAAGCGCTGACATCCACGATTAATGTTGGGTGTTTTCTGCTGAAGTGGGGTATTTTTGCAGGTGGAGGTTCCCCTCCTTGAGGGGAACTTGTGTTTCTCAAAACAGCCAGGACATTTATTGCAATTTCCATTTCAGCAGAGGGCTGCCGTTCCAGGAAAATTTATTGGAGGTGTCAAACCCTTCCACTGGAATACTTAGGGAAGGGGGAAGTCATCCATCACGGCAGGAAAATGGGACAGGAAGAAAATATGCTTCATTCTAAACATACTATACAGCACTTTCTCTAAATATTTGAACATTCCTCCCTGGCCTCCGAGCCCTGTAGAAAAATGGATTTACAGAGGAGAGCTGAACAGAGAGGGAGCTCCTTGGCACAATAATGGATGTGCATTCCACCCTTTCCTATTTACACCAACACTCACAAGAGGTCAAAGAAGCAAAGGGGCTTAAAAATTAAACATCGGTGGCTTTAAGGTGATTGTGATGGCAAAATTTCTTTTCATTGCCAGATTACAACAGCTTTTCTACTGGATGTAGAACAGGCAGACGTATCCAATATTCTTGGAACAGTGGGTAAAATCTGCAGAGTAGGTGATTAAAAAATAACCTCTACTGCTGTCTGCAAAAGGGTAAAAAAGGTGGTGCAGCTTCTCACTGCTTTGGGGCATAATCACAAAACCAGGACTATTAAAAGCAATTGTAAAGATGCAAAGGACATGATCACAATCAAGGCAACATTCTTCTGTGGGACAACGCCTTGTCATGAGGATTTAATATAAATTCTATCATGTTGGCAAGTCTGGTTGACAAAGGTAACAGAGGCTCGTACACCTAATTTCTCCAAATTTCCTTTTTAGTGAAGACCTGCATCTGATTTGATTTGCACATTTGCATTGTGAAAAATTAACTTGTGAACGGATGACAGATAGATTTGTGAACGCTGACAGATATAAAGCAGGTAAATGAGAAACTTGTCACTGAAAGGGTCACTTCTAACAGAAGTGGTCACTTCTAATAGAAACAGATTCCCTCACACGTGAATATGCATTTTTTCCTGCTGAATTTTATTAACTGTGACAATTTGAAATCTTTGTTGAGAAGGTTTGTGTCTAAAAAAAGGATTATTATAATCACAGGTTGAGCTACAAGATGGTTTGAAGTGCCTGATGAGTTGGGCTCACCTGAACACAAAGCTCATCCATAGGCTGGGAATGAATATTTATCTCCAGCCACAAAATACGAATTACAATAAAAGTGGAGCTGCTTTGTTCCTACTGTTCTCCACCAGAGATTTTGGAGTGCGACACCCTCACAATGGAATTTCCAAGGAGCTCAGTACCACCTGTGAGAACTCACCACTATGCTCAGCAACTCAAAACTGCTGCCAGCAAGATGAACAAGAATCAGTAAAATTTTAAAAAGGGGGATGAAATTCCATTCGATAAAAACGCACAGCACCTGCAAGACACCACACAAAGCACAGAAAAGGGCTCCCAGATTTTGACACTCAATCAGTGGAGGTGAATCCAACCCTCTGCTCCCTTCACCATCCACAAAGTACCCGCTCTGTCTGGTTTGGGGCTTCAGCTCTTAGGCCATTTAGTTTTTAAGGATGTGGAATATTCGTGGCCTTCCATTTCCTGCCAGAAACCTCAGATTCTCGACTGTTCAAACCACTGTAACCTGACAGGTATTAGCAATATAAATGATCTTCCTGAAAGCTAATATCAACTGTTAAATTGGGAAATAAAAGCTTACACTGAGGATGGGGTATTCTCTTGTCTCATTCTAAAAAATGGTGAGTTCAAAAAACAGGTTACTGGTGAGCCCACAGAGATTTCACCTCCTGGTAAAGGAATCTGAGGGATAAAAAGGGGTAAAAAAAAAATTCCTTGTGCTACCTGCACAGGACTGCTTTTTTTTAAGGAGCAAGGAATTCCACAGAGTCATGGAGCTGGAACACACCTCAATGATCCTCTAATGCAAATTCTCAACTGACTGACTGCATTTCAGGCAACGGGCTGGACCTCTCCAGAATTACCTCCTTTCCAAAAATAAAGGAATGATACAGCAGCCATTTGTCATTTCCAGTAATTGCAAAGTGCCTCTTCCTATGGAGTGCTGGAAAAACACTAAAAGGGCAAATGGCAGCCCCACAGATGTTACGCCGCGGGCTCCGGTGCCATAAATCCATTGGCACCACACGAAAGTCACAACAGTTTGTAACTTTTATTTTAGGCCCTTTTTTTCCGGTCCAAGCATTATGTTCTAAAAGGTGTTACGCAACTCAGGGCACTTGAAGGTTTTCACTCCTGATCTGGCAACCACGACCTTTCTTTTCATCCACGGGCGAGTTAAATCCATATTCCCCAGGGATGTGCCCGTTTTGTTTGAGGGACATTCCTCTGCTGCCGGTTGTAAGAGTCAAACCCAGACTTACTCCCTGGAGTAAGGGATCAGAAGCCCTCCAGGAGGGCTTGGTTGCTCTCTCCAGGAAGGTGTGGCCGCACTATTCTCGTGTTTCCTGCCTCCAAACCCACTCCAAAGCACTGGGGGAAGCTGGAGATGATGCACAGCGTGTCTGAAGGACAACGCATGGATCCCAGACAAAGGTGGAAGGAAATGTGCCAACGTAATTTACTCCTGGGCTGCTCCGGCCCCGCGTTCCTTTCCGTTCTTTCGTCTGGAACGCCGCACTCTGACTAAACTCCCACTTCCCAGAAATGCCGCCCCGGCCCAACGCATCCTCTTCCTCTCACAGTTGGGAAAATTGGATTGATTCCTCAGGCATTGCTCACACCCACACTGAGAATCCTGGAATAATCCGGGGGTAGGGGGGTGTTTCTGGCTGGTTTTGAACAAGATCGAGTCCAAAACGACACGGCCATGAGAGCTCAGACCTCATCCCACAGAGCAGGTTATCCAGGTGGTGAGGACTTTTAGGAACTGCTCAACGCCTCCCAGGATCAAAGCTTTATTACTCATCAAATTGCCAGGTGTTATTTTAGACAAAGCCATGCCATCCCACACACCGATTTTGTACCTAACACTCAAATAGTGCAGCCCACCAGGCAAACAACACAGAATATTCCTAGAAAACCTACTTTTACACCAAAATGCACAGTAGGAAAGACTGGAGCCAACCAAAACTGCTGGGTAAATAATGTACCTTACATAACTTTGCTGGAACTATTTTTCCTTTGAGTTGGAAATTCAGTTTTATTTTTAAAAAACAGCATTAAAACTGGAATGTTGATTAGTATTCCTCATGAAATGAGACATCCACACATTAACCTTCAACAAGCATTGAATTTCCCTATTTCAGTGTGTCAAGAAATGCCCATCAGTGCAGTCCAGAGACCTCCTGGGTTGCTTGTGCTCTGCTTTGCTGCTTACACTGACTGAGGGAACATCAAATCCTGCCCGGGACTTGCTCAGACACTCATGGCCAATGTTCTCTGCCAATCTCCTAATGCAGATCAGCACAGATTGTGGCTGGGGATGATGCAGGATAAAAAGATAGGAGAGGATCTCTGCAGTTTGAGGCACTCAACCATCTCTAATTGACAGGTATTGGCTTGGTCCTCAGATGGAAAATAAGCTTTTTTATTCCTGTTAATAACAGAGAGCATGGATATCAATCCTTTAAGGACCGTAACGCTTTCAAAATATTATTCTGAAAGCGTTACGGTCCTTATAATATTTATACAATAATATTTTGAAAGTGTCAGATATCTAAAAGAATAAAAAAGCAAAACAACTAAACAAGCCTGAATATATTTGTAAAGGACTTAAGGGATTTTTTTGAGGATCTGTACTTTTTTTCCTCTAAGGATTTCCTATTTCTATAAAGATGTTTCCAGGGCCTTTTTTTTTTGGAACATGTGAAAGAAAAAAAGCAGAATTTTCACTAACATGATGAATTCACCCATACTGTGATTTTATAATGCTGAGGACCAGGCCAGGAGCAGAAGGTGACAGTTCTCACTCTGCTATCTGTGAGAGTCACAGTGTGACAATGTTAGAGAAACCCTTAAATACATGGAAGAATTATAAAACAAATCAGCAAAACCTAACAGAAAAACAGAAGCAAAAGTTCAGAGCAGGAAGGATAAAAATATTCAGCAGACAGAACAAGCTTTAGAGAAAAAATGCCTAAAGGAGCATGAGAAATATTTTGAGTATTTTAACAGAGGTGAATATGCAGCAAGGAACAGAAACACCAGTCAAAAATCAACCTCAGCAATGGATAACAGGGCAAAAACCAGCAAATGGAAGGTGAATACAACAAAAAAAATTCCTTATAATAAGGACTGCTAGAAACTGGAATGTATCATCAGGGGAGAGGTGCCACTTGAGTCATTTAAGACTGGAGCAGACAAAACCTGGAAAAAGCATTACAGCAAATATAAATATATATATAGCAGTGATTAATCTGCCATAGAAAGAAACGACCTTAAAAGTTCTTTTCCATCTGTAATTGCTAAGATTCTATGCAATATGAGTAATGTTCCGCTCGGTGTCTATGGCAATTCCCTCACCCAACCCCATCCGTGTTAGAATGCAGGGCGCTGCTAGAAAAAGGCTTCTCACCAAATAAGGAGGGATATTTTGGGAATGGGAAGCACTGAACAGTGCCCAGCTGAGGTGAACTCAGCTGCGAGACTGCGGCAGGAAGAGAAACCCTGGCTCTGAGCTCGCTGGCACTTTCCCGGTGGTGGAGCCAAAGCGCATCGGAGAGAGTCGGCTTTTGGTTGGAAAAGGCACCTGAAGCCAAGTTCCAGAGCCATAAACCAGCCCCTGGTGCCTGGAAAAGGCACCTGAGGCCAAGTTCCAGAGCCATAAACCAGCCCCTGGTGCCTGGAACATCCCTCTGCACTGGCAGAATGCTGGCAGGAAAGCAGCAGCACGGCCAGGCTGCAGCCAGCACCGGTGGCCAGGCACAGGGGGCAAGGCAGGCGCAGCCAGGGATAATTCAGGGGATTGTTCACCACGGAAGGATGAGTGCAGAATCAATCATCCTCCCTGCTCCTGGAACTGCACAGATCTCTGCCTCTGCACAATGGGATTCACTGCTGCATCCCCCTGCTCACTAATGGCAGCAGGAAATTTTCGTTCTGACGTCACGATACTCCCAATTCTTTGTGCCTTTCTGATTCTGAGCCGTTCCCTTCGAGTTCCTAGGAAATATCCTTAACTTCAGGTCCTGATTGCAAAGTCCTTTTGTTCCCTCGGTCCAGTTTCACCCCTTTTTTTCTGATTTCAGTGCTCTGACTCTAATTTTATGCTTTATGTTTTTCTTGGAACTGGGGGAGGGAAGTTGGTTGGCTTTATACGTGAAAACCAGAATTTCAAGCATCACGTGTCCTCCTTCTTCTTAACCACCAGAAGAGAAACGGAGCTGTACAGACCAAATCTGCCCATCTAACTCAGCAAAAGGGGGGTCCACCCCACTGCAGAACTGCCAGCTCGGATTTACTCATCTAGAAATTATTTCTTCAGCTGACAGCTGGAGGGTTTGCACAGCACCACCACACTTTGCACTGACAGACTTAAAGGGAATGTGGAAAATGAGGAAAACACTTCAACTTCAGGGGCTGCAGGAGCAACAACTGCAACACGTCTCTGTAGCCAAGACAAAAGAACTGTTTCTCAACTGTCCTGAAGTGGGTTTTTCTTGCCTTTCCCCAATTTTGTTTGCTCAAGCTGCGAAATGGGGAAATCTTGACCTTCTAACCCCATGTAACCTTCCCAAAAAAGTCATTATTCATCGTGGTTTTTTTCTGGAAAAGCAATAGAAAGTCTTTAATGCAAGGACAGGCATCAATTTCAACACCCATTTATTCTTCAACAACTTCTAAAGATCACGAATTCCATTGCACTCATTCTTTATTCTGTGTGCTCAGGTTGAGGATAAATATTCCCCTCCAGCAGGGGATTCAGCACTAAGGAGAATCACAGAATGATTTAAAGGTCACCTGGCCCAACCCCACCTCAAGATATCAAAGGAAGCACAGAACTCTTCCTTGCTGCCATTCAAGGCTCTGCCCAGGATAAAAGACTCAGGAAAGTCTTTAATAATTTGCCACCTGTGACCTGAGCATGTTCCCTCAACATCATCTTTCCCAGGTTCCTACGTATCTCAAGAAACTACAGATACAGCAATTTTTACCTGGAATCGTGGATCAATCACTTGGACTAGGTACTTTTAAATTTAGGTTTTGATTCCCTTAAAAATGTCTAAATAAAAAGAAAAAAAAAAAGTAGTGAGTAATTCACACTTTACTTGGCCTTGCACACAACTGAGAGGAACAGGGACTCAACAAAAAAAAGGGGAATACTCCTTTGAAGATGAACCATAAACAACAGCATCAAAATGACCTGAAAGGGATTTGGAATTCTCCACTGAAGTGGCACCGAGACATAAATGTCATTATATCATAAATGTCATTGTTAATCTGTCAAGTCAAATGAAATTGCTGTGAAGGAATTACTGACATAATCAAATGTATAAATGTGTGTGCACTGCTGGTACAACATCACCACGTCCCAGCATTTAAAGGCTGGCTACAAACAAGATGGAGACTCCCTTTTCCCAAGGAATCACATGGAAAACACAAGGGGCCATGGGTACAAACTACTCCTGGGGATACTCCAGTTGGACACAAGAGGAAAATTTTTCACGAGAACAATCGGCCATTGGAACCATCCCCCAGGGGAAGTGTTGAATTCCCAAACCCTGGGCACTTTTAAGATTTTGTGGGACAGGGTGCTGGGTCACCTTGTCTAGACCTCGCTTTTGCCAAGAAAGGTTGGACCAGGTGATCCTGGAGGTCCCTTCCAACCTGGTGATCTGGGAGTCTGTGAAGTCAGAAATTAAATTGGCTGCTGTCTGCTTACAGCTGGGGATAAATGAAGATTTGCTGCCACCTATATCTTGCTTTTCTCCTGGATTAATTAAAACCAAAAAATTCTAAAAAGAAAACCACCTGTAGAATCTGGGTAGGTGTGCAAACTCTACAGCGTGTTACATTTTTTTATGAAATAACCTTTCATGACTTGGCAAAAAACACAATCATGACATAAAGAACCATCATTGACCCCTGTAATTTCTTTCATTAAAAGGTGTGAGTCAAAATGCTGTGCACCAGCATCTCCCTAGGATATTCTGAAGGCCAGGTATTCTTTTAGAGCATGGCAGTGGTTTTACTTCCAATTTTTTTCTCATATGTGTGCAGAGGATGCCTGCAGCCTGCATGCTGTAACAGCACTTTTGGCATGGGGAGAAAAGAGAATGAAAAAGTAAAGCAAATGAAAGGAAAAATAAGATTTATCTTTAGTTTTCTATGGGAAACAAAACCCTAATGACAGATGATGTTAATATTATAGAGGTTTTCAGCTACTCATTTAAATACTGAGATTAACCTTTATGTCAGGTAACAGGGAAAGGAAGAGGATCCAGACAAATATCCACTCCCACATCGTAATTTTTCATTCTTCAGAATGCTCAATAACTTTGGCCAAAACCTGCAGGGCTCCCAAACATTTGGCTGAAGGGAAATAAAAGTCTTGCAAGAGCCAGGCCCGATACTGTGGGTGTTTATTTGGAGTCTCTGCTCCTTCCACTGAACTCCAGGAGTCTCTGCAGGATTCTGTGGGCGCTTCCAGGAGCTCAGGGCGGGTTCCAAGGCCCCGCTGGCTCCAGCTCTCGCTGCCTGGCAGGAGCAAGCCCGTGCTGCCCTGCAAACCGGCTCTGCTTAGGAAAGGGCTCCCTCTCCTGCTCCTGCTGAGGCCACAGCAGCGCTCCGAGGGAAGGGAATGGCTCCGATCCCTCCCTGCAGGGATGGTGCACAGCACGGCAGCACATCGCACGGAGTGTGTTCTGCTGCGGGTCACCCCCCTTCCAGACCAGCTTCTCCTTTTCAGCTCTTGGACTCCAAAGCTTGAGGAGTCCAAATACACCTGAGTGAATCACGGAATTATGGAATTGTTTCGGTTGGAAAAGGTCTCTTAAGATCGAGTCCAACCAGTAACCCAGCATTCCCATGTTCACCACTAAACCCTGTCCCCAAGTGCCACATCCACACACCTTTTGAACACTTCCAGGGGTGGTGACTCCACCACTGCCCTGGGCAGCCTCTTCCAATGCCTTCAGTGAAGAAATTTCCCCTGATATCCAAACTAAACCTCCCCTGGCCCAGCTTGAGGCCGTTTCCTCTCATCCTGTCCCTGTTCCCTGGGAGCAGAGCCCGACCCCTCCCCGGCTGCCCCCTCCTGTCAGGGAGTTGTGCAGAGCCACAAGGTCCCCCCTGAGCCTCCTTTGCTCCAGGCTGAGCCCCTTTCCCAGCTCCCTCAGCCTCTCCTGGGGCTCCAGCCCCTTCCCCAGCTCCGTTCCCTTCCCTGGACACGCTCCAGCCCCTCAGTGTCCTTCTTGTAGTGAGGGGCCCAAAAGTGACCCCAGGACTCAAGGTGAGGCCTCACAGTGCCCAGCACAGGGGACAATCACTGCCCCACTCCTGCTGCCACACTATTGCTGGCACAGGCCAGGTGCCATCGCCCTTCCTGCCCACCTGGGCACTCCTGGCTCATGTTCAGCCACTGTCACCAGCATGCCCAGCTCCTATTTTCCTATAAAACTATTTTCCCACTGGGCAGCTTTCCAGCCACTCTTCCCCAGCCTGAAGTGCTGGATGGGATCGTTGTGACCCCAGTGTAGGACCCAGCCATTAACCAGTGAAGTTTGTGCAAGACTTTTTTACTGGGTTTTTTTAAAACGGTTTTCCCAAAGAATTCCATCCCGTCCACCATGCCCCTGAGGCTCATCCATAAGGAACTACACATTCACTGATTATCAAATACCAGGAATACACTCAATGTTCCCAGCTTTGCTGGGGAGCTGCCAAAGGCCACTGAAGCTCTCTCATCTACCTCAAGTTCACGCTGAGTGTGAGGTAAAAAACCACCCCGAGAGCAGAAACGATGAAGTGATGGGGCAGCACCACCTTACAGGCCCGGTCAAGCTGTGTGAAACCAGAGTTTTAAGACTTTAGACTGCAGTACTTTGGCCTATGACACAGTAATCTTTTACAAATTAAACGAGCCAATGCACTGTGTAATGCTTGCAGCTCTTTTTCAGTTGATTTCTGGCTCCAGAGAGGAACAAAGTGCCACTCCTGGCACGTGTGCAGCTCCACAAGATCCCCAGTTTGATAATTCCCACAGCCCCTAACATAAATGACCCA
This sequence comes from Mohoua ochrocephala, assembly GCA_013398855.1. NCBI lineage: Eukaryota > Metazoa > Chordata > Aves > Passeriformes > Acanthizidae > Mohoua > Mohoua ochrocephala. The sequence continues at coordinate 186,846 of VZTA01004792.1, forward strand.
AGACATAATTGATCCCTTCTCAACAGGGCCTCCACACGTGGTATCTCAGGCTTATAAGAAATTAAACTGGAAATCAAAATAACAATAATAATTTTAAGAAATGTGGCTGCAGTTTTAGTGTATAAATAAACAAAATGCTATGCCTCTCACTCTTAAATTTCACCCAGAAAAAAAAAAGATTAAAAAAAAGATCAATTAAGAATATAAGAGAGAGAAAAGCCAAAAATAAATATTCAGAGCTCACAGGAGACACTTCTAAAACTTTTATATCATTATGAAATCATGCAGAACAACAATAGAAAAGCTGTTTTAGCATAATGTTCCCAGAAATACTCTCACCTGTGGCCTGACAACCGACTCTCAGTTTTCTTGAGGGATCTTTCCTTCTTTTCTCTCCCAGCCCCTGAATGTCTGTGAGGGGCACTAACTTTAAGGCTTTTTTCACTGCTGTCTCCACCAGAGCCTGGAAGGGATTTTCTTTCTTCAGTCTTGGCCCTCTCTCTCTCAGACAGCAGCTTGGATAAAAAGTCATCTGGATCTTTGGGGCTGTTCCTTGGTTTTTCGGAGGCAGAACCGGTGTGTGAGCTTGGCACAGTCTTGGATGTGAATTCCAGGTCTGATTTTGTTGGAGATGCTTTGCTTTCCTGAAAATCGGTGCTTGGGACACTCAGGTCGTGCTCTTCGTGCCCCTCACCCCTGAGCTGGGCTGTGCCGCTGACGCTCGTGGATCGTTTGGAAAGCCTCCTTTTTTGGGGATCCTGGGGAAAAAGTGTCATGACAGCCACAGATTAAAATTCTACCGCTCTTTAAATAAATATGAGAAGCAAAGGAAAGCTCTAGCACTGATTTCTGAGCCAACCTATTCGTTTATTTTTAGGAATCGGCCTATAGAGTAAATCAGATTTTTTTAAAAATCAGTAATTAAATAAGAGAAACACTTTCACTTAAAATTTGACCAGTATTAAAGATATTTCCATTGAAATATGCTCTCCTTTACCCAAGGAAATCAACAAAATACCTCCTAAAAGCTTATCTTGGGGTTGTACCCAACTCAGGAAATCAAGATATAGAAGATATTTTAGTGGTATCTACCACTGGTCTTTATTTCTAAACCAGAGATATTTATAAATACCCAACTAATTCATTTAACTTCCACATGCTCTTCAGTATTATCTAAATGTCAAAGCTAAAATATTTCAATTTCTTATTATTACGAGCTTAATTTGACATAGCAGAAGTCCCTGTCTAAATAAAAGCAGCATAAAGGAAAAAAAATAGAAATTTTTAAACTGTGTTTTGAGAGCACTTCTTGATGGAATAAGGTCTGATTTGATCAATTCTGAAACATATTTAGAACTGATAGAAATTTTCGGTTTCAAACTGCTACTGATTACATGTGGGGTCTTGGAAAAACCAGGGTAAAACAGATACCGTGAAGGTAAAAAAGCAATTTTCATAGGAAAATGGAAAACAAAATCTGTCAAGAGATCTCCAGAATGGGAAAGATTTATAAAGGAATTCAGTGACCCGGGATCAGAGACATGCAGGGGGCAGTTGCCTGCAGTGGTTATATCTGAAATTCTGAATGAAGCAGACCAATTTCCCTAACTTACCCCAACTTTTCAGCCTGCAGATTTAATGGATTAACATGCAGAAGTCATTCGAATGCTATGTGCAAATGATTTTTATCCCAGCAGGCTGGATATAAAAATCCATGGGCAAGCCAAATATTTTGTTAAGTGTTGGGAATCACCTCTGGTGGACTCGCTACGGGTCCAGCCATCATTCCCCTGGCAATGAGACCAGCCCTGGGCCTCGACTTCTCCTTCCCTGTGGATTTCAGCTCCTCAGAAATCGGAGCTGCCTTTAAATCCTCCCGACTGTCTTTTAACTTCTTGTCCCAAGCACAGGGTAAGTTACTGCCGTGGTTTGTCCCTGTGTGGCTTTTTTCACTTCTGTGCTGATGTTTTCTGGGCGGAGGGATTTTATCCAGTGGGTTCTCAACATCGTACCTAGAGGGGAGAAAGAGGAGAAGCTTGGAACAGCAAAGTAATACACAAGTAAATTAACAAAACCAGCTAATTAAAGCACTGTTGTCAAATTAAGCAACATTTTTATCTCAAAGTGGTAATCAAATGCAGTCACTTTTCACTTAAACATCTGGATGCAGGACTTCAGGACATTATTTCAGTATCATTATTATGTGTCACAATCGGTTATAATATGGGTAACACAATCCCATGCTTACTTATTTTGATGTAAAATGGGTTCAAACTGAAAGAGGGGAAATTTACAATGGATATTAGGAAGAAATTCTTCCCTGTGAGGGTGGGGAGGCCCTGGCACAGGGTGCCCAGAGAAGCTGGGGCTGCCCCTGGATCCCTGGAAGTGTCCAAGGCCAGGTTGGACGGGGCTTGGAGCAACCTGGGCTAGTGGAAGGTGTCCCTGCCCATGGCAGGGGGTTGGAATGAGATGAGCTTTAAGGTCCCTTCCAGCCCAAACTATTCTGAGATTGTGTGGCTGTATATCATAGCAGAAAGTACAATTTCTGTATTATACCAGACAGGACCTAAGCTACAAGCAGCAGGTCCTGTTCCTTCTCCATCTGTTTGAAAATTCGTTAACACTCTTGCTCACATCCTCTGTTCTCCTGTAACTTAGACTGACTCTACTGACCCCTCTCACTCTTTGTTCAGCTGTAGAACACTTATTTTGGTCTAAAAAGAAAGGCACTTTTGTGATGGAAATTATTTTACTGAGTAGTTCCCAGTTCTGTGTCCGTTTATAAATTTATGTTCTGTGTAACCCAAAAACACTCGCCTTCCTTAACACAAGGAAACAAGTCCCTGAACTTGTTTTTCACTCTGGGATGTTCTCCTCCATCCTAATTCATTGCAAAGCAACTCCATAAACTGGAACATCTTGTACCACAAAAATGTTCCTTTTAATTAAACTATTTTTCCAGGAGTGTGTCTCATGTTGTGAGTGCATGTAAACTGAGAAAAGCATGATCTGTCTCAGGGAGCATCATCTGCCTCTGGAATCATCAGGAAAAGTAAGGACTGCTACACCTGACCCAGCTCCACACCTCCAAGGGGTGCTGGCTCAGAGACTGTTTTAACAAGTACAGACACTCACACAAACCTCCAAAAGGAAAGTTAAATGGAAAGCAGACTCGTTAATAAGGAACTGTGCAGAGTCCTGACTGATTATACTCTCCACCCCTGAAAACATCATTAAAAATTACCCAGGTAGTTGAAATTAAAACTAATTTCAGGCACTGGCTGGTTGACCTTGGCAATCCCTGATTTTCCTTTGTCCAGAGGGGATGGCAATGGTGAGGGTGACCCTCAGGGCAGAGGGCAGGGTTAGATGGGATATTGGGAAGAAATTCTTCCCTGAGAGGATGGTGAGGCCCTGGCACAGGGTGCCCAGAGAAGCTGTGGCTGCCCCATCCCTGGAAGTGTCCAAGGTAAGGCTGGACAGGGCTTGGAGCAACCTGGGATAGAGGAAGGGGGTGCAATGAGATGATCTTTTAAGGTTCCTTCCAATGTTAACACTGCTGGGCACTGCTGTGCCCTCACAGAGCAGTGTCAGGGACTCCTCAGTGGGAGAGATGCATAAAAGGGAAAGAAAAAGGGGAAAAAAAAAAGAGGAAGAAAAAAGGGGAAAAAAAGAGGAAGAAAAAAGAAAAGAGGAAAAAAGCCTTTGCACTGCCTCCTTTTCAAGTGTTGCTTCTGAGCTCAACTTAAAACACTTTGCCTTTCCTCCCCTATAAGACATGACTCCATGGGTTTTCTTCATGCACTGATGCTCAGACTTGGTTGCTTTGAGCATGTTGCATTTTGGATGAAGAATAAAACCTGATTAATTTCCTGAGAGTGGAGGCTGGGAAGCCGAATTACACTTCTGTGCCCGTTTTAAAATCTTTCTGTGGAAGTACAGGGCTGTTACTCCTCTTTGAGGCACCAGTAAACGAGAAACTCGGTTACACGCTATGTTCACGTGTTCTGCAAGGTCTGAACCTACACTATCTGTGGCAACACTGAATTTAAGACAGTAAACCTTGCTTTTGCCTATGTAAGCCATGAATATACCTGTGGCTTGAGCACAGGTGGTTTGTTTCACCTCCAAACCTCCTTCAGTTTGAGTATCTCCAATTTAAAAGGCAGAAAATCTCCTATTTCGATGTGCTTCAGTGACTGAAAGATGCAATTGAGGTTATCAGTCTTCAGAATTGTCAGGGAACATAAAAGATCATTTTTGAAGGGTGGTTTGCACAGGAGATTTTAATAATCTGGAAAGTCAAGCTTTGTGTTATGAGGATAACTAATAAAAATGTAGCAGAGCTGAAGAAATGATACAACATTTAACACTATTGCCCTTAATTAAGAAAAACTAAGTGAACACAGAGGGCAAAGAGAAATAAATCAGACTGTACCTGGAGGCCTGAGTTTTGCTCTCATCCAGAGCATTGGCATGGTCCTCATCCGGGAGGTCGGGTGGGTGGGACGCTGAGCTCTTGCTCTGAGGAGCTGACAGAGCAGAGCTGGAACCCGTGCTCCTGGAAGTCCCACGGTGCTCCAGGAAGTAATTAGCAATAATTTCAAGCAGTGTTTTCAGTGGGTTCTCCTTTGCCTAGCCAAAAAGAGAAAGAAAGCTCTGGGTGACTATTGAAACGCTGTGTTAGTCTGGCTGCAGGGCATTATTTTCACACTGAACAGCAACTGAACATTTTAACTCCTTCCTGCAGTTACCTGTGGGTGTATCCCAGCTGTGACTGTACAAACAACCCAGGGAACTGGAAGGTGGCAGCTAGAGAATGTCAAGAGCTCAAAGGTGCTGCTGTGTTAAATGAGGGAAACACGACACAGAAAAACAACCCGTCATAGTGACTTCTGACTCTCATTTTAGCTAAATATTACAAAGTGTGGTAACTGTGCTAGAATGCACCTTTTCTATGCTGGGAGAGGGTTTTTTGAAGTGACATTTATAGATTTATATGAAGATACCTCAGGCTGCTGACCAAAAGCATCGTGGTGCCTCGAGTCATGAGTGAACTGCATATATCACATTTTAAAGGATAATAAATGCTAGAAGTGTGATTTTCACCTGCTGTGCCATATACAAAGCCACAAACAGAAATGGGCATGCAAGGATACTTCCACAGTTTGGGAAGCACCATGGATTCCCTCACCTTGTTCTGTTTGTACAAGGAGTGCAGGTGCAGGACATTCCGGAGCTCGTTCCTGTTATTGATGCTGAGCGCGGAGCGGGGAAGCTCCCGGTCCATGGTGGTGATGGTTTTCTTCAAACCCTGAGAAGGAAAAGTGTCAGACCTCGAATCTTTTACTCTCAGTTTTGTTGGGTGTGACATGAAACTTGCGGATGGCAGCAATTTGTAACCAGGTAACCCTCAGAACTTGTGCTGCTATGGTACAGCATTGAATTATCACAGCCCACGGATGTGGAAATAATTAAGGTGGCTACGTGAGATGGAAATTGCTGAACACAGAAAAACAAAAACCTCTACGAAGGTGAATTCAGCTGCTAAACAGCCTCAAAAGACCGATGGTCTGTATGAAGGGCCCTGAGCTGAAGTTATTCCAGCCAGCCTCAGGTTGGAAATCAGTCAGATCTCCACAGCATCAGCTGGTTTGGAGTCTTCAAACTTCGACTTTCAGTCTGTGGTCAGCAGCCATGGGCACCTCAGAGACAAAATCAATGAGCATCTCACTTTCTGGAGGGAGAGACCGATTTATTGTGAGTTGGATCCCAAACTAATTTAAGTGGTACAACACAAGACTACTATTTTGAGAGAGAAAGGCCTGATTCCTTCCTTTTGAAGGGTTATTGTCACAACAAAGGATTTATTTTTCTGCTGACAGAGTGTCTGGCTCAGATTTATGAAATTAAGGGCAAGTTGTGACAAATAAAGGATCATTATCCCTGTAGGCTCTCATGTGTATGAAAGATCTGGGGGAAGCAGAAGCACAAAGGATTATCAGTGCCCCTTGTTTAGAAAACGTGCGTTTGGAGACGGGATGCAAAACGTGAGACTGAGGCTTGTGCAGCACTCAATGAGACAGTGGCTGTTTAATTTCGGATATGGAACAACTCATTCCTGACACTGGGGGTCTGACATCAGCAGTATTTCCTTCGGATTTAACAGAAACACAAGGTCATACATGGAAATGCAAAGGTGGTTTTCAGCCTGCTCAATCCCACACCCCCCACATCCCTCTGGGGTTCAAAATTCCCTTTATAGTATTAAGTTTGTGATAGGTACAATGGCCTCTTTCCTCCCCTTATCTCAGTTCCCTCCCCCCTCAACAAATGGGTTTTCTGCTGAGTTATTACTGAAAATTGGCGGGGGAAAATACAGCTTAACAGTTTCTCTAAAACTGTTACCTTTTGCCTTTAAAAAAGAATAATATCAGGCTTTGTGTACCTCTTGCAAATAGAAGGACAACGGCAAAACAGGCAATTCATGAGTGAAAAAAAAGAGAAAAAAAAATTTAAAAATAAGAAATAACAAACTGAAACTGCAAACGACAAGAAAAACCAAACTGAAAGTGCCTTTCTCGATTGAATTTCCAGCCTCGCAGGCGCGTGTGGGTAATGATGGGCTTCCCCGAGCAGGAGGAAGCGGCTCCATCGCCGGCAATGAGAGGGCACTGTGGGAGATGTAGTCCTGCTGCTCACCCCAGAGCCTCCCACCCCTCACATCCAGCTGATTCCAGGCTGCAATCAGTTCCCCCGGCATCCCTCAATGTTGCCAGTCCTTCCCATTTTCCCCGGTGCCATTCCCCAAACCGGGGCTCAGCTGGGACAAAATCGAGCCAAGTTTACCTTTCTACTGAGAAACTCTCTCACCAGTGATGCGGCCACTTCTTCCACGAAGGCGTTGTCCATGTTTTAGCCCCAAAAGAGCGGTTTTGGGGTGCGGGGATGTTGCTCAGTCCATGGCAGCCCGGCGGCATCGCCGCTGCCCGGGGTGGCCGCACCGCGCCGGAGCCCGCAGGGATGTTGCTGTGGGTACCATGTCATCGGAAGCTGGGACAACTCCTCCCCCTGGGAAGGGAGGGAGGGAAGGAAAGAAGGAAGGAAGGAAGCCGGAGAGGGATTTGGGATGGAGGGAGTTCGTAGCGAGCGGCTGAGTGGTTGTTTTGAATTTAAAAAAAAAAAAAAAATTAAAAAAAAATTAAAAATTAAAAAAGAAAATAAAAATAATAAAAATATACGAGAAAGGAATGTGCAGCTCTGAGAGAGGGAACGGATTTATGATTTTTTTCTTTTATTTTTAAAGAACTAATGTGTAGTTATCTGCAGTGGAATACTTCTGGGCTAATGCAACTTTTAACCGTGCGCATGCCTTTAGTAAAACGGCCCTCTCTGCATAAAACTGTATAAAACAATTTTTTAAAAATATGCAAAAATGAAAAAAAAAAAATTGCAGCTGCTCAAATAAGCTGAATCTCAAGCTGGCAGTGTCTGGGGGGGGAGATTCATCAGCTGAGCCTTTCCTTTCAGGTTACACCCACACGATCCAGGCTGAGAGTACGGTGACACACTTCATCTTGGGGATCTGATTAAAGTACCCTGTGCCCCTGGCTGTTGAGATTCCACAGCCTGGCCAACCTCTTCCAAAATTTGGCCTCTCTTGTGTGGGTAATTCCCCCTATCAGTTCCAAATTTCCCTTGCTTCAGCTCCTGGCTGTTCTGTCTCACCCCTTTAACTGCACCCTCAGAGGTGAGTGTGGCTGTGTCTTTTACTCAACCCACATTCAATAGTTGTATACAGCATATAAAGCCTTTCCAAGTCTTGTATTTCCTTATTTTCACTGAATGATGCATGGACTCTGTTCCTGTCCCTCTGATGAACAGATGGTCAGTCAGAGTTTGAGGCATAATCGTGGTTGCTGCTCCAACATCGTGCCAGGTACAGGCTGGAGCTCTCGCTGTAGTGTGCCTGACCTGGGTGGCTGTGTCCTTTCCCCTTCAGAGATCCCTGAATAATCCCAGGTGTTCTGTTAAGCTCAATTACTTCTCTATCTTGATTAAGTTTTGGAATACAGTAGGTTTTGCCAGTGTTGTTTCATTTATCTCAGGGCAGCCTGGAGGGGATTTTGCATGAGTTTGTGATGTCCTCCCCCAGAGAGGCTGTGGCCCAGTGCTTCTTACAGCCTCCAGCCCTGCAAGCTCCATCCCTGCCCCTGGGAAAGACTCCAGCCCTGCAAGCTCCATCCCTGCCCCTGGGAAAGACCTTCTGGAGGCCAGGGTGTGGAGATTGTCGTCGGAACAGGCTGAGTCTTTTGCCAAGTTTAGCTGAGTCCGCAGTGTTCGGACGGTGGACTGTGGTGGACTGCAGGCTTTGTGTTGACCATCTGCACGACTTTTTGGAGACGAGATTCACATTCTCTGAGATTCCCTTTCTCCCAGGCCTTCAGAATGATTTTTGGTTGCATCGAGTGGCAGTGTCTGCCAAGGTGTGATGCTTTGAGGCACAAGGGTGCCTGCCTACCTCATCCCTGTGGTCCCAAGACTTGATTGTTCTCCTTCACATCAGTGACAGCCCCCTCTGGTGCAGCAAGTCCAATTTGGCAGCAGGATGCTCCGTAATCCACAGACAAAAAACCATCTTGCAATGGTTTCCCTGAGCTCTGACTTGTACCCCTGCACACTTAATCCCTTTTTTCTTCACCCATCAGCTGCATCCCACCTTTTCCAGTTTCCCAGCATCTTCACAGCTGCTGCAGAGGGATTGCTGAGGCACATTTCCCACCTATCCCTAATCTCTGTCTGAGCAAAGGGCTGCTGAGCAGCCACGCTCCGGGCATGGCTCTCCTGTCTGTGCAGGTCTGTTAATCAACAGGAACTGGGGCTGCCTTACAGGCTTCTGGTTTTAATCAGTCATGAAGCTCACAAGTGTCCCTCTCCCAGCTTCAGGGTGCCAGGGTGGGTGGCAGTCGTGGCAGGCACGTGGAGCTCACCTCCTGTCACGCAGCAGCTGGGGCTGTAGGACCTTTTGGCTGCTTCAGCATCACCAGCTACTGGTCGTGTGCAGTCTAAATACTTTCTTCTGCTTAGGGGCTAAGGGAGATGCTTCCAGTAATGTGACACTTCCAGCAATCCAGCAGATGGGAGGTCTGGAAAGGCTTCTTAAAGTTTTCTTTGAACATCGTGGTGTCTGTAAATTATTTTCCAGAGTGGTTAACACTCAATGATTGTGATAGCTCTGGCTTTTAAGAGGCTCCTGCAGTTGTCTGACAACTTTTTCCTAGAGAATTTGGGATACGATAAAGCCTGATACCAATGCAAAGTAATTAGAACAAAAGTAATTAGGTGTCGCTTGTGTAATTGCACACAGCTACGTGTGAGCTGCAGTTTGTTGACTCCCTTTGTTCTCTGCTCTGTGCTTTGGAGAACATAATTGCACTTAAGCTTGATGTTTTATACTCTCTTTAAGGTGATCTTTATTTGTCTAGTTAATGTTCCTGTGGTTTTTTTTGTAGAAATGCAGAACGTTTCATTGTATGTAACAGCAGAAAGTGAAATGTATTAAAAGAAATTTAAATGCAAAATCCAGCAACTTTTTGTGAACAAAAGGCATTTTTGTAAATGAGGGGGTTGGAGAGTGGCTGATTTGTACAGGGAAGGAGTTGGCTGGTATTGTGGTGATGAACAAGAAAGTTGGTTGATCTCCTTGTTGCCAAAGCATTTTTTTTTTTTTTGGTCCGCAGTTGTTTCTTTTTCTGTTGCTTGTCTTTTTTTCAGCCCTTAGCTTGTTCAGAGGAGTTGGGGAGGGAAATGAATTAAAACCACAAGAAAGAAACAGATGAGTCGGACCCCTGAATACACACAGAGCCACAGAATAGAGAGGAACTTACCTGGGACAGTAGTTGGAAATAAAGTAATGAGGACACAGGACAGACTGTGGGCACAAAGACACACACTGGCCAGCCCTGGCTGCTCACAGCCAGCCCCTTCTAACTCCTCACCTTTCTGTTTTCCCAGATCTCATCTTTCCCAAATCACCTCACCCCCTACCTTCTCCTGCCTTTGGTTCCTTCCCTAAACTTCCCAATAAGTTCTGAAAAACGCTTTAAAGCTCTTCCCTGCATCACACAAACCCCCTCCTTAGCCCAAAAGATGTGCAGGAGAGCCTTTTCATGGTCTCACCGATGGCTCTTCTGTGACAAGCCTCAGAGGAGATGCTGCTGGGGCTCTTTTTCTCTGGGGGAGTTGTTGGCATTCCCTTCTCTGTTGTCTGTTACTCCTCTGTGCTCCTTCAAGCTGATGGCTCCTGTGACAGCCCAGGATAGTCGGGGCAGGGTGTTTTTCAGGTTCTCCCATTCGATGCTCTCTCTGTGGTTCCACACGGTCACAGAATCCCAGAATATGCTGAGCTGGACCTTTCCTCACACAGCAGGTCTCTTCCTTCCTGCAGCTTTCTCCTCTCCAGGCTGGAGCAGCCCTGTCCCCTCTGGCACGTGCTGCACCCTCTGCCCATCTGCATGGCCCTCTGCTGAACTCAGTCCAGTTGCTCCGTGTGCCAGGGGTACCAGGAATGTGTGTGACATTTCCCACGCACAGATCATTGGGATGTGATCCAGTGTGATCTAAACCCCCCAGAGCCAAGGGGGTCAACAATTCCCCTCAGGCATTTTCCTCAATTAACAGGCCATGCTCCTTTTAGGTGCCGTCAGCTCCTTTGCTGCCAGGACACATCACTGGCTACTGAGACCTCCACGTCCTTTCCCACAGACTATTCCCAACAACCACCATCTCCTTCATGCACTCAGAAGTCTGTTCTGGGAGGACTCATTTCATCATTTCCCCACAAACTGAAGGGAAACTGACCAGTTTGTGGGTCCCTGGGTAGAACTTCTGGCCTCTTTTTGAAGCAGGTGCAACATTTCTCTTTAATCAGTGGCTGAGGACCTCCCTGGCTGCCCACAACTGTTCAAAGGTGATGGGCAGCAGCCTTGCTATGATCCCAGTCATGCGTGTGAGAGAAGCAGCACTTCTTTGAGCCCTTAAAATCTTCTACAAACATGAACTGTGGGTGAGCTCTGGCTTTTCTGGCACCGTCTCCTCATGCCTTGGCAGCGTTTCTAAATTCCTTCATTGTACTCTGCAATCTATCACAGAGCTCCACTCGTTCAGGACTCTTCTGCTGATGTTTTCATGGTCCCCCTCGACCCATGTGAAGGAGCAGCAAGTGCCCAAGAGCTGGATGAGCCTGTCAGCTTCTCCTCAGCGTCCCTGATCCAAGCCCAGGGGGAGCAGCAAATCTCCCTGGACGGGGAGGTGGTTCTTTGTCATCTGGCTCTGGCAGCACATCCAGGTGCCAGACCCCAAGGTGGGAGCTCTGAAATGATTTGGAGTCTTGATCACCACTAATGTGGGCAGATAAGTGGTTTGATTCTTCGCCACCTTCTGAAATGTCTTTGGAAAAAGGATGAAACTGCCCTTTGAGAGAAGCTGGCCCAGGGTGCCCAGAGATCAATGGATGCCCCATCCCTGGAAACATTTAAGGTCAGGTTGGACAAGATCACCATGATCTGGTTGGAGATGTGCCTGATCATGACAGGGGGGGTTGGACTAAAAAAGCTTCCACACCAAACCATTCCATGATTCTATGATGCTTATCCCTGGAATTGCCTTGGGACTGACCTTCCTTTGTCTAAGTGTCACAGAGGTGGCTTCCCCTATGGAACTTGAAGTGTTTGTGTGCTTATCTTTGTTCTTTGTGTGTGTTCTGGATCATCTGAGATCTTTGGAAGGATTGGGAGCTGGACTGTGATGGTCTTTGTGGTTCCCTTCCAAGGCAGGGGATTCTGTGTTTCTCAGAGTGTGTATTGACAGTAAAGATGCACCTCAGTGGATTTACAGAGGTTTTCTGGATGGTGTGGTAGCATCTTGACCGATTGGACCAGAATCTGTGGTGAGCCAAATCCTTTTCTGCTTAAAAAACCCCTAAAAATTCTGTATGTAGCTATAGTTCCACCCCACAATTTGAATCTCCTTCCTTTGTGTCACCTCATATAAAGAATTGATCTTTACATGACTGCATTATGTAGATATAATTTTCTCTCCCCTGTGATTCACGTTCTTTATTCACATGAATAATTTTCTCCTTGTTCTTTACATTTTTTTTCCTAGATAAATTATTTAATGTAACAGCACTTGAAATGTTCCATTTTAAGCCCTAAATTAAGCTTGGATGGGAGAAATAGATTGGCAACATTGTATTAGGGAAGAAGCTCTATTAAATAATTGACAGATTCTTTTAAAGTGGTGCTTAAGCTCTTGAAGGCTGTGACACCCCCTTCAATTTATAGAATCTGGGTTTGAGCAAAATGATGCATTTAGCCTGAACCTGGCTCATTTGTGCGGGTATTGATTAGAAATAATTCCATTTCACTTCTGCGATTGCACATTTTATTTAAAAATAAAAAATTTATTTTTTATGTTGAGTTTGTGTTGACTGTGAACAGGAATACAGGAAATTATTGCTGATACACTGAAAAAAAAAGTATTAAAAGAGGGAAGGTGTTTTTGGGGTGGGTGACCTGCCCTTGCCAGCAGCTTTGCAGGTTCACATTGCAGAGAATGAGGCCCAGCTGTGGTGGTTTCTTAACAGCTTTGGTTTGGGCCGATATTTCTCATGCATTGGAGCTGATTCACTACAAAAGGATGTCAGAGATGTGGGAATCTCCCCAAGGTCTGGGTCAGAAGAGCCCAGTACAAGAAATTCACTGAGTGTTTCTGCTCCATTTTCTCCATCGAGCATTCCTGGTGATTCCTTAGCTGGCCTCCTGCTTTAATGCTTTTCAAGAACTTCTTCCCATGAAGTTGAGTGTCCACTGCAAGGTGCTGTTCAAATTAATTTTCATCCTCTTAATTTCTTGTTTAGCTTTGACCTGCCATGTTTTATGCTTTTCTGCTCTCTGCATGTGGGCAAGCTTTCCACTTCTTTAAATTCTGACCTTTTCCTTCCGACTCCTGAACTCCCTGTTTAGGAGCAAACCAAGCAAACATTAATTGGATTTTCTTTCTTCTTTTTTTCCTTTTGGTCCATGTTTTAGCTGGCCTTCTAACCCAGTATTCTGTGTAGTCCTTGGATTGTTTGTAGATGTGATAGTTCCTGCTTTTGGGGCTGTTCTTTTCATCATTTTCTTGTCTAATAGCCTTGTTTCTACATTGTTCCATTTCTTCACATTTTTTTATCTGGTGCTTTTTTCACTCATCAGCTCTTTTCTACAGCAACCCAATTTTGTTGTGAGCACCACTAAAAAACAGCTTTTCCAGTGATTCCACTTGAACTGTTTTCCAAGCACTACTTGAGGCTAAATCCCAAACAGCATCTTTCCTGTGGGTTCCTGTGTAGGTTCTTCTAGAAGTTTTGAGTTTGCTTCTCGTCTTGAAGAATTGCAGACCCATTCTGTGTGTGGGTGATTTAACTGCTCTCAGTCCCAAATTTACACTTTCTGTGCTCAGCATTTCCTGATCACTGTCATTGCCCTGGTGGGAATCCAGTTCCAGTGCTAAGCTAGAATTAGATTATGGGATTCCTGGCCTCAAGTGTTCTTCCACTCTTCTCTTTCCCTATAACATCTTCCTGCTGTTACACTACAAACATACATAATTCTCTAATAATTCAACCAGAGCACAATTTGCCTGTTTGAGGCTGCTGCAGTCCCAGCCCTGGGAGCCTGCTCTGGCATCTCCCTCCAGAGAATCTGTCATTTAAAGAGAAGATTTTCCAAGGATCATCTTGTTGCCTGTGTTTATCAGACCTACCTTCATTTAAGTGTTGGAAGTCAAAGGTAGAAATGACTGGAGGAGTAAAACAATAGTGGCAAGAAATTTCATAAAGCTTTTCAAGGATGAGATGTTAAGCTGATGCTTGAAAGCTGTGACACTTTTTTCCCGCTCAGGAATGCTGCTGTAAATCAGTGCTGCAAAAATTAGCCTGTCAAGTTGATACCTGAAGAATGCGCTCTTAGGGAAGAAAATACTAAATTATCACCCACCCTCTGAACACTTCAGTATCAAGGTAACTTTCTGCTGCTGTGCTGGCTGAAACCAGCAGAATCTGCCTGGGCCACAAGTGGATTCTGTTTATCTTGTTGTGTATTGTTTAATCAGTGTTGAATCATAGAATCACAGAATGGGTTGGGCTGGCAGGGACCTTAAAGCCCATCCAGTTCCAACCCCTGCCATGGGCAGGGACACCTTCCACTATCCCAGGGTGCTCCAAGCCCCATCCAACCTGGCCTTGGACACTTGGACACAGGGATGGGGCAGTCACAACTAAGCAGGACCCCTGGCGAAGCTTTACTGTCTGGAGTGGCTGGAATTCCTTTGTCCTGCTCTTCAGGTGCTCTCCTGCTGACTGTAATCCTTCTCCAGACACTGAGCATCTTCTGTTGGATGTGAGGAACGGGATGGATTGAGGTTCCCCTCTCCCAGCAACTGTAGTTTAAAGCCCTTGTTATTATTATAGCCCCTGTTACTTTAGACCTTGTTATTAAAACAAATCAAAAGATCTATTTTGATAACTGTCATGTTGGTTTGGATTCCTCCAGTGTAGTTTGGTTAATATTTCCTTCAGAACTGTTTTGATGCTGGATTAAAAAGATGTTTCATCTTGTGAAAAAGAAAAGGCATGGCATCAGGCTTTTTTTTCCCCAGCATACTTCACTCCCCATCAGTTTATGGAGAATTGGGAACAAAGGACAGGCCTTCAAAAACCCTTCATTTTTACACTGCCTGGCAGCCTTGGCTGCTTCTCTGTGCAGTTCCGAGTATTTCAGAGTTACAAGCAGCAAGCAAGTAATCACAGAACTGCCAGGCACAGTTTGAAATACAGCATCACAATCCCTTGTATAACTCATAAACTCTGAGCTGTGGCATTGTTTCAATCTGGAGCTTCATCCATCTTTTTGTCTCGCTCGTCTGGTGAAGGAGGACTGGTTTAATTGGAATCTCAGCTTTCTGCTACAGAAAAGTTATGAAACACAGGTAAGAATCAAATTTCTTCGAAGAAATGAAAGCCAACAATATGTACTTGCCCACCACTGAGTTTTATAATTGCATCCAAGGCCTTGAGAGGAAGCAGCTGTGTAATTTATAATTTTGTTGTAGTATTTCATGTAGGTTTATGATGGATGCCTTGTTCCTCCTGGGCCCTGTTGTTAAGGAGCTGCTGGAATCCTGACTCACTGTTAACCATAGCCTGTGTGTAATGACACGTGTGTCTTTTGGGTACAATGCTGTTACTAGTTTCCTAACATCAGGTTGTCATATCCCCACGAACATTGCATTTTAAATAGTTAAAAGCTAATTTAGTCAAAATCTCTGGGACTGTTTGCTAATGCAGAGTATTAGGGAGCAGGAGGCAGAGGCCATTGTCTCACCTTAATGCTTGGAAAATAGTTATGAACAAATGTTGGCCATTATCCTGTTGGAAATATGGAATCAATGCAGCTGCACAGCGGGGCTGTACTTGGAGCATTCCCACAGCATCTGGTAACAGCAGGATTTGCTGCTCTTTCTTTGTGCAACCCTTCCGTGGTAGCTGATAGCCTGTTTTTCTTGTGTTCTCCCCGTTTTTATTCCATCCTGTCCTGTGGGTGACTGTCCTGACATCTGCTGAGGCTCTTACAGAAATCCAACCGTCCCTCACAGTGCTATTTCTCCACCTTCCCACTGTTATTTATGTTCAGCAGTTTCTAATTATATCCAGCAGTTTTTCATGGTCTGTTCAGCTGGCTGAACTTCATCCCAGTGCCCCAACACCTTCTCACAGACCTCAACAAAAGCACTGTCAGTTTGGTGGCTACACAGTTTTCTGTTTCTACAACATCCTGCCCCTCAAAGATCCACAGAAACTCTGTGGGGAGATGTCACTGCTCCTGAATGATCTCCAGTACCAGCCAACGTGGCTGTGTGGAAAATCAAGAGTCTATTTTTGATGTTTAAATAGGAACTGGCACTGTTGTCAGGAAAATAATTAACTCCAATCCAGTGGTGAACAGTAATGTCTTTTGGCACATAGAATGAGAAATAAACAAAATGAAGAATAAATTAGAGGGACCAAACGCACGCTCTGGCTGTCAAGTCATATTTCAAACATCCTTTTCCCCTTTTAAGATTTTTTCCCTCAAGGTACAACATATGTTTAATACGAGAATGTGAATCAGAAAAATACAGGAGATGTTTTCTTTTTCTGTGCGTATCACTGTCAGCAGAATAAGATGTTTCCTTGTCCTCATCATGCTTTTGCTGGCTTTGATGGAATCTGTCAGGCTCCCGCTCTGGACTAGCCTGGCTCTTACATCTCCTCTGTAAACCTTTATCCTTGAGCATCACTTCTTACGGTATCCAGTTGTTCTGACGGAGGTGGAAATAAGAGATTTTGATTTGAGTTTGAGATCCCTTTCCCTTTTATTTTTCCTTTGTGAGGGGATTTTAAGATGGACATAAGATGGAGCAACCAGAAGGCCCTGCCTTGGTGTCCTTTCAGACACCTGTAAAGCTGTTAAGAATGAACCGAAGGCCTCTACTTCCCGAAGTTTTGCCCTCAGATTTCTGAGTCCATCTCAAGCTTTTCCTCCTCCTGTGGGTTTTGAATTCAGGTATGAATTATCATCACCTCATGCCAAGTTGTTGCTGTTCTGTTTGGTTTATACACAGTTACACCGAGGCATTGGCACACTGAGCGCTTTTCTTCCCGGTGCCATCCTATTGTCCCTTTCCTAAGGGAAAGTACAAATTACCTGCATCTTCGGAGCAGTTTTGTCTCAGGTAAATGCCAATGTTCCCCCCACCATCTCTGCAGGGTGGCTGTTCAGTGCTCTGCATGCTGCAAGACACTCTTTTCTTCCCCTAAAATGTCCGACCACTTTCTGACTATTAAGGAATTCACCTGCTGTGAACAACGTGCCCAATGCCTCTGTTTTTTATTTTTTTCTCTCAGCAATGAGCAAACTGCAAAAGATTTTACATCTGTCCTTAAAAAGCTTCTCCAACTGTAGTTTTCAAAGGTTCTTTTTGTAGTTTTCAAAGGCTTGACATTTCCTTTTTTTTCCTTTTCTCCCACAATTTGCAGCCCACTGCACACTTCTCTTGGATTTGAAGTGTTTGCTCTCCTGCTCCTCCTGGTACTTTCTGTCCTCTTCCTGAAGAGGGTCACTTTGCCAATTTACAGGGGATGGGCTGTGTAAAAACAATGGGTCTGGGTTTTTTTTTTTTCTTCTTCTAGACTGGAGTGCATGATCATGGAATCCCAGAATGCCAGAATGGGTTGGGTTGGGTTGGGTTGGGTTGGGTTGGGTTGGGTTGGAAGGGACCTTAAAGATCATCCAATTCCAAACCCTTGCCAGGGACAGGGACACCTTCCACTATCCCAGGCTGCTCCAAGCCCCATCCAACCTCACCTTGGACGCTTCCAGGGATCCAGGGGCAGCCACAGCTTCTCTGGGCACCCTGTGCCAGGGCCTGCCCACCCTCACAGGGAAGGATTTCTCCCTAATATCCAATTTAAACCTGTCCTATGTCAGGTTAAAGCCACTCCCCCTTTTCCAGTCCCTACATGCCCTGGCATTGACCTGTCTGCCTACAATGTGTTATTTTATTGGGAATTAAAATTTAAAAGGCATGAAGAGGGAGAAAAATTAGAAAGACAGCTGCATGCAGGCTGTATTTATGTAAATGGACTCATTTCTAAAAACCAGGTCATGAATGAATTGAGAATTTCCTTTAAATCCCACATTCAATGGCTCAGAATTTTAGCTGTTGCTTTTTCCTCTCCTTTCTTCTGTCTTGTGTTTTAGAGTAAAATCTTCACTAAAAATTTGCTAAGGATTGTCCATGATAAATGCTGCTGTCCTTGGAGCCTGCAAAATAAACTGTAATTTACTGATTTGATATTAAGTGACACCAAAATGTACATCAGAACACTGGAGTGTGTTCATTTTGTTGTAAAATGGGAGAGCCAGAGGAGGAACCATTTGTTAAATAGGTACAGAAAGAAATCAGAGCTTAGGCAAGGAATTTTTTTTGCTTCAATGTGGACAAGGTGGACAGCTAAAATTATTTATGAAAATGCCAAGTAAAACATGAAGGGTTTTTTAGCTCCTCACTGCAGTCTGATGTTGAAACACTAGGGAGAGCTCCCGATTCATGGTTTCGTTTTTCCAGAGGCTTGTTTGGAGAGCTGAGCGTCCTCATGTTCTCCTAACTGTGAATAAAAGAGAAACTTTCAACAGAATATTGCCTTTTTCTCATATCACAGCAAATTTGCGGCTAGTTGAAGTTGAAATGTAATTTAATACAAGAATTAAACAATTTTCTCAGTACTGAATGAACAAAATGCTGATTTTACAGATCCTCATCTGCTGCTTATCCAAATGTGGTTTTTTATCTTCACAGTAACAGTTCCAGGTGTTGGGAACCCACTTGAAACAACTTTTTTCTTTTATTCCGCTCGGAGAGCAACACGGGAGTTTTGGTGCCGCACTAGAATTTTGATCATGCATTTTTGGAATATCTTCCCTGTCGCAGTGGTCCCAACTATTCTAAATTTCCTTTGTGGTATTTGGGAGCGTTTGGGTAAATGAACCACAAGCAGTAGCAGCATTTCCGTTCCTTGATTGGATGAGCAGCTCTGGCATGAATCACATTCTTGTGTGTGTACAGATCCTCTCTGGAGCCTCAAATATGCACCCCTGAGATCTCCAAACTAATTTCTTCTGAGTACTTCTGCTAAAAAAAGGAATGCTTGGATATTTGCTGAGAGCCAAGCTAAAGTCTATCTGTCCCAGGCTCCTGCAGGAATCCCAGCCTTTTGTTGCACAGTATTTTGAATAAGTTCCAGTCCAGCAGCTTACAAACTTGTTTGGGTTTGGTACCCAGGCTGTGCGACCAATTCAGTCTATTGAGAGCTGCAGAACTGCACGATAACTGAAAATGGTTCATGTTTGGATTGAGAAAAAAGGCTGAAGCCAGACATAAGTGTGCAGGCCTTGGGTATGTGGTCATGTGTATGTAGATAAATTAAGAAAGAACATATTGTGGTTGATGTCCTGGCCGGTTTTTCAGCCCTCAGCATTGCTGCCGTCAAAAACAAGGCAGTTTTATTCTGTTATTTGCATCCCAGCCCCTGGATAATGGCAAATTCCCACATGGTCTTCTAAAATATATTTGACTCAGAATTAGATTAACTGACCCAGACCTTACTGCAAGGTTTGGAGTTCAACTTTGGGAGGCAAATCCATGTTTTGGAGAAACAAGAGGATGAAAACTTCGGGTTTAGACTAGATCTACCCGGGTCTGGTCTAGTGGAAGATGTCTCTGCCCTTGACAGTGGAATTGGAGCTAGATAATTTTTTAATGTCCCTTCCACTCCAAACTCTACTATAATTCTGTGTTTCTATGATACTGGGTATTTCAAAAGAAAGTGCAAGAAAATCTGCAGTGCACAGGTCTGGCTAAGCTTTGCTTCTATTCTAAAATTGTAATGGCACCCAGAAGATCTCATTTCCACTGGATTCTCTCTTCCTAACAACAGTCCTGGTGGCAAAGAACTCCATCCACGCCTTAAAAACAAAGATTCATAGAAATGGAGTAAGGAATGAGTTTAATGAGATCCACGAAGGGCACGTGATTTGAGTGGGAGTAGAATTTACAGCTCGTCCCCATCTCTCCTGCACCAGCCTGGGTCACACAGATTCTGCTGCACAGGTGAGCCTCAAGAAGAGGTGCCTGGTTTGGATGTTACCATTTCACCAGTCACTTTCCCCACGTTTTAACTGGGAGAAATCCTCGTGGAGCTGAAGCTTCCAGTGGCAGAGGCTTCCCAGGAGCGGGCTGTGAGTGCAGGAGGCCGGAGAACAACACTGCTCACGTGCTTCCAAAGAGGTGTCTGTGGCCTCTTTGTTTTCTCCTGTTGTCCGTGGGCGTTCTCAAAGTTTAATCCTTCATTTGTTGAGGCACGTTTCCCTTCTAATGTTTATGCATGAGCAAATATCTATTTACTCCAGCATGACTGTAAGGTCACAGTTGTTGCTAACGTGAGTGTCACTGCTTTTGTTTGCTCTGTTTCCCGGGGTGTTTATTCCCCTCTAACAATGCTCTTCCTTTTTTGAACAACTGCTCTCATTAGCGTGGTGTTGTTTAATGATAATGTCTAATTGTTAGAGCCTCTGCTTCCCCCTGCCAGATGTGTGGGGAGGTTTTGTTTATAGGACAAGATTGTTCAGTGAAAACGTTCACGGGAGTGGCGTTGGATTGGGAAATGGAGCAGGGATTGATTGCAACAGGAACGTTCAGTTGAAATTAGGTACAGTGAAATTGCAGGGGAAAGTAAAAATTATTTTTAATTGAGATTCTGGAGAAGAAGTAAGGCCAAATCTTTCCCGTTCAGACAGTCTCTGATTTACAGTTAAAATTACTATTAAAATGTTTGGCTGTTAAGAACATTCATCTTCTATGAAATCAAACTTGTGTTGTCTCCAATGTCAGTTTTGTTCCTCCCTCCCGTAACAGACTGTCCCTGAACCTTGAATCTCTTTCAAAATTCAGAGGTATTTAAAATTTGGATTTAAAATGGTTTGTGCCTGAGGGCTGTTCCTATTTCACATGTTCATCTCATTTGAATGAAGACCTTGAGGTCTGCCCAGCCATCAAAGGTATTGGAATTTGCTCTTCTGGAGAAACATTAAAATTTTTCACTGGGGGGAATGGAAAGGTAAAATTCCAATGGAAATTGTGTCCTGCTTTTCCAGCAGCCCTAGCAAGCATTTCTCATCCTGTTTCCCTTCCTACTGAAGGCATGCCTTCCATATTAGAAGCTTGTTATAAATTACAAGCGTCCAGAAGGAAGCTTTGAAACATTTGTGGCTGTAAGATATTCCTGTGCTCTCTTTAGGATCATCACTCAGGCTTTATCAAAAATATCTACGGTCTTATGTTCATGTTTTTTGAGGGGAGCTAATTATAGATACTAGAACTAGCTGAAGTGGAGGAGGGTTTTTTTCTTTTTTCTTTTTTTCTTTTTTCCTTTTTTTTTTCTTTTTTTTGGGTGGAGGCACCAAGCCAAGCTCCTCATTACAAGGTTGCACAGTTTGTTGCCTGTGTAGGCCCGGGGAGCAGATGGAGGGAGGGATAGGGACTCTCTCAAGTAGAACTGGCTGGGAAACCGTGCATCTGCTTTGTGAAAAATAGGGACACTTTGGAATACGTGTGGCTGCCAGGATGGATCTATAGGGCTGGTGCTGCCGTGATGGATGGGGGGAAAAGGCAGCTCTCCTGCAGCAGCAGCAGGCTTTGCTGTCAAAGACAAGCTCTCACCCATGTCAGATGCTGCTTTTGCAGCAAGATTCAAGCCCAGGAGTTGTTGTCTCAGGGTGACAGAGCACCCTACAGAGAGGGGGAAAGAAGAGAAGGGGGTTTGCGTGTGCAAGTTGCTCTAAAACGTAGTTATTTTTCCTTATTTTCCAGACATTTGAAAGCATGATACCTTTAGGCCTAAAATTTCACGAGGGCATGTAGTGACAGGACAAGGGGGAACAGCCTTGAGCTGAAGGAGTGCAGGGTTAGATGAGGATACTATAAAGAGATATTAGGAAGATATTAGGAAGAAATATTGGGAAGAAATTCTTCCCTGTGAGGGTGGGGAGGCCTTGGCACAGGGTGCCCAGAGAAGCTGTGGCTGCCCCTGGATCCCTGGAAGTGTCCAAGGGGAGGCTGGACGGGGCTTGGAGCAACCTGGGATAGTGGAAGGTGTCCCTGCCCATGGCAGGGGGTGGGGCTGGATGGGCTTTAAGGCCGTTTCCTACTCAAACCATTCTGTGATTCTCTGAAAATGTCACTGATGACCTGCTCTACCCATGGCTTTGATAAAATCTGGTTCAATGTTAACTTCATCTCGGTCACACCCACTTGATGCTGAAGGATTTCCACGGTCCCAGCAGGAGACACCCTGTTCCTGTGGCTTCATCTTGACAAGGTGAAGGGTCTTGCTTGGGTCAACCCTGCCTCTACTTCACAAGGTTGTAAGAAGCACAGAAGTACAGAATTACAGAGTTGTGTCTCTACTTGTTAGAATTACAAAGCCATTTCGGTTGGAAGGGATCTCTGGAACTCTTGGTCCAACCTTGGTTTCGAGCAGGATACACTTCCAAGCCAGATCGTGTGGCCTGAGGATTTTCTTAGCCGAGTGCTGAAAATCCCCAAGGACAGGGATTCCACAGCCATTCCAGGCACCTGTCCCGCTGCTGCACCCGTCTCACATTGATAAAAGCTGTTGCTTGTTCCTCCCAAATTCCCCTTGGTGCAGTTTGTGTCCATTGCCTCCTGTCCTTTCGGTCTGGTTTTGTCTTCCCCATAACCTTTGTCTAGACAGCTGAAGGCAGGAATTGGATTCCTTGCAATAACCTTTCTAATTTGGTGCAATTGGAACAGGAAAAGAGGATGACTGCAGCCAAAGGAACACTCATTTTACGTTGGCCATATATTCATGGACATTTCTGCCTGCTGACCCAACTCACCCCATGGAATAGATTTCATCAGCACATCCCTATCCCCCAGGTTAATTCCTCTAAGCAACGCACCCCAGAGAGCGGAATTTTCCTGCCTTTTTTATTTTAACTGTTCTAAATTAGATAATTACTTAGAGCCCTGACAGATTTACAAGAGTAATTGCCTAATTTTATGAGGCAACACTACCGAAAACAAAGATTTCTTCATTTAAATCGGGTCTTGAAAAGGAAAGTCTCGCTGGAAGTGTTTGAATAACGCCTGAAAAATCCACTCCCTGAAGTTCAGCTGGTCACTGGGGAAGAAGCAGTTTAGACTCTGGCCCAGCCAGAAGCAGCACAGCGAACTGGAGATGCTTGGAAAGGAAGAGAAGGACAAGTGGGAGGACACAAGTAAGGAGATCCACAATAATGATTTAAAGACCTTGATGAACCCTTCATCAGCAAGCTGAGTTCAATTTCCATCTGATTTCTTGGGTTTTTTTCTATTTTTCTCTCCACTTCTAGTCATTCAAAACAACTGCTTGTTCCAGCAGTATCGACCCTGGGTTGAATTTGATCCACTCTGTCCTGTTTCATTTTGACTGGCAGCATTTTGGGGCTCTCAGAACAGTGGGATACTCTAGAGTAAGGGCGTATATTGGAAAACAAAATAGTAAAATTCAAAATTATAGGAAATCTGTTTCTTGCCATTGTTACATTCGGCTGAAGCATTTTTCTGACTCTCCTCACAACTGTAAAATGTCAGAATGGCTGTTGTAAATCAAACAGCAGGGTTTTGGCTTCTCCGTCCCTTCCTGATGTGCAAGTGAGGGGTCCCAGTTACTCCCTACCTGTGGCATTTTGTTCCCCTTGCAATGAAATCAGCCCCCAGCTAAATTTCTTACTGTCTTTAATACTGCTTTCAACACATAAAAGGGATCCTGAAGCCAGGTGGGTTTAACAGAGTTCTAATTTTATTGTGTTTGATCACTTCAGAATCCCTTTTTCATGGACATGCTGGGAGAACTAGTGATGGGCTTTTCTGCATGTCCACGAGATCTGTACCAAACCCAACCTGCCTTCAATCAAGAGGGCTTTTGTTCCAGGAGCTTCTACCCTGAAGGCAAGATCTTGTAAAAACTGTGCAAGTGCTGCATTTTCCCTGCAAAGTGAACCATTTTCCCAATGGCTGAGGACATCACAATTCATCAGGTGACTTAGGGATCTGGATGGATTTTTTTCCGCAACATCAGATTTGGAGCAAGGTGCTGAAATTCTGGGTGGCTGAGCTAAGTGCAGTGCAGCAGGCAGGTGGCATTTGGTGAGTGATTTGTGCCATCTGCTCAAGAATTGTGTCTCAAAGAGGTGGGATAAGTCACCTCCTGGGGGTGCCAGTCTCCCCATTTCCTGGAGATGGAAGCCTGGAGGAATAGTTGGGATCAAATGGCCAGATAACGTTGTGCCAGCTGAGCACCTGGAGCTTACTGTCCGGCTTAAGAGGAGTGAAAATCAATGAAATTGAACCTTCTTGGCTCACATTTTGGCTTTCTTAGCCATCTTTGGCCAGACCAAATGATTAAACAAATAAACAGGATATTCCACTGAAAGTTAAAGGAATCACAGCATGGTTTGGGTCGGAAGGGACAACAAAGAGCATCTCCTTCCACCCTCTGCCACTGGCAGGAACACCTTTCACTAAACCACACCTGGATGGATCTAGTCTAAAAAACATCATCAGGATTTTATCCTCTTGGTACTCCACATCACGAGTTTACCTCCAAAACTTGAACTCCGAACTGCTTTTTCTGCTTTTTGAGCATAAAAGCCCAGATGCAAATATTTCCACAGCAAGTAAATAAATCACAGAATCCTGGAATGGTTTGAGCTGCAAGGGACTTGAAAGATCATCATTCCAACCCCCTGCCACGGGCAGAGACACCTTCCACTATCCCAGGTTGCTCCAAGCCCCGTCCAACTTGGCCTTGGACACTTCCAAGGGATGGGGCAGCCACAGCTTCTCTGGGCAACCTAAAGGAAGACCCTGAGCTTGTTGTAGAAGTAGGAATCACAGAATAAGCTGAGTTGGAAGGGATCCATCAGGATCATCGAGTCCAACTTCTGGCCCTGCACAGGCACCCCAACAATCCCACCCTGTGCCTGAGAGCATTTTCCAAACACTCCTTGAACTCTGTCAGGCTGTGACCACTTTGATACAAGGTGCTGATGTGTTTTTACTTTTAGGTACTGACATTGCAGCTCTTTTATTGCTGTTTACTGTGGTGGCTCCTCTCCTGAGCCCGTGTTTTTTTCAGTACCAGCCATCCCCCTGCAAATTGCTATGGCAATAGAAATCAAGCACAAAAACAGTCCTGCCCAAACATGTAAGGATTTATTTACCCACATCATTGGCCTGCATACTTTCTCAGGAATATTTTTGGGGTATCAGACTCAGAACAGAATGAACCGAAAACTTGTGTTTAGTATGAAATATATGGATGACAAAATGACAGGTCCTAGATGCCCAGTTATCCCAGGAGGATTGGCTTGCAGAAAATAGGTATTCTACTTATTTCAGAAAACAAGAATCCTTCCTGTTACAACAGGCCACTCAACCCCTGATGGTCTTATTTACTTTTTTGGGGAAAAAAATCACTCCAGAGTCTGCCATACTAATGAGGAACAAGTCTACCCTGTTAATCAACTTGGCTCCCTGCTTTCTATGATCTGTGATTGGCCGTGCTGGTTAATTCCCAGGCCCTCTCAAAGAGGCAAAAATCAACTCCTTTGGGAGTCAAGCCTGGGTTTGGTTGGTTGCAGAATTTCTGTGATCAGACAGGCCTCTGTATCGTGTGTCCTCCAATTCACATCTCAAAATGATTCCAGGAGAAAAGCTAATCTGGCCCTACGTGCCAGGGACTGACAAGTGCTTGAGAGAATTATGATTCTTTTAGTGAAAAAGTAACAATTTCTCATTGAAATCTGTGCCAGGGGAGGCTTAGATTGGAACAGGAGGAAGCATTTCTTTGCTGAGAGGGTTTTCAGCTGCCCATTCACCAGGAGCTTCTCTGAGAGCCTGGGATTGCTCCCTGGTGTGCCTGCATTTAGTATAGAAGTAGGATTAGGATTAAGGGGGGAAAAAAAACCAATAAAAACCAACCAAAACCACTTTTTGGTGTTTTCAGACTTCCTAAAGCCCAAATGTTTAAACGGAAGAGTTGCCTTGTAGAAATTCTGTGCCGTTGCTAAAATGAGAATCCTTCAGAACAGGCTGCTGTATTTTAGATGTGCTTCCTCAGCGCCACTTCAAGTCCTGTAAATCACCCCATATTCTCTGAGCCACAGACTGAAACTTCTCTTTCTTTCAATCATACCAGAGTTACCCTTAAAATGCTTTCAGTGCCTACATTTATGTGAAAATGAATGGAGCTGAATTAAGTGCGGCAGAGCGCTTTCTTTCCAATTAAATCAACCGTGTAATTTATCACCGAATTTTATTCACAAACTCATATTTCAACAAGTGATTTTTCATATCATCTTTTAATTAAAGCTGATTTACATCCCTGTGGAAGCTCTTAAAATGAACTACCATTATCATAAGTCCATAATCAATCACTTGTGGAGTGTTAACAGACCAGTAACTGCAGCTTTTTTTTCCCCCAACTATTTATTAAGAAGCATTTGTTCAATTTCCTTATTTACAAGCATCTCTCTGTTTTGACAATCAATCTCAGAAATCAATCTGAGTCTAAACATTTGTAGTTTACATCAGTGATGGTGCCCTCTATGTTTACTGGGAAGTGAATTTATACCATACTTAAACACACTTTGGAACCAAGAGTGGAATAATTTTGCGATTCGATTTTCTGCTGTGAAAATATCTTCTGGGAGGAGCAGGGGAAGCTTTCCGTGAAGATTTGAGGATGTGAAGAGTGGGAGAAGCAGCTGGTTTTGGGGTGCAGTATAAAATGCCAGGACCTGCACTTACCTGGTTGAATTTGCAAAAAGGGGGAAAGGTGAAACTACTGAAGGACCGAAATGGTGGAGAGGTGTAAAAAACTATGACAGAAAGTGTGGGCTCTATTTCAAATCCTGTTTCCTAGGTCACAAATCAGGTGTCAGCTGAGGTTGCTGCCTAAAACGTGAAAATATGTAATTTTGATATTTTTGATCTTTGTAGTATCACCATCCTGGTGAAAGGTTTAGCCATAAATTCTCAATATGTTGCCAAATCCTGCTCCTGTGTCCTCTAACATCACCACTGCCAGGGCTCCTGGTGAGATGATTGTGTCTTCTTTGTAGGCAAGATTCACCCAGGTGCCACCTTTCTCTTTCGTTGTGCTCCAGAACTAAAATATTCCTGGCTAAGACTCATTTTTGGATGCTTTTTGGATCGCACTGTCATTGACTGAATTTCTTTCCATTGCCTTTTTTTTCATCACCGCAATAAATTGACAGCAAAGTGAAGATGGAGGAATGAGTCTGATTCCAGGAGAAAAGCTAATCTGGCCTTATGTGCCAGGGACTGTCAAGTGCTTGAGAGAATTATGATTCTTTTAGTGAAAAAGTAACAATTTCTCGTTCAAAGCTGTGCCAGGGGAGGCTTGGATGGAACAGGAGGAAGTATTTCTTTGCTGAGAGGGTTGTCAAACACTGGAACAGGCTTCCTCGAGAGGTGGCTGGTGCTCCAAGGCTGTCAGGGTTTAAGAAGCATTTGGACAATGACCTTAACATGACTTTTGGTCAGCCCTGGATTGGTCAGGCAGTTGGATTAGATGATCATTGTAAATCAACTCCAATTGCAATTATTCTATTCTATTCCATTTTATTCTATTCCATTCTATTCTATTCTATTCTATTCCATTCTATTCCATTCTATTCTATTCTATTCTATTCTATTCTATTCTATTCTATTCTATTCTATTCTTTATACAACAATAGGTTTAATGTAATTTAGTAAAAGTCATGTTTTCTTAATCCCAGAACGGTTTGGGTTGGAAAAGACCTGAAAGATCTTCCAGTCCCACCCCCTGCCATGGGCAGGGACACCTTCCACTATCCCAGGCTGCTCCAAGCCCTGTCCAGCCTGGCCTTGGACACTCCCAAGGATGTGGCAGCCACAGCTCCTCTGTGCCAGGGCCTCACCACCCTCACAGGGAAGAATTTCTTCCTAAAATCTAAACCTACCCTCTGTTGGTTTAAAGCCATTTTTCCATGCCCTTGTTAGAAGTCCCTCTACATCTCTCTTGTTAATGTTTTTTGGGGTTATTTTCAGTTTCCTATCTGTTAATCCTTAATATCCTTATTAGGATGACGTGATTTGGAACATGATGCAGGAAAGTGACCTGAAATCTTTAGCATTCCTACAAGTTCTGTGAAAATGTGTGAAAAGTGCTGTCCCCAGTGTGGGTGCAGAAGACCAGCTCCATTTCCTGCCTCAGGAGATCCTGTGTGGGAAAGGAAGGCCACGGATGCCCTGACAGCAGAGCTTCGCTGGAGCTGAGAGAGGCTCAGAGCTGAGCCTTGCTTGGAGCAGGACAACATGGACAGAAGATGTAAAAATCACAATTTAATCACAATTTTTTTTTTTTTTTTTAATAACCTTGCAAACTACTTCTGTTTCTCCTTTGGGATGAAGTCAACACAGCATGTTGAGGGCGTGCAGGAACTTTCTCTTCCCATCTCAAAACACCAAAAAAACCACTCCGTAAAAATGAAGAAAGCAGCGTCTACCCAGGGACGGATACTTGCATTTTCTCAGCTGTTGTAGAAATGTGCCAAAAAGATGCTGTGCAGCCTAATTGAGGACAATTCATTTAAAATGAGTAAATAGTCCTGCCCCTCCAGTCAGCTGGGTGTTCTGGGAGGGCTGTGGCTGGCCGGAAACCAGAGGCTGTGTTTGCAGCTTTCTTTGGCTGCTTTCGTAATTTAATGAAGGAAATAATGCAGTCAAAGGCTGCGATTGTGAGCTGCTGAGTGACGCCTTGCCAAGCATACTGTCATAGTGATTAAGACACAAAAGGTAATAAAAATGTGGATAATTACATCATGTGCAACATGGCTTAATTGTTCTCTTCGAGAGCCAGAGGAAATTTCCCCCGCGAAGTGTTGTTTCCATGGATTGGAGATCCACTCTGGTTTTCTTCTAGGCAGCAAATTCTGATCCCTTCGAGAAGGGATGTGTCAGAGAGAAGTGACTCCTCCTGGGAAAATCACATTTTTGAGCAGCATTTCTGTGCCATGATACACCCAGAAAACAATCACTGGCCTCTGTCCTGAAGCCCGTGGGATGAAACATCCATTTTCCAATATTTTAATAAGGTCAGTCATTAGCGAGTCCTGCTTGGGTTGAGGGTGAAAACACCAGAATATTGTTTTCCCTCCTGAGCCGTGTCCTTCCATGATATATTTCCTGTCACTGCCGTTCTGGCTCGTGTTGATCTTGGCAGCTTGAAAGCAAACAGCAGCTTTGTTTTGCTACTGCAAGTCCTGTAGTTGCTCTTGTCAGTAAAAGCCGTGTGAGTAGTTGGTTTATTACCCACATAACACAATCAAAGAATCGCTAATAGAGACTCCCAGGAGTTAAGCACTTGTGGCCGTGGGGCAGGAAGCAGAGGAAGGTGCTTTATGACTTGGAGCTGCTTCCTGAGTTGTTTTCCAGTGAGTGATAGCAGAATATGGATGTCTAACTCCTACAACTGGGTGCGATCTGATCCTACTGAATGCAGGGAAGAGGGATGGCTTTTAAAATCCCTTCCAGAATTAAGCTTATCCCTCCAAGTTACTACTTCTACTACTATTATCATCATCATCATCATCATCACTGTCTTTATCTCTTTCTGCATCCCAAACGCCAGAGGAACCTTGCTGACTGCACAGGGCATTTTTATCCAGACCGAATGCTGGAGCTGGTTGCCAGAACTTGACCTCAGACTAAGTGTGGACGAATAATAATAAGATATTCATCTGTCTGCTGGTGCTGGACAACAAAGAAACGTGGTCAGGAGCCAGAGCAGCCCTCATTTACAAACGAGATAATGCAATTCCACGTGAAGTCATGTTTGAAGTGCAGCAGCAGTTTCTGCAGTGCTGCTTCTCCCAGGCAATCTGACCTCAGCTGAGGGGAGAGGAAGAGCAAAAGGAGAGGGACTGGGATACTCAGGACTGTAATTCCACCTTTCTGTGCTCCAACCCGTGTGCCAGCAGGCTGCCAGCTCTGTGTGTTATGGTTTAACCCTGGTTGCATCAGGAGAGGACCTTGCAGCTTTCCTCGGAGTGTTTGATTTTATAGTC
The DNA here is from genome assembly GCA_013398855.1 of Mohoua ochrocephala. NCBI lineage: Eukaryota > Metazoa > Chordata > Aves > Passeriformes > Acanthizidae > Mohoua > Mohoua ochrocephala. The sequence continues at coordinate 216,668 of VZTA01004792.1, forward strand.
GCTGTTACAGCAGGATTGAACTGGAACTTGGAACCACAAGTGATCAACTCAGATGAGAGAATTATTTTTAATTAGCTGTAATTGAATTTGGGAAGCATTACATCAGTGGTCTCAGATGATGGATCACTCGGAGCAGCTAATTTTCTGTTCTCCTGACTCAGTTGTCAGAATTTGCCTTCTCTCTGCTACTTTTTTCTAATAATGGAGACCAGGACAATGGAGAATTTCCAATCTGTGCCCTGGTGAGAAGCTGCAGGAGCTGCCTGACACAGAAAACAGCCTCTGCCTCAGGAACTGTGTTCTCATTCTTGATGTGTGGTTATCTGGTGTGAAAACTGCCCAGACTGGGAGTGCCTGCCCCATGGAGCTGGCAGCTGAGCACGGCGAGCACAAGGGGAGCTGGACGAGGTGGAAAGTGAGTCAAGGAAAAGAAAAAATAAAAGCAAGGATAAACCAGCCTCAGATGCACTGACTTAAACACAAAATCTCTCTCCTTGAGAGCTGCACTTCTTTATCACCCTCTCAAACTGTGACATGGCACAGCGGACTAGGAATTGTAAGATTTGGGTTCCCTGGTGGAACAGTTCTCAGGGCTGCATGAGAACATCACTCTGTGGCTTACCTTCCCTTGCCCTTCTGATAACTTCTCAGTGAGAACAAAGAGGGAAAGGCAGGTGCAGAAAGAGAAATCTATTAAATTAACTTTCTGCAGCTTGCTGGAATAGGCTGGAATGGACACGGCACCATTTCATTCCCTGGAGCTTGGGCAGGATGCAGGAAGATTGGCCCTGTTAAGGAGCTCACAAGCTACCCCAGCACAGTCTGTTGGACTCTTTCTCTCTCTGTTTGCCATCCTGCCCTAGCATGGGGATTTTTTGACCCATTCCACTTTGCTCTGCTCTCAGCCAGGCACCACTTGGGAAAGGAAACGTGGGTGCCTCCATTCCCCCAAACCCTTCAGTTTTCTGCACTCTCCAGTCTCTGGGAGCCTGAGCAGGCCGCAGGAGGCTTCACAAAAGAGCTGTTCCCTGTTCCAGTGGCAGCATGAGGTTGTTTTTCACACTAACTGGAGTGTGAATGCACCCGTGTGCAAGTGGGGGAGAAGAATCAGTCACCTGAGCTGGCTTCTGTGTGCTCAAAATAAGCCACCTCCACTCTGCCCTTGTCACTCGTGGCTGTGGGGCCTGGGTGATTCTGCGGCTGGGGCAATTGTCCCTCTGGGTTATGTCTTTTGAGATGGGCTTGCCATGAGGGGAGGGCTGTGACATGCTGGAAGGGGTGCCAAGACACTTGGGGTGGGCAGTGGTCTCTGGGGAGGGTGATGGTCCCTGGGGTGGGTGGCTGTGCCCCACGGTGCCCTGGCAGAGCAGTTTGGGAGGCTGTAGTGGCCTTTTGCTGTTCCCCCTGCAGAAAACCCATTGTGCATCCCAACCTCCCAACACAGAACAGCAGCACCTCAACCCACGCGTGGGGAAAGGGCCTCGGAGTGGGAGTGAGGGCCTCAGAGTGGGAGTGAGGGCCTTGGAATGGGAATGAGGGCCTTGGAGTGGGAATGAGGGCCTGGGAATGGGAGTGAGGGCCTCAGGGTGGGAATGAGGGTCTCAGAGTGGGAATGAGGGTCTCAGAGTGGGAATGAGGGCCTCAGGGTGGGAGTGAGGGACTTGGAGTGGGAGTGAAGGCCTGGGAATGGGAGTGAGGGTCTCAGAGTGGGAGTGAGGGCCTCGGAATAGGAGTGAGGGTCTCAGAGTGGGAATGAGGGCCTTGGAGTGGGAGTGAGGGCCTTGGGGTGGGAGTGAGGGACTCCAAGTGGGTGTGAGGGCCTTGGAGTGCGAATGAGGGAATCAGAGTGGGAGTGAGGGCCTTGGAATGAAAATGAGGGCCTCAGAGTGGGAATGAGGGCCTCGGAGTGGGATTGAGGGCCTCAGAATGGGAATGAGGGACTCCAAGTGGGAATGAGGGCCTTGGAATGGGATTGAAGGCCTTAGAGTGGGAATGAGGGCCTTGGAGTGGGAGTGAGGGCCTGGGAATGGGAGTGAGGGGCTCCAAGTGGGAGTGAGGGCCTCGGGGTGGGAATGCTGCTGCGGAGAGTGGAAAGCCTCTCACTCAGAATGTCATGTTTTCGTTCCATTATTAGCACCGAAGTTTTTAACAGCAAACAACCACTTGGATGCACTTCCATCGCCGTGTAATGATTTCGCTGTTTTGTCTCGATGGATCTCGTTTCGTTTTCAAGCACTGCACTGGCAGCAGCCACTTGGAGTAGAACCATTTCATCCTCTCAATTATTTCTTTTGTGTGAGGAGGCATAACTGCCACCAATTTTGTCATAAACATAAAAAACTTGTTCCTCAGAACTTAGGAATTATCGAAGACACGTTTTTTTAACGTTTTGTAACATTTGGCTTCATCACCCCTGTAGCAATTTTCTCTGGCTGTAATGATTTTCTGTCATTGCTATTTATGCACAAAAGTGTTTTGAGATGGAGGAAGGACTTTTTCAAAAATCGAGGTTTTTTGGGGTTAGGCTCCCTGACATGTCTCATTCCTTCAATTCCTTCAATTGTTTCATCCCCAAGTCTGACATTTCTCTTTGAGAAACGTGTGATTTCTGAATATTTTATATCTTGCTTTGAGTATTATCATACTCACATAATAAATAGGAACGACTTGTGGTATCACTTTAAAGCAGTCATGTTTATGGTGGGGTGTGGTGAAGTGAGATGTGAATGTTTGGCCAAACAGAGTGTTCTTGGTGCCACGTGAACCCTCATTCTGCTCTGGGGCTGGTGTGTCACTTTTGAGTAGATGCAGAAAATGAATGACTGAATTTGCATCAAGGGACACATTAGGTATTTTCCTGGAGAGACCCTGAATATTGTTGCTCGAACCATTCTGATAAGGGAGAAAATAATCAGATTTTTAGTACAGTTCTGAGGAAATAGGTTGTTATAACTCAAATTTCAGTAAAATTTTGCTGCTGTGAGATGAGATAGCTCTCAGGTTGCATTAAAAGAAAAAAGGGGGGAAACCCAGTAATTTTTGCAAGGATGAATTGGTGGCCGATTTCTGATCAGATTTGGAAGATCAAATTCCAGGCTGCCTGGAGAGCAATGGATATAAAGAGGAGACAAAATTACCAGCACTAATTCAATTGCAGTTCACATTTAAGGGTAGGATTAGCACCGAATCAGTTACAAACCCTTCCTCTGCTATTCCAGGCCTCCTAAAAATTCAGAGGGTCACGGGGTGGGTGCAAAGCTGTTTTTTCCTGCAGAGGATTTTGTGATGAGGCTGTGGCCGGTGTGTGGAGCAGCGCTGGGGTGATGATGTTGCTGGGGCTGGGATGGGGAGCAGTCTGTGTGTTGTGGCTGAAGGGCTGTTGTCAGACACTTCCACGTCTTGTACGGAGTCTTCAGGCTGTAAAAGAGGGAATTTTCTGTCTGACTTGAGCAAAAATAGAGTAAAAAGGCTTTACCAGACTGGTAGCAAGGACAAACAGCGAGACCAAAGACGTCTGGACTCTGTTCTCAGCCCGAAAGATTCTTTAGTGACCCTTTGCAGAAGACTTTTAATCATTTTGCCCCTCAGGCCTCGCAGTATAAAACAAGAATAGCTGTCCCTGTCTCGCTCTCCTTCACTCTTTTCTTTTGGCACCATCCCCAAAGGATGCTACAGCAACTCGAGCAACAAAGCCCCATCTCAGCAAGGCCCCTGATGCTGTCATAATTAAGAGAATTAATGGATATTTTCATCCTTCCCTGGAAGTGTTTCGTTTTGCAGCACACTTTGGAAGGGACCACAGTGGTGGTTCTTTTTTTGTGTCTTTTTTAATTATTTCAGTTGTTACCAACTTTTTTGCTTCAAAAGAGGTTTTGCCAGGTAACTCAGGGTGCTGGTGCTGGGTGTAAAACTGACCAGCCTGGGTGAAAAACCTGGAGGCTGAATAAGCATGGAAATGATGAGGCTTTTGCTTTCAGGGAAAATGTGCTATTTATTGCACAGAAATTTCTAAGTAGCTCTAAGAGCAGCTGTTGAAGCACTTATTGAAGGACCAGAGTTACCTCAGTGCTCTTGGTGCTGATAGATGAGTCCTTTTACCACAAACCGTACTGGACGGACACAGAAATGATGCAAATTCCAGGTATCATCCTCTCAGCAAGGAAGGTTAAATAGCTGCTAAATACTTAGAAAATGGAAAAAGAATCAATGCGGTGGCTTTGTCTTCAGCAGAGGTGTGTAATTCTGCCGTAGTGTCAATATACTTGTGATAATGAGCTTCTCTGAATTTCATTTCTATTCTCTCCCAAGTAGATACCTAAATATGTATTTTTAAAATTGCTTCTTCTTCGGGAGTGAATGCGTTCACAGCTCTAACAACGTGTGGGGTCAGTATAATTTCTTGTCCTTGTTTCAGAATTACTCAGGAAAATGGAATATTAGTTCCACCTTTCTACAAGACAGGCTGAGAGAGTTGGGGTGGTTCAGCCTGGAGAAGAGAAGGCTCCAGGGAGACCTTAGAGCCCCTTCCAGTGCCTAAAGGGGCTCCAGGAGAGCTGGAGAGGGACTTCGGACAAGGGCCTGGAGTGATGGGACAAGGGGCAATGGTTTTAAACTAAACCATGAGAGATTTAGATGAGACATTAGGAAGAAATTCTTCCCTGTGAGGGTGGGGAGGCCCTGGCACAGGGTGCCCAGAGAAGCTGTGGCTGCCCCATCCCTGGGAGTGTCCAAGGCCAGGTTGGACAGGTCTTGGAGCAGCCTGGGATAGTGGAAAGTGTCCCTGCCCATGGCAGGGAGTTGGAACAAGTGGGTCTTTAACCTTCCAACCCAAACTCTTCTGGAGGGAAGCAGTCAATAATCCAAAGACTGGTTCTGATGTGTTCCTAGGGAAATGTCCTGGTACTGAAGCAAACAAGCCAGGTGTCGGCCAGCTGGGCCACTCTTCCGAGAGCAGCCGGCTGCAGGGACAAAATTAAGAGCTTTTGAGTAGAAGTTAAGCTTCTTCATGGTTAAGACTGGCCACAGTCTTTCATAGCAATCCCATTTCAGGGTGCCTTTGGGTTGTGGTGAGCCCGAATCCAGATGTTCACCCAACCTTACCCTCATTAAGCCCATGTACCCCTGCAGGTGGTTCCTCACCATGGGACACACATCAGATACGGGGCCCCAGCTGTCTGCTGTGCATTATTCTTTTACTTTGCACATGTTTCCCATCCATTTCTGGTTTTAAAAAATAATACTGTGCATTCACAGTTAAAAGGCACACGGCAAGTTGGAGTTCGTGAACTTAAAGTGATACAAAAAGTAGGACGGAAAGTTAAGAATCAGGGTGATGATGGGGAAGTTGCCGGAGTGAAATTTGGGAAACGGAGCTAATTATTGATCTGTTGCTGCCAGGAATGAGTGTAGAGGAATCCCTAACTCTGCACTCTGTGGTTTTTCATGGCAATAAAAATGGCACATATTTTCTTTTAGCTGGAGTCTAATGGACTTTTGTATTCACAGAGCTGGAGCGTTGACACATCTGTGGTCATCATTTGGAAAATCATGAAACTCTTTGGGTTGGAAGTGACCCTTAGAGTGTCTGTTCCCAAAATCTTGCCCAGAGCAGTGTTGGCTTCTATCCCAGACCAGGCTGCTCAAGGTTTTAAGTTTTCAAGTGCAGTTCTGAAAATTTCCAGCAATGGATTGTGGGTTGAACGCTGCGGTTGAACATTGGAACAGGTTGCCACAAGAAGTTGTGAAGTCTTTTTCTTTGGAAATATTCAAAACCCATCTGGACATGGTCCTGGGCAGCCTGTTGTCACTGACCCTGCTTAAAAAAAGGGTTGGGCTAGAAGATTTTGAGAAGTCCCTGCTAATCCCAACCAATCCATGATTCTGTGAGGTTTCAAAGCCTCTCAGAGGCTCTGTGTCCATGCTCCACCACTGTCATGGCAAAACCAGTTTTCATTTTTCAGGCCGAAATTTCCCTCCCTTCACCCTGTAACTGCTGTTTCATGTCCATCTGCTGTGCCCTGCTCAGCAGTCTGGCTCCTCATCTCTATTTCCCCCTGCTTGAGAGTTAAAAGAAGTCATTTAGATCCCCCTCGACCTTCTCCAGGCTGAAAAAACCCTTCCAGGCTCTCCTCATGCCTCTCATCCCCCAGGCTGGTGGACCTCAAACCACCTTCATGGCCCTCACTCAAATTTGTCAACACCTTGCTTGTGCAGGAGGACCCACACAACATTCCAGAAGTTCCATGTGGAAAGGAATAACAACTTTCCTCAGCCTTCCCAAAGCAGGCAGCATTTTACCTGAGCATCATTTGCTGTCACCACACCTGTCAAATCCTTCCAGCAGCCTGAGATGTGAGTTCAAAGGTAGTTGAAGCGAGGTGAGATTAATCTCCATCTCCATCTCAAAAAGAGTAACTGATGCTGGGCTGGGTCCAGTTTCTCCTCAATCACTCTGGCATCTCTCTGGGTGTGCAGGGTTTACCTGACACACATGTGCAGCCCAAGGCAAAGTCCTGATGCTGTCCTGTGACAGCTGGTAAAAAATCCAATATATCCGGAAAAATCTGGATAAATTGTTGGCATGAGGAGCAAAAGGGGAATCAGAGGTAGAGGGAAATTGCTTCCAGTTACAGGCAAGGTCATTTGTAAAACATCTGGGGGAGAAGGAATAAAAATTTACTGAGTTATTTCATTATTATTATTATTGTTGTTGTTGTTGTTGTTGTTGTTATTGTTTCTACTGTTGCTGTTATTTATTTGGCTGTGGCACAATGCTCATTTCTACTCTGCACACCTGAACCACTCGTCATTTTTTAACTACACCTCACAGTTGCTCCCACAGCCCCCTTTGCCTGGGGTGAATCTGCTTCCTGGGTTGAGCTTTCTTGTCCTGTGAGAGAGAGGGAAGACCTGCAGAAGGGAAATAGGTAGATTTGAGAAAGCCAAGCTTGCCAGGCAAAGTAAACTCTTTATATCGCTTCTGGTATTTCAGGAAGGAAAATGTTTGGAAACAATTCAGATTTTTCCAGCTGGAAAGAATAGCTGCTGAGCTCCTGGAGGAGTGAGTTGACAAGCACAGGCTTCCTCTGGCAACTGCTGCCCAGTGCCTTGACTGAACACGGAATTTTTTGGAGTCATCAAACCAACCTGAAGAGAAATCAGGATGCTAAAACCCAGTGGATCATGGTACACTTTCATTAGCCAGGGTGGATCTAGTTCCAACCCCCGTACCATGGGCTTTAAAGCCATTAATCATAAATCAAAGCACTGAGGAGAAGGTCAACAATTTCAAAATTCATTGAATTCATTGAATTTTGAAATGTAACGGGTTATGCAATATTGCATAACTTACCATGTGCAGGGGTAATGGGGACCTCATGCCTGCTGGGAAAGCTGAAGGCTCTTCCCAACACAGAAAATCACATTTACAAGCCTGTTTTCTGCATGTGTCCCCTCAGGACCGTGCTTCCTCCTGGGTGTCCATGGAGGAGACGTTAGATCAGCCCTCTGGGCCGATATACCAGAACACCATTGCAGAGGGTAACACAGAAAGCAAAACCCCTGAATTATGGACAGTCTGGAACTGTGGGCAGGCAGGTTCCTGAAAGGGCTGCCTGTGTGGTTCAGGCTCTTGGGGTCACACGAGGATTTTCTAACACATCAGGGCCTGCTGGGGTCACTGGCCCATTTCCAACATTAATGTGGAGTTCAGGATTAACAAGGTATCTGGGGGACTAAAGATCATTTATTCTCCCCCCACATCTCCACTACATACTGTAGCAAGTCCCTGCCACCTGTCCCAGGATCTGCCACCTCCATACAACAGTTTTAGACCTAGAACTCATGGGGGAAAGATCATCAAAAATACCTGCTGGGAGGTGGACCTGAACTCCTAAATGACTTCAGTATTCCGGACTTTTCACCTCTTTCTTCTTCAAGAGCGAAAAAATCCAGTCCCAAACCCTGCCAGATTCCAGTGGGATTTCATTCCTGCTGACTGCTAGGATGAAAACAGGCTGCCATGGATTTGGCTGGAGCTGGGTTTGTCTGTCATTAAGTCTAAATCTGCCCGGAGGCATCTGTGGCACTTAGATCGCAGAGCTCGTTTCTGTCACAGCCTACTTACTGAGAGATTGGCCCTCAAAGTAAGGCTAACTGATTAGGAACGGGTTTAAATACTTATCCATTAGAAAGAGGAATTAAAATGGAATGTTTTGGCGTTCTCAGACGTCTAAATTATATAAAGCCAGAAAATTCTGCAGTCCTTGATGTAGAAATAATAAAAGATTAAGAAACACTTAGAACAGACGTGGCGAATCGCAGGGATACATTAACATGAAATATAGAGGACCTGATATTCAGCTGGCAAACCTAGATATGGCTCCACTGGGTTTTGGGGAGCTGCCTCCATCAGCTAAGATCCAAATCAGGTTTGACAGAGGCTGGGGTACAGGTTTTGTGGCCAGGAGGTGTCTGAGGGGCCACACTGGGTGATGGTTAAAGCAATAAATTCAACCCCACGGTCACCCTTTGTGGTCGTGGCTCTTCCACGAGCGAGGTGGGAGAAGCTGCACAAAGCAAAGGCGCTGCAGTTTCTGAGCTGTGTAAATCAGGAGATGATGCCCTTTGCTTGAGGGCTGTCTTTGAGGTGTCCTGATAAAAAGACAGCACGTAAAAATTAAATGGCATTATCATGTCTTTCTCATAGCTGTGCACACCTACAAAACTCCACATTGCTCTTTGTGAATATTATTCGTGTACCTTAAACACTTGCTGTGTTTCTAAAATTTATACAAAAGGCAGGAAAAGACTGAACAACTTTAGGGACTAGAGCTCTTGTAACTAAGAAAACTCCAAAAGATTTAAAATCTCTGACTTTGACAGACTCTCTTCTGCTTTGTCAGACTCTTTTCTTGCATCAGACTTGTGTATTTTGTGCAGTTTTGTACTTCCAGTGCAAATTGGAGATGATATTGAAGAGGTCAGATTGTTTCATTGTTGTTTGGGGATTTTTTTTTACTCATTTATGGAAGCTGTCGTTGCTCTGAGCATGCTCTAAACCCACCATGACATTTCTAAATACACTTCAGCAAAATAATCCTGAAAACAATATGTTCCTGGTGCTGATTAAAGCCAAGCTCAGGTAATCCCAATTAACTCCACTACCAGAATCTGCAAAGCACTGCCCTGTGGTGACCAGGCCCCAATTTTTTCTTTACAGCAGCCTCAAGACAGCTGCCAAGAGCAACTTCAGTTCCCATCTATCAAAGGTGAAATAGCAGCCCTCTGCCCTTGGCTTTTTGGCTCTTCAGCTGCGCATGGAATCGAGCCAAACCTAACAAATGGAAAGATTTGAGCCAGGAAATAAACACAAAATAGACCCTGCTGTTGCTGCAGGGGGAAGAGGTGCTCAGCCATCCCAGCCATGCGTGACACAGTGGCACTGTCGGGGACAGCCCCCGAGCTGCCCGGGCTCTCGTTTGGGCTGGGGTGGGTGTCTGCCTGCAGGAGCAGGTTTGGGCAAGTGGACGGTGGCTGTCAGCTTTGAAGAACAGCCACCAACTGTCTCCTGTGCCAACCTGCTCCCATCACCGTCAAATGTGTTATTTTGGGATTGGGAGCTACTCTGGTGGAACCATCTGTCCCAAGGGAGTGAAAGGGGCCATCAGCCTGTGGTTGGTGGTGGTGGCACTGGGAATGACCACTGGCAGAGGAAGCTGGGTGTCGAGAGTGTTGGGAGGAGGGTGTCAGGGCTGGCATGGAAATGTGCCCGCAGTGAAATGAGCTCTAACCCAGCTGGGTCAGAGCCAGGGGGACAGGTGGCTCTGTCCATGGTGGTGCTGCATGGAGCTAATTAAGCAGGAGGGTTTGGCTGTTACGGACAGAAACACTGACAGGAAAAGTGCCCTGCTGATGGGAGTGAACAAGTCAAAACCCAGGAGATGCCCTTTGGTGTTTGTTCTACAAAGTGGCTGTTAATGCTGACACATGTCAGCAGTCAGTCTTGTGCCAGGGCTTCAGCTGGTCCCCTCCCCACAGCCCCTCTGACCTCCTGCCCTCATCTTATCCCTCAGTTTTCTGCGCTTATTTCATCTGGAATTGTTCTTGCAATGTGCCTGCATCCTTTAATAGCCCTCTTTTTAATCCTTTATTCCCCAAACTTCTCATTTTTTCCCATTATTTCCTTTTGTAGTGGTCTCTGGTATAGTAGGACTGTTGTAACAATGAGGGATTATAGATGTTGTTGAGGAAAAAACGTCCTGGAAGAAATGGGGTCACAATGTGGCAGGTATGGAACTCTCTTTCCAAGCTCAGGAATAAGGACCTGGAGTATCTTTCCTGACCAAAGGATGGCAGATGGTGCTGGATGTCTCATTTTGGCCACAGTTACAGTGTTCAGAATCCTAATTCATGCTTGCAGTGGTCCAGAGCATGCAAACCAATGTTGGGTTCACATGTTCAGTTCGGGGGGTTGGAATGAGATGATTTTTAAGGTCCCCTCCAACCCAAACAATTTTGTGATTCTATGAACCAAGGTTTAAGCCAGCTGTTAATCTGGATTTCTGAACTGCAGGAAGATCTGCCCTTTTCCAAGACCTGCTCTTTCCAGGACCGCCTTTGAGAGAAGGCCACTGGCCTGGGCTGGGTTGAAGAACCAGAAGTTTGCCCAGAAATCAAAATCCAGACCAGGGCACAGCGTGTCCTTGCCCACAGGGACTGACACAAAGGGCAAGATCACAACTTCTGAAGGCCACTTCTTTCAGTTTAATATTTCACTGCACTCCAGCTAATACAAATTATTTAAAGTGTCTGTTCCTTTTACTGAGGGCTTTTGTGCCTTCTTCCTGCTCTGTATAATTATACAGTCACGTAGCCTGACATTTATTTATATAACTGCTTGCTGGAGAGGTACTAAAAGCAGGATCAAAGGCTGTGTGCAATGAGCTCTGGAGCAAGGGCATGGTGTCTGCAGGGCATGGCTCAGAGCTTGCCTAATCCTCAGAGCTTTGTTACACAGCGTGTAAGGCTCTTTATCCAGATTTTACAGATGTCAGGAATTGAAACTCTACCATGAAATACCTTGACTGAGAACTCCTGGTACAGGGTTTTGGCTTAGCTGAGGATTTGTCTTCTCCTCGTGGTGGATGTGGGTGTGCCAGCTGTGTCTAGACTGGGGAGAGGTGAGAGGATGACTTTCAGTTCTGCCTCTTCATGTAGGAGAAAATGCATTTCTTAAGGTTTGATAGAGAGGAATGTAAGACCCAAGTGAACCTTTCCTGGATTCTCATCCTGGCTGTGACTCCAGTGATGTGTGTGCTGTTTGCCTCCCTTTGGAGTCACTGAAAGGTTGTCTGCTGATTTTCTGCACTTTCCTCTCTAATTAGCCAGAGGCTACATTAAAAACTGCACTGGCTCCAGTTTGAATCAGGAAGTTTAGAAACAATATGTTCCAAAGGCTTTTTCCCCCTCTTTCCTTTTTCCTAAGCCTTGACTTTTAGCCACTCTTGGTTTTCATCTGGCTTTTGGAGGATAGTGGCTTCTGGAGATGTTCAGTCCTTAAGATGCCCTGAGGGCTGGAGCGCCTCTGCTCTGGGGACAGGCTGAGAGACTTGGGGTTGTTCAGCCTGGAGAAGACAAGGCTCTGGGGAGAGATTATTGTGGCCTTCCAGTACCTAAAAAGGGCTCGTAAAAAAGAGGAAGAGCAGCTTTTGATACGGGCAGATAATGATAGGATGAGGGGGCACAGTTTTAAATTAAAAGAGGAGAGATTTAGATTGGATTTTAGGAAGAAGTTCTTTACTTAGAGGGTGGGGAGGCCCTGGCACAGCGTGCCCAGAGAAGCTGTGGCTGCCCCTGGATCCCTGGAAGTGTCCAAGGCCAGGCTGGATGGGGCTTGGAGTAACCTGGGATAGTGGAAGGTGTCCCTGCCCCTGGAAGGGGTTTGGAACTGGATGATCTTTAAGGTCCCTTCCAACCCAACCTATTCTGTGACAATCTTGGCAATAATGGCCACAAAATACTAGAGTCCAGGACCCCAAGAGGAGCACACTACAAACCCTGGATTTAAGGAGAGTGGAATTCAATTATAGTGGTATAACTCTTTTTTTATTCTGTCTCTAGATCTGGACTTTGTCTACAGAGCTGAAACTTTTTCTGTTAAAAAAAAACCCAACAAAAAACCCCCAAAAACCAACAAAAAACCAACCGAGAAAGGAGGTCGCAAATACTTTTAATTTCCCAAGATGTGTTTCTGCTCTCATGAGAGGGAGTGTGTAAGTCCTGAGCTATGAGCAGAGCTCCCTAAAGCTGTGAGACAAAACTGTTCACAGTGAGAGAAGCTGGCTAACTCATCCATAAATTCAAGTGGTAAGTGTCAGATATTTCTTGAAACCTCTTCCGTGACTGTGAGTTCACACATTTGTGCTTCCTTGAGCTTGCAGCGTTAGTGTGAAGTGAGTGGCCATGGGGATTAATGCAGAGCCAAGCAGGGACATTTGCAGATGAAAGATTCCTTCCAAAAGCAGTTACTCGTGGTATGCTGAGGGTGTAGTATTTTGGTTGCTACGGTGACGAGCAGATGACAGAATTATATAGGTGGATGAACAAAGTTAGGTTTGTGTTAAGGTGTTTAAGTGGCTGAGGAGCTGGGAGCATCTTTTATTCAATCTCAGCAGCTCCACTGCAGCTCAGTCTGCTGGAGGCCCCTGTGTCAGAGCATCTCTGAGAGTGGATTATGCCCAAACAACTGGAAATGTTTCATTTTTGGGGGATTCAATGGGATGTGTCGCAGCATTTTTGAGAACTGAGCAGGGAACTAATTTTAGAAGTTTAAGTATCAAATAATCCGGTTAACTACGTGCCAGTTTATTGGATTTCCAGCCCTGGGCAGAATTATGGAAAAGCTGATATGGGATTTGATTAGTGAAGGCACAATGCAATTATCCCGTGTGCCAGCGTGGCTTTATTGAACATAGATCTGTTGGACACTTGATCAAGGGAAGTTGGAAAGCTTTGTGCATAAATACTCCAAAGCATCTTTCAAACGCTTTTAATTAATATTGAGCAATACTTTGGACAATAATGAGCAATAGATCATGTGAATAGATATTCTCGCCCGTAGAAACACTTTCAAATGATTAAGAACAAGGGTGACAGCATTCCTGTCGCTAATGAAACGACTTTTTGAGATGCTTTACTGGCATTTTACAAGATTGGCTCTGAGCCCAGCACTATCAACAGTGTCATTAATGATCCCAAAGCAAATATGCAATCACAGCCGATAAAATTTGTGGGTGTCAAAATGATGAAGCACCTATAAATAATAATGAAGACAAGACATTTAGAGAGGGCAATTCTGCCTGCTCGTCAGCAAGGCTTGTGCAAATGGTCTTTTTATTACAGACAAATGCAATCTGCTGCCTCTAAGAACGCAGGTAATTCTGGGAGAATAAATAGAGTGTTTGGAAAACAATGACTTTGAAGACAATCTCGTGGGTGTAAATCTGAGCAGTTCGGTCTGCCCTGGTAGTCACAGACTGGGAGTTGTTGGTGTGGTTTGGAGGGAGGTGTCTGATTGATATTTTAGGTGTTTTGGGAGAGGAGCAGTTGGGTAAAAACCTCCCTTGACTGGGAGCACTGGTCAGACCTGCAGGATGTCTTTTGGTGGCAGCATATGGATAAACTAATCAGGGAGGAGAAGCAATACACAGGATTATAAAAAGGCTGGGGAAAGCACTTTTGGTAAGTGATTTAATGAGCTCAGCTTGTCAGAAAGATGATTGAGAGGTGACCTGATTGCAACCCGGAACTGCAAGTTCCAAAAGAAAGGGCAAAGTATTTAAGAGGTTATTTAAACGAACACAAAATATCAAGAACCAATATTGGATGACAGAGAAAAACTCAGGCAGCGAGGCCCCTGGTTTTTTACCCCAGAAGAAGAAATTATCCTTTCAGCCAAGGAGCTGAGGGACTGAACTCTTGAAGTCTCAAAACAAACCCCAGATACTCTGTGTGAGAAATGCTGTTCCCAGGAATTGCTGGGCTGTGACCCAGGGCAGCAGTGAATTGACAGATGCTCGGCAGTGACGGGTGATGGGTGATGGGTGACAAGCTCTGTCTGGTGTACACACTTCCAGAGCTTTTGCACTTCAAGCCCTGCTTGAAGTCCTGGCCCAGGATTCTAAGACAATGTGAGTGTTTTTGGGCAATGTCACCACTGCTGTAGCTGTAGGTTGTACAAAGAGTTTCTCGGTTCATTAAAATTGCTTACAGGAGTGCAGTGAATGGTTGTATGATCACGTTTCATCCTACAACAGCTTCCAAACCCACAGAGGGGAAAAGACATGTGTGAAGCACCTTCCCACAAGCAGCGAGCCAGACCTGGGACCCCTGTTGCCCAGATAAACCACCATCAAGCCTGAATGCACCCTCCACAGGGCTGCTTTGAGGAGGAGCACTGCAGCCCTGGCCTCTGGACATCTTTCTTCTGCACATGTCCAATCCAGGTGCTCTCTCACCAGCTTGGTGCTCATGTGCTGCTGCTTAATGCTTCTCTCCAAAAGCAGAGAGGCTTTCAGACACTGTTTCATTTTATATATCCGTGTAAAAGGCTTCTTTTTATAGCCGAAGCTGCTCAGCTTCACAGCAGTGCCAAGCTCCATCCTCCTATTTCATTGCTCGTTCCCCAGAGCCTGGATGTAAAACCTGCCTGTGAGCTGCTCTTAATGTAGTCGCAGTCTGTTGCACTGTGTTAACTTGTGAATGCATTGTCTGGCAGGCTCGTTTTCGTGCTGAAAGAGGAGAGGAAGGAGTGGGGAGAGGAGGGGAGGAAATAGTGTTAGTGGAAGCAGCGAGATGGGAATGGCAGAAATTGGCATGAGCGAACTTTATTTGCTGCACGACTCTGGCTTTTGGCAAAGCTCTCCCAGCTGTGGTTCAGGGCAGAGTTTTCAGTGACTCTGGTGGCCTTTTTTGTGCTGAGGTCGAGTCCTACATTCCTGCAGGTAAATCAGGTATTTGGAGCATCCACTCAAGTGCACATCTGCTCCCCTGAAGGGCCACTGGGAACGACTCCACCTACCAAACATAACCTGCTCCAGGTCATAGAGTATAATGGCTGTGCTCTTTTGTGCTGGAAATAGCACAGAATCATGGAATCCCCTGAGCTGGAAGGGGGCCACAAGGTCGAGTCCAGCTCCTGGCCCTGCACAGACACCCCAACAATCTCACCCTGTGCTTGAGAGCGTTGTCCAAACACTCTTGGAGCTCTGGCAGCCTCGGGGCTGTGACCATTCCCTGGGGAGCCTGTTCAGTGCCCCCCCTCTGGGGGAAGAACCTTTTCCTCAAATCCAACCTAAACCTCCCCTAACACAGCTCCAGCCATTCTCTCAGGTCCTGTCACTGTCACCACAGAGAAGAGATCAGTGCCTGCCCCTCCTTCTGCCCTCGGGAGGAAATTACAGACAGGGCTGAGGGTCGAGGTCTTAAACATGGGTTTGGAGGGAATTCAAGAGGGCAGTGAGCAGGACGTCCTTGATGATGCCTGTTGCTCCTCACAGGCATTCAGGGAGCCAGTTGATGCTATCCTGTCATCACCTCCATCTTCTCCATCAGCTCTCCTCTTCTTGATGCTTAGAGGACAAGTTTGACAGGGTTGGGAAGAAGTCAGTGAGGTGATACCACAGCTTTGGGTGGAGAGAAGGTGAGTGGAGAGGGGAGGGAAGCAGCAGAGCCAGGATCAGGAGGTTAGGGAGGGGCCAGAGAGAAGGACCACGGCTGGGAACATCCAGGGTTTCAGCCTGGAGCAGAAACAACCTCAATCAGCAGCTGAACCGTCTGCCACAGGCACCTTCAAGTGTGGAGGTAAGAGGAGAGTAAAAGTTCAGGAAAGGCCAAATCCCTCCCTCCATCCCCCAAGGAGACACTGGGGCATGTGTTTACAGCTTAAAAAAGAGGATGGAGGAAATGGAAAAAGCTCGGGGTGATTTCAGTGGATCAGTCCCAAAGGCAGTTTTAGAGACACATCAGCTGCAAAGACTTCAAAGAGCAGCATTGAGGAGGGGCACGTTACACCCAGCTTTGGCCCCAAGCTCTCTGCAGGGTGATCCAGCAGCTTTATGGCCTCTCATAGGCTCACAGGCAAGGCTGGGGGATTGTCAGAACCCAGCACAGGGTGGACTTTCATGTGCACCTTGTTGGGAAGGGGCCAGTTCTCCCAGCACAGCTCCAAAACGACGAGTCCCTTCGGCAAAAACTTGGCTCTTGCCACTCTGTTATTTTTATTAGTTTCCTAAAATACTGAGCACTTCAGAGGAGAAACAGATGGGCAAAGATACCCGGCGCTACAAGCTCTCATTTTAATGTTAAATATAATGCATATTTTGGAGAATGAGTAGAAAAGACAGCTTGGAGGTTGCAAAGGACAGTCTTTGCAGGAACATAACAACATCTGTGTGCTGCTGCTGCTCTGTCATTTTATCCACTTAACTACCTGCTTTGTGTTTTCCTAATTCACTTTAAGCCAAAAACTACAGGATTTTACATGGAAGGCTTAAGGTCAGAGAGCTACTAAGAGACACAGCTAATTTATACCCTCTAAATATGACCTTAACGTGGGAGCTCTGAGACAGGATACAGTTTAGCCTTTAGGCACTTAATTTTCCCCAGAAATCTTTCTAAAGCTGGGATGGTTATAAAGGCATTACCAAGGTTCGTGACCTTTCCTGAGAAAGCTGCATCCAATTTGAAGCAAACCTGGGCTGTTCAACAGGTTTGCAAGAAGCTGGAGCTCAATAGAAAGTTCATGATTCTTATTAACTTCACTCTTTGGAAACCTATCTCTTAAGGAAATCCTAGTAATGTTTTTTTGTGCTAAAAATCAAAGCAAATGGTAACACCAAAACCGGGTGAATATAACTTACATAGTCCAGACTTCCTGCTTTAACTTTGGGATCCAAAGGTTTTAGTGAAGTTTGATTATTTCATAACATTATTTATGAATCCACTACGGTAACATGTGTTGAACAGTTCAAGAAAATGATATTCTGGGCAATACAGAGAGCCGACAACTACTTCCAGATGCTTCAAGGCACCAGATGTGGCATTTCCTCCGTCGAGATAGAGGGGACACGAAGATGAAGTGAAACCTCACAGGGTCTCACAGAAAAATCTGTGTTAGATTTGGGAATTAAGTCTGAGTTTGGTGTATTAAATCCACTGGGTTGTTGTCAGCTGGAGTGTTTGTAGGCAGGCCAACGTGTGGGTCTGTGGATAATGTGGGAAGTCTGACACTTTCAGGAAGGACTGGGCTTAATTCTCACCTGGTGTAGACAGATCCAACATTTCTGGTTGCACTGAGCATCGACAAATCCACAGCTGTGATAAAGCCTCGCTTTCCATTCCGTCAAAAAGCCCAGGAAGAAACTCAGGGCATCTCCAGTGAAACCTGGGCTTGATTAGGGCCCCATCAAACCTCGAGTGTCCTTGTTTGCTAAAGCAAAGGCATCAAGATGTCACAGGGGGCCACTGATGGGGCAATATCAGCCACATTCAGCATCTCATCTGTGACTGTTCCCTGCTGCTTCACCAGCCATTGCCAGGGGATGCTGCAATTCAAAGTACTTGAAGCTGTCAGAGCACTCTCAGTGCTGAGGTACTTCAAGGACTGATCAGCTGGGACTCTTGTCTTTAATTGGTTTTGTGCTGTGTTTTTAAACAGTTCTTTGCCTGGCCCTGGCTGTTCTCCCTCCGAGGTGGAAGTTCAGCTCTCAGAGGCAAAGCAGCAGCCTTGTCCTCTCGCTCACAGCTCTCTCTCCTGTCTCCAGGCACTGCTGGAGACTGGCAGGCAGAAAAGTGCTGTGCTTGACTTCCCACCAGCGAAGCCGGCAGCCTCTGAGGGCTTTGTTCTGTCCCTGGCCCTTCCAGGAGTGCTGCACTGGGATCTCAGCAGCCTGAAGGCCGCAGCAGAGCCTTTCCCCACCACAGTAACGCTGGGTTCAGTATAAGCCCCACAATCCATAATAACTCTGGGAAGGATGTCAGAGAATCACAGGACCGTGGACTGTTTTGGGTCGGAAAGGGCCTTAAAGACCATCCAGTTCCAGCCCCGCTGCCACGGTTTGGCAGTTCAGCTGATCAGATTTAAGGACCTGATTTAGGGTGAACTGAACAGGGCTGCAGGTTGCAGTGAGATCAATTCCATCACAGTCAGTACAATCCAAGCTCAAATACGAGTTAGGGCAACCTGGCTGGCACTGAAAGATCTTCAGGAGTGACGTGGAGATAAAGAGGAAATGGATCAAACACCTCTCTCTAATCTACCTGCCTAATACCTTTTGATCCTGAAGTAAAACTCCTTAAGGGATTTCAGAGCACTGACTGAGCACCACTTGAGGGTCAGAGATGCCTTTCTGCAGTTCAACACATCCCTTTTGGCAGGTCAAATTCAAGTAAATTCAAGTCTGAGCTCGCTTGGTGCTTCTGGTCCAGCTCTCATACAAGTGTCCATTTGCATGGCATCACTTTCCACTTCATGGGGGAAAGGGAGGATGGGAAGGAGGCAGCTCTGTGCTTATCCAAGTGAAAACCTAAAGATCTGAGCAGCGACAGGGAGCTGAACTGCCTTCGATTCTTGGATTGATTTTTGCTCCTCTCGGTACTGCCGCTCCTAAATTCCCTGAGCTCTCACTGCACACAAAGATTGATGCTCTGCTCTTTCTTACCTGCTGGGTGCCAAAACTCTGGGAAAGCATTGGCTGTGGGAAGGAGCTGAGCAGTGCCCTGTAACATCCCTACAGCGCTGTTTAGGGGTCACCCGTCCTGATGCTGGGTTTGCCCCTAGATGAGGCTGTGATGGGGCTGGGCAGTGTTTTGTTCGTGCTCTAAAAGCTGTTTCTCTCCCAGATTCTCTTCCTTTTGCATTGTTGAGTCGGTTTCTTGTTATTCCAGCAGCAGTAATTTTATGACAGATATTAAGGGATCTCAGTGTAACACACCTTTGGGACAGGAAGGAGTAAGAAAACACAACTCGAGCTGCAGCAGTGGTAACTCCACAAGAAACACCCTTTTTTAATAGCCCTCTTCATTTTCACAAGCGATTTATCATGCTGGCGTGTCCTGACAAGGAAAGAAAATTCCAAAAGAAATTCAGCCGTGGTTCATGAAGATAAATCTATGAGTACAAATGTTATTTTCCTGCAGGACACACTTGGGAGGAAAAAGGCAGGTTCATTTCAGGGAGCCGATGGCAAGTGAATTTCCCATCTGGGTAAGTACAATATAATTGTGTGTTGGGTGCCAGAGAAGGAAGGGCTTTGCACTTAAAATTAAAGGTGTTGTCTTGAGGGCTTAGAGCATCCAAGCACTCCGATCCTCCCTCTGTGGCTTTCTGGAATTCACACCCAAAGGGACAAATGGTGACTTGACCCTGTTTGCTGTTTTTCTTCTTATTATTCCCCTGACTTGACCAAGAGAGAATTTAATCCAGCACCCATTATGCCTGAAATCTGTGCGCTGGAGAGGCATAAAAAGATGCCATATGGGTCCTTTCTCACTTTATGACCTCTCTGAAGTTCTGTGCTTTGCACATGCATCTTCCAGTCAATTTATTACAATCGTATTTTATAGATGTGAAACCCAGCACAAGATCAAAGAGCTTGAACAAAATGGCTCGTGGTGATTCTGGTAACAGAGAAACTCCAAATATGCTACAAATGTGGGTGAGTTCCACCTCAAAGTGTTTGCAATGAGGAAATCTCTCAACAAATACATAATGATGGAGCTTGGATAGAACCGGAAGGAGGTCTAAAAAACTGAAATTGCTGCTGTTAATATTAGAGTTGGGATATATTTGCAAATACAACTGAAGCTGACTCCCCTTCTCCTTGTCTAGAACGTCATGTGGTTTAAGAAAACAAATGTCTTTAGAGTGGGAAAGAAGGGAAAGAAATCAAAATCTGGTTTTGTTGGAATTGTTGGAATGGAAACTGACCACGGATGCTGATACAAACTACCAAATTCTGAGTTCTTTGGGGCTCCTGTTGTGTTTGTTACAGAGGCCTTGTCACGGCCACCCCTGTGCTCCCAAGTGCTCCCAGGTGCTCCAGGGCTGTCTCAAACCAAAACAGAGGAAGTCAAGGCAAGTTCCACCTCTTGCTGTGTCCATGGATCCACAAAGTTTCATCCAGCTGGACAAGAAGAAGGTGGTGATGGGCAGACAGCTCCTGGGACCCAGTTTCTGATGATCACCATCCCTCTGTTAAGAGCCATTTTGTCTATTTTGTGTGGCACTGGTTGTTTCTCCAAGGAAACCTGGCACTGGCACAGGAGATCTCTGCACCCTGTCATCTTCCATGGCCTGTCCAGAGATGTTCAACCCTCTCTCCAGTAAGTTTTCTATAAGGAAGACCCCCTGGTTTGTCCTAAAGGAGGTTCCATGAACCCACACTGCAGGTGGGCTGCCCTACCCAGGGCCATGCTGTGCAAATTTGGCCTTGGTTCCATGTAGAAAAAAAAAGGTGATTTTCACCTGTCTCAGGTGGAAATGTTTGCTGCCAGCTCCAAATGTGGATACAAGGCAAAGTAACACCAAAGAGAATGCCTGCTGCAGTTTAAATCCCCAATTTAAATGCACCCTGGCTGTTTGCAAGCCCACAGTTAATGGGCTGATGTCAAGAGGTGATGATGAGTGTGCTCGCTCTGCTGAAGGTGCCTTGTTACCCATAATTTGTGTGTTTTAAACCTGAGACAGTATCAGTGAAGTTAAACATGTTGATTCAGTAGGATCTGGTACCCAGCAGAAATGTATCTCTTGGATGAAGCACTCCAAAAATAAATTAGCAGCTTTTCTTTGACATTTCCTGCTCGCTAATAGCAAAATCCAAACAATAACATTCGGTTTTGTCAGAGTGAAATAGCTGGCACCAGTGCAGCCTGAAAAGGGATTTAAAAGTGTTTTCCTTAGGATGAAAAATTCTAATTTTCAGCGACCTCATTCATACTTTTTAATGATAACTTGAATGAAAATTAGAATGTTGCGACAAGCCCTACATACAAAATCTCTGTTTACCTGCTGAATGTGAATGCGTTTGAATGCCATAATGGAATAATCTGATTTTATTAGTCACTCTGTGGAGAATATGATAAATGCTGAAGTCGAGCCAAATTCTGTTAGTGCTGATGGGCTTATCTGGGCTTAGTCTGATCAGTGTCTTAAATGTGCCAGGGAGATGCAGAGAATTCGAGGCTCTGACCTAATTTGGTTTATTCCACCTGGACCGCACTTGCACGCGTTTGAGCTCAGGGAAAGATTTAACAATTTATCAGTGTGCCAATTAGAGATAGGTTTGCAATGCCTATTTCCATCACTTTGGACCAAAATGTTGTGAGATTTGCACAACTCTCAGCCTCGATTCAGCTTGGAGTGAAAATTCACAATCTGCTCCAGGGCCCAGATGCTTCCCTCTGCCTTTGGCACCGCGAATTCCTTCTCCTGCTTAAAATACTTCCCATGTTCCCACAGACTCTTGCAACTTGCTAAAAGTTTGTTGAAATCTGGGTATCCCAGAATGCTCAGGCAGTCCTTAAATAATCCCCATTTAACTCAAGGAGCAGAATTCCATGAGGTCTCCAGGGCTGGACTCAGTTACCTGACCGGAGGCATCTGGTGGCCCTACCCCACATGGGGGACCTGTGGGTGGCTACCAGGGAGGTGACAGGATTTAGGAGAAGCAGCAGAGGCTCCTGAGGCTGGGCAGGATCCACCCACAGTGCCTGAGATTACAGTAGGTGCTACACTGGGAGCTGAATAGGGCTGCACATTTCCACATTTTCCTGTGAAAACCGTTCTGAAAAGGCCTTTTCCCTCCCATCTCATCTTTTCTCTTTGTTTGCTCATGCAGAGCTCGTGCAGCCAAATTTTCCTTTCTGCATCCCCTAACAGTGAGATTTATTTTCAGAGCCTGTAACTGGATCTGGCTGGGAACAAAGATGTTTGGGAGCGAGTTTACACTGGAGAGTTTTTCCCAGGTTTGTTTTTGGATTTGTCTTTCTTAAATTATCAGAAGGATCAAACCAAACCCCAGAATGAGGATATTTCATGCTTAAAACTTGACCAAGTCTGGTTTTCACTCATAACTGTGTGACTCATCTGTAATTCTCTGGAAGTGACGAGCAAGTGAGGTGGCAGCTCTGCCACCTGTTCTTCTTCACCCAGCTCGTTTGTCTTGTTTCTTTTATTTGTTGGAGTGTTAATTAGAGGCAGAGAGACTCTTCCAGTGGGTGATTAATTCTTCTCCCTCCCATTTTAGCATCAACTGAACCTCTCCTTGGAGAAAGCTGCCTCTTTCCATTGCCTGGGAAACTCATTTAGGCCAAAGTCTAAACTTAGGGTAGATAAATTTCCTCTAAGTGACTTGACCGGGGTTTTCCAGGGGGTCAGTGGCAGAGGAAGGAGTGAAACTTGTGCCTCCTGCAATCCAATGCACTTTATCAACCATTTCTGCTTGAAATCAGCCTAACTTCTACATAGAGCACGATCAAAACTCTTAGAAATATCTTTCCCATGGCAGTTCTAGTCTGGAGAGTGAAAATTAGAAACGTTGGGGATTGATTTATTTATACATTTATTTTTTCTGTATTTTTTTAACATGCCAGGATCATCTAATGGAAAAAAAGTCAGTAGCAAAACAAAGGGGAAATTCCATTCAGGAAAGGAGTCTGATTCCATGTGGTGTCAACATCTGGGTAAAAGATAACTGATCGAATACCAGGCAATTTCAGTTCATTAATAATGTATGTGCACCCTCCAAAACACACTGCCACGGGAAAATTAGCAAATATGCCAACAAACTCATCAGGAGTGCTGCTGTAATTGAGTAAAGGATCCTGTTGTTCATCTGAAACACAAAACTAATTCAGAGAGAAACGTCACAGCCAGGCACTGAGGATGGCGTGATTAGCACATCTAAATGTGCACTCAGACTCATTTCTGGGCTGACTCTTTCAATTTAAACACTCTCAGTTATCCCCTCGTTCCTCAAAGGTGACATTCACACCTTCTTAATCACGTCTGGTTAAGCAAGAGTCAATGCTAAGGTGATTCATCAAAGCCATACGGCAGGAAAAAGGATCAATTCTATCACTTGCTGTGGTTCTCCCAGGCTGGCCCTAGAGCCCAGCTCAGCTCTAATGGATATTGTCAGATGTTGGATATTGTCGGGTGTTGGATATCGTCAGGTGTTGGATATTGTCAGGTGTTGGATATTGTCAGATGTTGGATATTGTCGGGTGTTGGATACTGTCGGGTGTTGGATATTGTCAAGTGTTGGATATTGTCGGGTGTTGGATATTGTCAGGTGTTGGATATTGTCGGGTGTTGGATACCGTCGGGTGTTGGATATTGTCAAGTGTTGGATATTGTCGGGTGTTGGATACTGGGTCCCTTTTCACTTGTAGAATTCATGACTCAGTTTCCAAAGTGATTTGCTTAGAATTATAGAATCCCAGAGGGGTTTGGATTGGAAGGGACCTTAAAGATCATTTAGTTCCACCCCCTGCCATGGGCAGGGACACCTTCCACTATCCCAGGCTGCTCCAAGCCCCATCCAGGCTGGCCTTGGACACTTCCAGGGATCCAGGGGCAGCCACAGCTTCTGTGGGCACCCTGTGCCAGGGCCTCCCCACCCTCACAGGGAAGGAAGGATTTCTTCCCAATATCTGAAGTGGACTTGCCCTTCTTCAGACCCACTGCTCCACAGGAGTAAATTAAATTTCCCCAGCCATGGCTCTGCTGTGAGAAACCAACCTCTAATACCTGGTGGGTTTTAAACTGATCATCTCACTGCCCTTTATTCCTCAGGGACCAGGTTTGGAAATTATACCGTGAGGTGAGCCAGTGCAAGAGCTACCCTGGAGGAAGAAGGGCTCTGCTTGGTGCTTAAATTACTAATTAAATTCCTGCTACTATTTCAGGCTTAAATATCTAGAATCATAGGATGGAATCATAGAATCATAGGCTCATTCATGTTGGAAAAGACCTCCAAGATCATCAAGTCCTTCCTATCGGGATAAACCTCTCCCCAGTCCTATCGAGAGAGCTGCAGCGCTGTAGGAAGGCTGTGAACTACTCCTGAAGTTGTGTGGGAGATGCTACCCCGAACTTTTATAGATGCCTGGTGGGATTTTTGCAAACTGTCTTTGAAGCTCTGCAGAGGCTTCACACAGTCAGTAACCAAGGTTTAATCACGTCCAGTCCAAATTCTCACCACTTCTAAGCAAAAAAGACCTAATTGCAGTTCCTGGCCATCAGGCAAAGAGTCCTGTCCATATGAGAAACAGCAAATAGTCCTAAAAATGCCTTGTTAAGGTCAACTCTTTGGCTGCTGGAAATTAGCACAGCTTGATTATTACTTACATGCTTTGAGTGTCGAACACCAGCTGAGACCCCGTAGCTGGAAGCTCCTTGTTCTTCTGGCTTTTTCTGGGCTGTTAAAAATGTGAGTGTCAAGCTGAGCAGAGCCAGCTAATGAAGGCATCTCTCTCTCTCGAGGGGGTGATGCCTTTCTGCTGAAAGAAATCTGTTCCTGTGCACGGAGAGAACCCTCCTTATGGCTTCCTGATGTCCGGGTGAAATGGGTTCACCTGCCCCAGGGCCGGCAGCTTCCTGAGCCACTCAAGCATTTGCAAATGCTTCAGGTGGAGGGACAGCAATAAAATGCAGCCAGGAGCGTTCGGGGGGAAGGAAATGAGCTGCCACCGCCCCTGTGTGCTCTGCATGAAGTGGGACACCTGGACAGATCTGTGTCCCCACTGAGGGGATGTTACAATCCAGCCACTGCTTCCCTGGGGAATTAATATTTTAATTTTTTTTATGCTGGAATATCCTGAATCAGGAAAAAAAAGAAGATTTTTTTTTCTTGCCCACAGCCCTTGACCTTGTGTTATCTTCCCATTAACCTTATTTTTTCATGATCCCGAATCACCCTATGGAGAAAGATCCAGAAATTTCCTGCTGCCAGTGTCTGCAGCTCCAAACTGCCTCACCTCCTACACATGGCAAACCTCAGCCACTGGCTGCATCACCCTTTGAATCTGAGATAGGACTCCGTCTTAATTTCCCAGCTCATCTTATTGATTACATCTTAATTAATCAGATCAGTAAATCATCCCATTGGATGCGAAAATGCCAACACATGCAACCATCATGGTTTTCAAGTATTAACCCACAGGGGCAGCTAAAAACCCCAAATAACAGTTCTATCCACCTGAAATTGCCTCTCCCATCTTGCAACGACTTTTCAATCTGTTGTCTCTTTCCCTCTGCTCTGGGCTGGCATCGTGCACAGTTTGTCACCTGCTCCTGCAGTGTGTTTGGGAAGAAATCAAATGTTTCATGGGCAAAGAACCATCTGGTAATCATATTTCCTGTTGATTGGGAAATGTTGGAGCAATGTTCAATGGAAGGTGTCTGCAAGGTTCCCGGCTGGTGACCATCACAATTAATGCACTACTGGCACCACAGTAATTAGGAGGTGCCACGAGACAGCACAGTTCTGTGACCCAAATGGCTTCTGCTTGAATTCCACAAGTGGTCCCATTTTGTCACTTGACTGGAGGGGCTCAGAGAATTGGGAAGGGGTTGTGTAATTATCCCTTCTTCCCTCTCACCCCCACTCCCTTTGCTAGTCATGCAAATTCAAAGTGGGCCAGCAGAGAATGCCTGGAGCTCTCATTTTTATTGATTTATTTCATTTATTCCTACTGCTTAGCATCCAAGGCTCTTACTGTATCATAGAAATATGATCCAGGTTGCTTTTTTGTTCAAAGATTGATTGTTTTTTGTTGCATAGGACTGCTCTTCTGTGGGACTTTGCAATCTTTGATTTGTGATTAGATTGGTGATGCAATATTGCAGATAGCAAACCCTAGTGACACTGTGGCTTGGCAGTGGCTGCAATTTTGTTAAAATTCTTCAAATCCTTCCCAGTTTTCCTGAGATGACTTCAGTCATGGACGTCACCTTTTGTTTTCATGCTGTCCTTCTGGAAAAATAAAGGACCAGGGTGACCATAAAGCTGCCAGCTCCAGTTTTCCAACCCTCTTCCACAGAAGGGCTTAGTTCCTTTTGAAATATTTTTTTATTATCCTGTGTTTTACATCTGGCATTCAGTTTTGAGCTGCCACACTGAAGGGAACAAAGCCTAAAGAAGTGACCTGTTATCTGTGGTTGCACAAATTTCTTCTCCAAAACACCCTCAGACCTTGACTCTCTCCCACAGCATTGCCTGATAATCCGCAGCAGTGTTCAAACATCCCAGAGGCTCAGCTTTGGGACCAGCAAATTGCTGTTCACTTGCCTTAAAACAGTTGTGAAATGGATTTTTGGTCTTTAGAAACTCAGAGGACTCTTTGGTCACCAGATACAGCAGGTACAGCATGAACAGCTTCCATGGGTTTTCCCACTGTAAGGGGCTCCACACACCAGGCTCCCCTTCACCCCGGAGTTGTTGGGCTGCATACAAGAAAAACTCAGGGAATTTGACCTGTTAAGCCATATTTAAAATTTATGACTCCTCAGTTACTTTATTTTCCATGATTTCTGGTAATCTTGTGCTCGCAGAGGCCGCAGAGAGGCTTTGCTGGCCCCATCCTCTCATGGTCTTTGTGGTGCATCTTTGCTTCAGAGCTTGGAGGGAGTAACAGCAGTAGGTCTGTGAGGAAGCTGTGAAAACTTCCCTCAGCTCAGCAGCTTCCCCAAAATCCTGCTTTCTAGCAGACATCTCCAGGGAAGCGAGATTACTCTTGGTGGCTCACTGTGAAGAGGCTCTCAAGAAGTCCCAGGAAATGGTCTTTGAAGAGCTGGGAGCATCCAACAGCTGCAACAGAAAATGAGCACATTTGGCTTTGATGTGTTTTGATGCAGGACCAGTAATTTCATTTTTGCCATTATTATGGAAGCAAAACATGTTTGAACAGGGCATAATTTATTTTAAAAAGGAGAGCAAGAATGTTTACTGCCTTCCTGGTAATGCAATTGGGCTGTCCCACGATCATCTATCAGGCATGACAGCATCTCCCATTTCTATGCAGATTTGTTATTTAAGCAAATTTTCTGTAGGTGCAGAAGGGGAGGGGGTGTTCTTTCTTTTAGTGTACACCTATAATTTATTTAAATCAGAGCTTTCCTGCGGGGAAGTAAAAATAAAATCTTTCTTTCTACTGCGTGACAGGAGCAGAGTTTGCAAAGACGGTCTCGTTTCTTGTCTCCTGAGAGACGGCGTTGGCAGGGTGGGACCTCGTGTGCCCCTCTGAAATTACCAAACACTGAAGCTTTGATCAGTAGAGCCACAGCCAGGGTTTAGAGGCTTTTTCCCTGGGCCTAAATATTCACAAAGGCTGTTCCAGTTTCTGACATTCCTTTCTCTTGGGAGGGATGGTGAGGAGCAGGCAGAGGGCTTTGGGACCCTTTAGAATCATGGAGGCATGGAATCATGAGGGTTGGAAAGTCATGGAATCACGAGGGTTGGAAAGTCATGGAATCGTTAGGGTTGGAAAAGGCCTTTAAGATCATCGAGTCCAACCCTTAACCCAGCACTGCAGCGTTCACCACTAAACCCTGTCCCCAAGTGCCACATCCACACATTTTCGAACACTTCCAGGGGTGATGACTCCACCACCCTCCTGGGCAGCCTCTTCCAATGCCTGACCACCCTTTCAGTGAAGAAATTTCTCCCTGTTTAAGAGCTGTCCTCACACACCCAGCTCACTTAGAACCAGTTACCAAGCTAAATTCCCATAAAGCACAATGGGACTTGACTAATTTTCTCTCCCACTTTTTACTTTCCTGGTGTCCCTGCACAAAGCCATGGAGTTAAATCCTTGTGCAAGTAGTGGCAAAATTCCCATTGACTTCAGCGGGGCCAGGATTTCATCTTAGACCTAATATTGCCTGTAAATTCCCTTCTAATTAAATTAGTGGGCTGAACTGTTCTCAGTGGTGCATTGAGAAAGAAAAGTTCTTTCCACTGCAGGAAATGGCAAGTTCAGTCCGACGTCCCGCACTATTTATAGGGGACCCACATCCTCCATCCAGCCTTTAATGCTGGTGAACTTCCATGACTTCTTACCAATGGGAATCTCTTTCCACCTCGAGCTGCTGGAAAGGATTAGCCCATAATTAAATTTCTTCAGTGAAAGGCCATCTTCAGCGTATGAAAAATCTGCCTTTTTGAGAACTGATCGTTTCTCTGCTCGGTTACAGTGAACCTACAGACACTAAATCAGAATAATTACACAGTAATGTACATGCTTCTAATTTTTTTTGCCAACACCGAGTGAATTAACAGGTTTAATTTTCTTTTGTGGCACTCAGTTTGGCTAGTTGATGTTATCTGGGAACCTTGCCCAGCGTGTAAGACATTCTGCGTCTGTCAAACAAGAAATACCTTCAAACAAACTCATCCCCCTCTGCTCTCCGTATCTGAGCTCATGAAGAGAACGTGTTCAGAGTGAGTATCCAGAAATCTGACGAAGAACACGAGAAGCCTGAGCCTTAACCATCCAAAATGGGGGAATTCCACAGGTTTCTTCCTACCTTTTTTTCCCTTCCAGCGGATGAAATATTTATTGCTCAGTAATTGCAGAAAGAGAAAGTGTTTTGCATGTTTTGCATCTCTAACTCCTATTTCCCTTGGCACAGATTAAGAGGGCAGCAGAACCACCAGGCAGTTTTAATGAGCCAAGAGGTCATAATTTATAGATCTGCCTTGAGAGACGTAGGCCTTGCCATCTGCGCTGCACTTTGCTGGCTGTGAATCTTCCTTCAGGAAACCTGATTTCCCACTGCTTCAAGGCAAGCAATCTCCTCCTGCTACCTCGGGGCACCAAGTTCAGCCTGGCTCTTCATGTGCTGCTCTTGGGTGCTGCCCTCAGAGCACACCTGGAGGCTGCAGGTACAGGAAGCACCTCTGGGAGCTTGTGTGAATTTTCCACGTTCATTTGACAGAATCCATTCTCTTCAACCTGGGTGTGGTGAGAGATGTAGAGAATCACAGAACCACAGAATATCCTGACTTGGAAGGTACCCACAAGGATCACTGAGTCCAGCTCAAGGCCCTGCACAGGACAACCCCAGGAATCCCACCCTGGGCCTGAGAGCATTGTCCAAACACTTGCTGAACTCTGGGCACTGAGAGATATTGCCCTGAGCTCATCTGAAAATGTAGTCAGCCTTACTGGTTTCTAAGAAAAAAAAAAAAAAGGGGAGGGACAGCAAGCAAAAGTTGCATTTCAGAAGGTTTAATTCTGTAGTGGGTATTGGTGGATAAAACACATTTGCAGTGTAAGGGCGATGCCTTGGGTTTTAACTTTTATATTTCTCAAACCCTGCCCTGCCTGGTGTGTGATTCTGGAGTTCCTTGTGCCCTGGGAGCTGCTGTTCTCTCCTGCTGCTCACACACAACAAACCTCTGCAGGTTCCCACTCCAAGGACACCGGGCCCCAAATGTGTCAACTCAAAGCCTCTCAAGGGGGGCAAACTTGGGGTAATTCCATCATGAACTGAGGTGATCATTGGAGAATTAACCCTGATATGCAAATGAACCAAACTGATCAAAGTGTGAAGAACCCGTGACCCAGGGTCCATCTGGGGTGGAGCCTCTGTGCACTGCCCAGGGTGAGCCTTTGAAGGCCCTTCAGATAAATCCCTCCTTTTATTCTCTTAATTCTTGTCTGGTCTCTGTGTTTTAGGTGGCCACTTAAGGCATCAGTTTTTCTTGGTGACTCTGCTGGCACACAAACCCAGAACCTTTGAATTAGCTCTGTATCCAAATGAATGTCTTTGGATACGAGGGAGTCCAGGGTCTGTCCACATCATCCATTTAAACTTTCCTCACCAGAGATGTCATCCCAGCACCCGGACAGAGAGGTCAGAAGTCTCCCAGGAAATTTTTCACAGATTTCACAGATTATTTGGATTTGGAAGGGACCCACAAGGGTCATCAAGTCCAGCTCTTCACAGAATGGGGGTGGAACCCGTGACCTTGGTGTTATCACCACCATGATCTGACCAACTGACTGTGCTGATATCATTGCAATTTATTTGTGTGGCAATGTGTTCCTGAGGTCCCACTCACCAGCACTCAGCTGTGTGCCCCCCAAAATCTCAGTCATAGAATTGTTAGGGTTGGAGAAGACCCGAAAAATCATCCAGTCCAACCATTAGTCCAGCAACCACCATGGTCACCACTAAACCCTGTCCCCAAGTGCCACATCCACACCGCTTTCGAACACCTCCAGGGATGGCGACTCCACCACTGCCCTGAGCAGCCTCTTTCAATACCAGACCACCCTTTCAGTGAAGAAATTTTTCCTACTGTCCAACCTCCCCTCTCATGGCACAACTTGAGGCCATTTCCTCTCATCCTGTCACTTGTTATCTGGAAGTTGAGACCAATCCCCACCTGGCTACGCTTTGTAAACAATTTCCAAGGAAAATAACTGTTCTAATTCCCTCCTAAAGGAATATTAATACCACATTCAGCTTCTTTAGAGCTGTGGCCTTTGCTGATGGGGAATGTTTGAAGAGCCAGTGGGAGCCAATTCACCCCAGGGTGGAACGTGTTCCCAATGGAATTGCCAGCAGAAACACAGCCATGCCAAGAAATGAGCCCGCCAGGCTTCTGCTCTGTGGGGACTCCAGGGCATTTGTGCACTGGGAGACTTGCTGGTATCTGATCCTGCTGGGAAAAAAGCATGGAAAAAACAACAACCTCCATCCCAGGAGCTGTGCCCAGCCCTACCACAACAAAAGTCCTTGCTCTGAGGTAAGGATTCACTTCCCAGCAGGTGAGTTGGTAGCTCTGAAAAGCCCAGATTGCTCCTGGCTCAGCCATTCCCAGGCAGTCCTTGGGCAGGTTTCCATCCCATAGGATGGAATATGTCTTTCCCATTCCCATACATTGTCTGTGTGCGAGGGAAGGGTGAGCTGGGATCGGGCATGGAGGTGACTTATTCATCATTTCTCCTGCAGCACTCACAGAGCAGAAACCCACTGCCATGCTGTGTTATCCCAATTCAAAGGTGGGGTTTTCTTCCCCAAAAGGAATTACAAACCCCGAGCTGTGCTCTCTCTTTCTCTTTAGCACTGCAGGGAGATGATGCTCTATAACCAACCTGCTCCTTTAAAAAAAGTTTTCCATGGGCTCTGTGGGTTCCTTGGCATGTTTTCTGTATTCTGTATTTCTTTTTCATTCCTGCCTGCAGCTTCGGTTGGAGATAATTGCTCTTTCTTTGTCATCGTGCAAGGTGAGCTGGCTCCCCAGTGTGCTCGAGGACCTTCAAATACTTCCCAGCTATTCCAGGAGCAAAACAGAATGCATTGTAAAATAGTTGCTTGCCACCCCCAGCAGAATTTGAGCACAGGAAATATAAAATGACAGATTATTCACCCCCTAGGTAGGCCAATTAAAGAGGAAAAAAGCCCAACTCAGCAGCAAAGGCTGTGCTGTTATAGCTGGGAAAGGATGGCTTGAAAAAAAGGACTTTGCTGTCATTTAATTTTTGGAAATTAATAGTTGCAGTGGGACTGGCTTAGAACAATGTCCTTTTATTTGAAAGGAAGCTTTGGTCTCCCTGGAATTGCATCTTATGGCAGCGTGAGGGAGAGACAGGGGAATCGTCCTGCCTTGCTCCCAGCCAAGTTTACTCATCAGCTGGAGATCCTGGTGCCAGTCAGTGTCAACTCCAGGAACAGCTAAGAGACATCCCTTGATCATATGGATAAATGCACCCCAGGAATGGGCTGAGTTAATTGGGTTTTGGAAGTAACTCCAAAATGTTGGTTCCAGAAGCTCGTGATGCAGGTGATTAAAATGTGAGCAGAAACAGGAGCTGAAGCTTCTGATTTGCCATCAGAGAGGTTAATATTATACTTTCCCTTGACTGAAAGAGTGGTTAAGCTTTGGAACAGGCTCCCCAGGGAAGTGGTGGAGTCTCTGGACCATCCACCACCTCTGGAGGTGTTGAAAAAACGAGCGGATGTGGCACTTTGCGATTTGGTTTATTGGGCTCTGCGGAATTAGGTCAAAGGTTGGACTTGATCATCTTGGAGGTCTTTCCCAACCTTAATGTTCCTGTGATTGTCTGAGTGGCTCAGCCATTGCCCTGTCAGCTGCCTTCCAAAATCTGAGCAGTGAAATGGGCCCTCATTTCCCATCTGAGAAGCAGAGCACAAAGCTCAGCCCTGACAGGAATTGCCGTAGTTCTGCACATCCCGGGAAAGAGAACGATCCCTCCCAAGGCTGGGGCTGCTTTGAGCTGAGGGACACAGCTGGGGCCCATCCCCTCATCCCTGGACAAACACCACATCAGCAGTTGCAGGGGGGGTGTTGCTGTGCCCAATAAAGAATCCATCGCTGCATTCCAGGCAGAGCATCCAATAAATGGGAAAACATTCTGCACTCGTAAAACCCAGTGATAACTAAAACACAAAGCAACTGAGCCTGAAGCAGCTCTACTCCAGCCCTATAAAACGAGGAGTCACACAGAGATTTGGAAAAAGCCTTTTTTTTCCCCCCCAACCTGGCAAGTGTTGTCTCAAGCAGTAAATCCCAAAGCCAGGAAGCCTGGGGGTACTGCCTTGGGAGCTGTAAGTTTAGCTGTGATAACCCAGAAAAGGGCACGGCTCTGAGTTAATGCAGCCAGGCTCCTGCATTACACACTGCCTCACAGTCCCTCACACAGTCGGGGGGCAGAGCAATCACATTCACATTTGTCTTGCCAGTCACCAGAGGTGTCAGTGCTCCAGCTGCTGACCCGATCCTTTCCAGTGTCCATTGCATCACTGCCCTCTGGCTCCCAGCTGCTCCATATAAAAATCATTGCTGGGCTGCAGAGATACTCTGGCTTTTCCTTTTTAGGCAAAAACAAACAAACAAATAAAATATTCGGCTTTGCCTGCGTGGTCTCATTGTGGTTTTGAAGAGGAAGGGGAGTGGTGGGGATTTTTTTTCCCGGTCCCTGCCATGAAGCGTTTCACTCCCTTTTCCCAAAGTGCTTGTGATTTGAGGGACGGCCAAAAAAAAAAACCTATTAAAAAGTGCTAATCTTTCAGCCAGTCTATCTGATAGACACATGAAAGAGGGACATGTCTTTATTTGTCATCCAGTAGGGCCAAAATTGCACTCCCTAGTGTAGAATTGATCTGTTTTGCAAGCACTGGCAGGACAACAGAGAAACTTCTTAAAGCCTGTGGCTCAGTTTATAAGAATAAATGCAAAACATATAAGAAAGGTATGAAAAGGGATCTGGATTTTTCCTGCTGTTTCGCAGAGAAAGGTCACAACAGTGTTCTTGTGGTCTGATTCTGTTTTTGCCTCAGGGCTTTGCAGCAGCAACGCCTTGGAGTGTCCCACATCTTGGACTTCCATGTCAATTCTTTTCAGAAACAGCACAAAGAGCCCTCCCACCATTTTCTTCACTGGACACCAGGGTTCTCCATGAAGACCTGAAATACACCAAATATCTGAGACCTCCTAAACAGCCCAGAGAAGCTGTGGCTGCCCCTGGATCCCTGGAAGTGTCCAAGGCCAGGTTGGACGGGGCTTGGAGCAGCCTGGGATAGTGGAAGGTGTTCCTGCCCATGGCAGGGGGTGGGACTGGATGATCTTTCAGACCCCTTCCAACCCAAACCATTCTGTGGTTCTATGATTCAAACAAGAATGGGAGGCCTTAAACTACCACAATTTTTCACATCTGGCCTCATTACACTCTCAATTTTCCCAGCATCACCACAGAGGAGTATGAAGAATTACCTGGGTGAAGGCACCTGATGTCAACACATCCTCCTGACAATCTGGCATGGCCGTAGTGCTGAGGCAGCATCCCTGTATTGTCAAACTCCCGAGGAATTCCACCCCCTGACTTGATTATTGTGCACGCTGGGACTTATTTATTCACATCAGCAGGAGGAACTTGTGACTTTAAAATCCAAGTTTTGCCATCTAAGCAAAGGAAAAGATGTTTAGGTCCCACCATGGGAGACCTGGACCATGAAGATGAATTATCCTGTCCTTCCCAATTCACAGAACTGCACTTCTGGATTGTCAAGCTGATCACAAATATTTGAAATAACTGATTTGTCTCCTCAAATGAGTCATGGTGTACAGTTCTCACCCACATTTTTTTAAAGACGTGATTTAATTTCTTCAAACAGGCAAAAGAGAAACCACATTGAAACAAAAGGGGATGCAGCAAAGTTTGCTGAGAAAGTTTCCCCAATGCAAATTGCCACAGCACCGAAATTAATCTGGCCCACAGTTCATATCTACTATTGGTGAAATGTTTTAAAACCATTCCCACTAAATCAGCGTGATAAATGCATTTAAACCTTGAATAAATAATTCTGAGGAATGGCAAGCATCTTGTTTTTAATTATGACGCTGTCGCTCGGGAGCCTGAAGGCTCCTATGCAAATTCACTTCTTCGTCATCTGCTCCACAACTGTCTGAGCGCTTGTCTTTGCCTCCCAGGGGACAGTGGGAGCAAACAGGAGGTATTTTGAATTTCTCTCTTCCTGAGGGATAAACTGCCTTCTGTTTACCACCCAGTGCTGTGCTCAGGAACACAAACAACCAGGCAGGGCAGACGGTGTGCAGGATCTTGCTGGTGGGTCAGATCCTGGGAATATCAGTTCATGCAGGACCCAGATCTTCCAAGGGACTTGACTCCTACTGATAGAATTCAATTTTGGGGACCTGGGACATTGTTGCAAATTGATGTTCCACTCCCACTCTCCTAAGTCACAAGTGAAAATTTGATTTGAGGCCTTATAGAACGGAACTGTTTTAAAAATGTTGCCACTCAGACACATGACTTATCTCAGCTAAACAGCCTTTAAAAATGATCATGGTCTGGCTCCATGCCTGGAACCAAAATGAAAGGCAATCTCTTGGCCTGGGAAGAACCAGACGGGCCTTGCAAGGTTAATTTTCAGCCATTTTCATCTGCTGTGTCAAGAGAAGATAAGGGAAGGACAGGAATCAGGACTAATAACAACCTGTTCTTTCTTGAAGCTTCTAATCTTCCTGTTAAGTAAATTAATTTTTAGATAGGGGGACGTGTAAGAAAAGCATTAATGTTTAATTGCATGTAGTGCTTTGCTGCTAAGGGCAATGCTGAAGCAGATGCTTCTGTTGACGACTGTGGTTTTAACTGTGCACATCTCAGACAGGAACATCCGAGGGATGGAAGGGAGACAGAACAGCCTTGCCGTTAGAAAAAGGAGAAAAACTGGACTGCTGGGGGTGTGTCTGCAGTGCTTGAGGTCACCTGAGTGCACTTGGACAGTGCTTTAGGAGCAGTTTGAGTATTTGGGGTGCGATCTGCCCACGTGGTGGCAAATTCCAGGTAATTTTGTCTGCTGCTGAAGTCCTTTGCTATTGTGTCCCTTTTGCGGCTGGCAGAGACACCCAGTGATTCTGCAGTGGTTGGACCTGAGCACTCCACTGCCAAAAGGGGTGGGAAGAAGCAGTGGACAGACAGACAATGCTCTTTCTCCATTGCTGGGACTGGAAACCGTGGGAGGAGTGCTCCTGGAACAGCACCTACCTGACATGAGAGCTACAGTAAATAAGGAGTCATTTTGAGAGAGGAACTGGAGTAAAAAGAAATGAATGGATGGATTAGTCTGGGAAACAGAGGCTGAGGGAGCTGGGGGTGTTAAGCCTGGAGAAGAGGAGGCTCAGGGGTGACCTTGTCACACTCTACAACTCCCTGACAGGAGACTGTAGCCTGTAGGTGAAGGTCGGTCTCTTCTCCCAGGTTACCAGCAACAGGACAAGAGGACAGAGCCTTAAACTGTTTTAGGAGATGTTTAGGCTGGACATTAGGAAGAATTTCTTCACAGAAAGGGTCGTTAGACATTGGAATGGGCTGCCCAGGGGCATGGTGGAGTCACTGTCCCTGGAGGTGTTTAAGGAAAGACTGAATGCGGCACTCAGTGCCATGGTCTGGTTGATAAGGTGGGGTTAGGTCACAGGCTGGACTCAGTGATCTCAAGTGTTTTCCAGCCTAGCTGATTCTGTGATTCTGTCTGCAGCAAGGCTCTGCAGGGCTTTGCAGGGCTTTGGGTTCCTCCCCTTACCTGCAATGTCCAGATAAAGGCTGCCTGTTCTGGGTTTATCCCACCACAGTGTGGACTCTGGAATAGGGAAAGATTTTCTCAGGGGCAGGAGAGTGACACCAGAGAGCACAGTCACATCACTGGCACGTCTGGATTGGGATGGGAGCCCAGGAGAGCCCTGGCTTATCCTTCTTGGGCCAGGCCAGGAGCTGCCTCACTGAGGGGCAGCTCTAGGAGACCTGGGAATATTCCAAAAGTGGGGCAGCGAGATCCCCTGGTCACACAGATCCATGAGCAGCCCCAAGATTCCGCCATTTGGGGAGGCAGGAGGACAAACTCAGAGGCACCACTCCCTGAGAGATGCCTGTATTCAGTCAGATGAATTCCTGTTTCAGAGCAGAGGGGTTTCACCAGCTGAGCTGGAAGCAAAGCAGATGCTCAGCCCAGCCAGGAGGCCATTACTCTGTGATTATTATTTCCATGTGCTTAATTTCCAGCTCTCTGGTGCCTGTCAGTGATGGATGCTGTGACAAAAAAGTCCTCAATCCTGCAGATAACTGAAAGCACGCAGGGACGTAATCCTCCTCCTTTATTCTAGTAAATCTCTATTGTTCAGGTAAACCATCTGGTCATTATCCCAGATCCACACTTAGGCCCTGGAGGAATAAGTCTAAGTCGGGATAATCCGCTGCTGAGTTGACAACGAGGGGCGACACGTGGTAAAATTAATTTATTTTTTTATAGTTCGAAGCATTAAAAAGCCATTCTGCAAAATGAAATTGTTGTTATCACAAATAAATTACAGTTCAGCAGGAAAGAATTGCATCGAGAACCGATTGGCTGTAAAATTAATAACGCTTTGGGCAACGTGCCTGCTCCTGGCACTTCCCCGAAGCGCCAGCCCGTGGCAGCGCTCACACCAGCCCCAGAGATCTGTCCACACCCCCCCCACCTTCTAGGAATGATGTGCTAAAGTCTCGCTCCTGGGTATCTGGCACGGATTCCCAAATATTGGAAGAAACGCGGGATCTGGGCAGAGCTCCACGGGGGACATTTGTCTGTGCGGATGGCTGGCAGAACGCCCGCGCGCCTCTTCCGCCCTCAAAACAGGGAGAAGCAGACCTTGGGAAAGGTGTTTGCACATCAACTCTCCCCATTTTGATGTGTGGTCACACACACGAGAGGAGAGGAGGATTTTGTTTACCCAAAGGTGAATTTTAGCTTGAGAGTCTGGAGTTTCAGGGGCAGTGCTGTCTCCGAAGCTGCTGCCAAAAACTTGAGCAGTAGTGGCCACATCTCCCTGGTGCCAAGTGCCCTTATGTAAACAATTCCAGCAGCAAACAAGGGCCAGGACAACCTCCTCCACATGGAGAGCTGGGGGAAGCTATCCCAGAATCTGTCTGTTGGTGTAGGATGTGTCTTCATGCAAGGAAAACCCAGTTTTATTATACAGACCCCAGAATCCTTGGGCTTCCATGAGATGATCCAAGTGTGTTGTGTGTGCTCAAGTTTGTTTGGTTTGTTTTCCTCCTGTTCCATCAGAATGTGCCCATTTAGGATAATGTGAGCAGGATTTTTGCATGGAGATTTCTTTTCATGGTGAACTCTCGTTTCTCAGCACTGAGGGTGGCTGTGGGGTCAGGACAGGAGGGACACAACCGATATCCTGCCCCGGCTTCAACAGCAATAACTTCTCTCAAAAGTTTGGTTGCTTCCAGTCTCCCTCTTTGCCTCTCTGTCAGCTTTATCCTCCTGCCCATCCCATTAAGCAGGACTGATTTCCACCGAAAACTCCCCAGTGGTCTTGCTGATGTCAGAAAATCCAGTTCCTAATCCAGAGCGCATGGATACGGCAGTTAAATACCACGGTTATGGTGTCATTAAAATAGTGCAGAGAAGGAATGTGTCCTAACGAGGCTCTTTGGGATACATGCAACTGTGTCAGTTGATTCTCTTTCAGCAAGTATCAAGCCATAAAAATGTCACTGAAGGTTATATATATATTCAGGGAAGAAACAGTAAGAACCCTCTAAATTCACAAATCCTCTCCTCCACAATAAAAGTCTCATCTGTAGTAATCACTCATTCTTAAAGTTGTTCAAATCTAAAATTGACTTGAAGCTATTTCTTGTTTCTTCAGTTTCAGAACCAACTGCAAGAGATTTATCTACTTCCAAATTGTCTTTGCAAACTGTCAGTACCAAAAGGCAATTAAGCTGGAGCTCAGTGAGATATGATGAAATAAAAATTAATTAGAAAACGCGTGTTCCAAGGAAAAAAAGAGTTTTCTGGCAAAAATACATCTGTCTTTAAATTCAGATGTGCTGCAGGGATAGAGCTGAGCTGTTTGACTCCACTTGTGATATTCTCATCAAACCCATGACACCAAACGAGACAAGGCCAAGTTCGCAATTCTCATTTCAGTATTCCAGGGTATCCTGGAATTTCAGGGTATCCTGTAAGTCCAGGTCATAGCTCAGACTCGCAGCAACATCTGGAGCTGATGTGCATCTTCTCAGCTTTTAAAAGGCCACAGCCCCCTGTGGCTCCAGCTGTGTACAAGAAAACCAAAGCTGAGCAGGTTTTCCCAATACTTTTTAAATAAATCTCCCTCTCCCTGAGCTGCCATGTTGTGTGGTGACTGTGCACATGCCATGTGTGACTACACACACATTTTTAAGCTGTTGGTGCCATTGCATAAATCCCAATCCAGACTATTTTAGGTGCTGACAACACGGGAAATTGCTTTTCCTGTGATGAGGATGATGGATGATTTTGGTTCCAGCCTTTTCAGCTCTTATCTGGGAAAGGTGAGCAATGTGAAATTATGAGAGGTGTAAGAGGGAAGCAGGGAAGGCAGCACGGTGAGTGGGTTACCTGGACTGTTCCTAAGGACACTGGTGTTTTCCCCGTGTCGTTTCAGGCTCACCATAATTGCAGATCCAGGCAGCTCTGGAGGAGGCTGGAGCGAGGATCTGCCTTTGGATGTGCGGGCAATGGAAAATGACCTCAGCAAAATGAGTTGTCGCAGAGCAGTGGGGTGCTGGTGTCAAGCTGGAGCCAACTGCTGTCCCTGCTCACTCGTGCTCACCTCCCTCCTGGAGTTTTCCTTCTCCCTGTTCCAGTGCCAAGGCAGAGGGAGGAATCTTTCCGACACCTCCTTAGGGCTGCAGTGGGACCCGGAGCGGCACACTCGGCTGATGTGGATGGAAAAGTGGCTGTCGAGGCTGACATCACACATTGCTCTGGTATTGTTCCCAACAAACACAGCTCATTCATGGGAAACCCCCGGTGCTGATCTCCCCAAGAGGCGGCTGCTCCAGTGGGACTGGAGGGATTCACACAAGGACAAATCCCTGGGGACCGCTTAACAGCAGAGTGGTGAAAATGGCACTGGCTGCTCCCTCTGTTCCAGGGCTCTGACTGCTCATTTTCCATGTGTTACCTGGTCCCTTGAGTCTTGCACATTTAGAGCCAGAGGCAAGACAGGCTGTTGGCAGGGACAGGGACTGGAATTCCACGGAGTGCTGGGCTTTCAGCAGAGCTCTTGGATTGCTCATTTGTAAAGGCTGGTGCTAATGCCAGGCAGCTCTGGGTCTATTTGTGCCCTTCCCTGAAGTGAGGAGCTGCTGTGGCATCCCTCACCCGACCCCTCATCGTGCACGACCCCCAGACAGACCCTACATCCCAATCCACCCTGCCTGCTCTGCTCACACTTTCTGGAGCTCTTTGCTCGAAAGGAGCAAAGATTCTTCTTGGCTTTATTGACTCTGTGGTCTCTCAGATCTAAAACCCCTGACCACTGTCTGGTGCTTCCCTCCAGACACACCATGGCTCACGCTTTGCCTTTCAGTTTATGGGCCTGTGTCCTCTGTGTGCTCCCATCCACACTCAGTGGATTTTTGGGGTTTTTTTCCTGCCTTATCTTGATATAAAAATCCCTAGTGATTAAAGCACCTCAACTCGAGCCCATAAAGGGATCAGACTGCTGGCTCTGAAGTTACATTGGTTCAATTCCCCTCGCATGAAAAATCTTGGCATCTTTGTGAGGGGGCTTGGGTCTGTGGATCTGCCCGTATGTACCTTGTATATCAAGTGGATATTGTTCACCACACAGGAGCTGGTAGGAGGGGAGAATAGGGAGGCTCCGGAGCTGCTGGGTTATCATGGACACAGTTGCTGGGGTGCACACTCTAGTCCTCTAAAATCAGAATAGCACAGAAGATATGAAATTGCCCTGTTTATTCCCATATTCAGAGATGTGTTTGTAGGGGAAAGGATCAAACTGTGGCAGCAGCTGCAGCCAGATGTGCTGTCCCAGTTCCCTGACCCATGCACGGCACGTCTCGGGTTGGGTTATCCTCGGTCTCCTCTGTCTCTGCAGACTGGCTGGAAGTGTTAAAGTGGGCAAGGAGTGAAGAATATTTGCTGTGACCAGCAGCAAACTGCATGGCAAGAGGAAACACTGATAAAAATCTGCTACCTGCATGGGCACAGCCACGATAGCTGGTTCCTGTCTGGGAACCCCATCAAGCAGGTCCGTGCTGGGTCTGCGTGCTGGAAATTCAGCTAAAACCTCTCAGTCTCTGGCTTAGACCTGAGTGTCCTGCTCCTGCTTGCACCTAAACTGCATCCACGTGTGATGGGAGGATCCCAGGGACATTGCTGGAGGTGCTTGAGGTGAGCTGGGCCATTTTTCTGGGCATTCCATTTATCACAGAATCATGTGTGAAGGAAGAGGCTGGAAAAGACCTCTAAGATCACTGAGTCCAAATGTCAAGCCAGCACTGCCAGTGCACTGCTAATCCATGTCCCCAAGTGCCACACAGCTTTTGAACACTTCTATGGATGGCAATTCCACCAGTTTCCCAGGAAAGGTTCCAATGCCTGACTACCCATTCAGTGAAGAGTTTTTCCCTTAGATCCAGTCTAAACCTCCTCTGGTGCAGCTTGAGGCCATTTCCTCCTGTTGTGTCCTCGCATTTTTGTTGACTCTATAAAATCTGTTCCCTTCTCACGGGGAATGTGTATCAGACTATTTGTTTGGGATGCTGTCCTCAGGCTGGAAAGGCATTGTGCAAACGCTCCCTTTGGAGCAGGAATGCTGCAGAGCCTTTTCCATCTGTGCTGTGTTCGCTGAGGAGGCTGAGCTCATATGCTACCCTGAATTTTTAAAAGCAAGAGCCTCCCCATGGCTGCACCATCGCTGTCTCGCTGCCACGGAGCAGGTGAGAGGCAAACACACTGTGGGCAGCCTGTGGTCTGACAGAGACCATCTGTGTGACTGCTGACACGGAATTTAAGCACTTTTTGCACCGTTCCCAAGTTTTGTTGCAGGAAGGAACACGCAGGAGACTCCGAGGAGCTCTAAGGCAGCACAGTCGGGGTGGGGGGCTCTGCCAGCACGCGCGCTCCGGGCGAGACTTTTGCTGCTCGTGTGCTGAGGGTTTATTATACAAGTTACCTTTGTGGCTTCCTGGAATGCTCTGTCTCTCCGTGGACCAGTTATTTTTAATGAACTGTCAGCATCTGGCACAGCAAGCCAATGAAGGATTAATAAAAACCCGGTGCACGAGCTGGTTTGCAGAACTCTGCTAAACATCAAACACCAGGAATGGGTGATGCACAACAAAGCCGCTCCCGGGGTGGGCTGCTTTCAACTACAAAGCCAGGCATGGAACACTGGGCTGTCTGCGGGTTCTGTGTTTGTTTAAAATCCAGATTTTCAAACCTTCCTGCTCAGAGGCCATTTCCCCTCTGATGTCCCTCCTGGGATAAGGGGTACATCAGATTCTTAAAACTCAGTGGCAGATGGAGCAGCGGAGGTGTTCCTGACACCCTTACAGCCAGCAAATGCCTGGAGAATATCTACCAGCAGTACCTGCTGGCTCCTTCCCCTTCCATGGAAGCAAGGGGTGGCCTTGTGGTCTTGTTCCATAAGCCCTGCTCTGCAGAACCTTTCCCTGGTGGTATCAGGACCTCAAATTTAAGGTCTCCATCCTGCACGCTGCTCAGAGCCCTGCCAGCAGCAGGAGTGGAAGGAGTTTGGCTCTCCTGTGTGTCTAGGGCAGGCAAGAGGTTGGTGACAGGTGAGGTGTCTGCACAGATTTTTATTCATTTTTCAGGCTCCTGTTAAGGAAATTCTTCCAGCTCCCCTGGGGAGTTTGATGTGTCAGTGACATTGTGGCACCCAGATAAACTCCAAACATTCCCTTTCACCTTTCCAGAGCAATCACAGCCTTACCCTAGCTCATCTCTGGGGATTAATAACTGTCTGATTCACAAGATAGCAGCAAAATCTGTGAGTTACTGATGGGATTCACAGAAGGTTGCATGAAGAGACTTCATAGCAACAAGGGAGGCAACTCTGTCCCCACCATGCCCAAAGCCGAGCCTTGCTGACATCCCCAGCTGTGCAGCACACGTGGGGCAGGTGGAAGCACCTCTTCCAGGCTGAACTTGCCACCTTGAGCAGAAGGAACTTCCCTGGCTTAGGTCCCAGCTGCACCACCCAAGAGAGCTCAGCACACCAACAGATTAGCCAAAAACCTGATTTTACACAGCTCAGGATGCGGCAACATCTACACCCAAGCATCAGCAGATGCCTAAGCGGGCTCTGTGTCTTTAGCAAAATTTGGTGACATGGAGAGATAAAAAACTTTTCAGTTCTCCCATTGCATCACGACACAGCTAAAGCTGACGTTGCAAAGAGAAGGTTGTGCATGCTGACCTCCAGCATTAGCAGGATTGGGGAGCCTGGGCAGTGCCTAGCACCCTCTGGGGGAAGAACCTTTTCCTAAAATCCAGCCCGACCCTCCCCTGAAGGAGAGTTTGGTGAGAGGAGCACCCAGGTGAGAGCAAGCTGCCCTCAGTGTGCCAGTGCCGTGTTCTCTGCCTGCTCTGCCCCATGTGAGCAGCCTGTGCACATCCATGTCCTGTAATATC
Organism: Mohoua ochrocephala; assembly: GCA_013398855.1. Lineage (NCBI taxonomy): Eukaryota > Metazoa > Chordata > Aves > Passeriformes > Acanthizidae > Mohoua > Mohoua ochrocephala. The sequence goes on from VZTA01004792.1 coordinate 259,728, forward strand.
CCTGTGTCTGTGTTTGTTCCCGTGGGGAATACGGGCTCAGCCTCCCTGCAGGCAGGATCTGAAGCTGTGCCAGCCACACCTCTGTCAAGTGACTGGGTTTGGCGTTTCCCAGCAGTTTGCACAGCAGCTCGTGCCTTCCTGAAAACCCACATGCAGCCTGGCCTCTGCAGAATGGCTTTTTGTTGGTTTCTGATATTTTCATTCATTTTACTCTTCTCTTTCTTGCCTTCTTCCTGCAGCCCCTGTGGTATTTGCCTGGCAGTGTGGCTCTGTGCACAAGTGGTGGTGAGACGCAGTTCCCTTCTTGTTCCCCCAGACAAATCCCACTGAGCTGTTGTGCAGGAAAACTCAATCCACAGTTTTCTTCCCGTAGTATTTCCGTAGTGTTTCCACCCTGCCAGAGTTAGAGGCAGCTAAGTTCTCCCTGACAGCCACTATTTTTGATATAAAGGCCCTCACTTGCACATGCTACTTATACCAAATTGCATAAACTCAGCCCCAAAGTGACTTACAAGTTGTGATGACAGCTTAATCGTGAGAACAAACGGCAGCTTTAAAACCCTGTGATTTAAATCAGCTGTAAGTAGGATTTGAATCTAACAGTCTACCATTTGAGGCTGAACAGTGCAGTAATTGCAGCTGTACACAGAATACAATAAAAGCACCGGGGGGGGGGAAAAAAGAAAGAAAAGCCATGACAACAATGCCAGAAAATGTAATTACCACATCAGCTCAGGCACTCTGAGGTGTTGAGCACTTCTGCAGCAACGTAAGCTCGCTGTGCTTAACAGAGATAAAACAGGGAAGAACAAAATCCAAACCAATATAGGAATAAGAAGCACCAAGTCTCTTGACGCCAGAGAAGTTGTGGACTCCCCACCCCTGGAACTGTCCAAGGCCAGGTTGGATGGGGTTTGGAGCAACCTGGGATAGTGGAAGGTGTCCCTGCCCATGGCAGGGGTTGGGAATGGATGATCTTTAGGGCCCCTTCAAACCCAACCCTTTCTAGGACTGGTTTTGTTCACACTACAGTCATTTTAATTACACCAGAGATTTTATATTTCCAGAAGCAACCCCTTGCTCGGGGCATAAGCTTAAAACTGGCTTTCCACTGTACTTATGTCAAAAACTGTTTGAGACTTTTGCTTGAAAACATTAAAGCTCCTGATTTCCTTGATTGCTAATAAAGATGCACGAGGTCATACAGACTGATCTGCTCAATTCGTGCCCAGCACCAAGGGTCAGACTGACCCTTTTCACTCCCTGGGAGATGTCATTTGTGCAGGATATGACAGGAGGAAAGCCTCCAGCACAGCCAGGTCTGAACAGGAGAGTTTGAACGGCAGGCCCAGGTTATTTCATCAGGTGAGAAATCTTTTGATCATGCCTGGAGAAAAACCCAATAAAAGAGATCTGTGTCTTATGGGGAAGAAGAGTGGATGTTCCCAGTACCGGGGTGCAGCAGGAAAGAGCATTGACAGATTAAGGATATGCAGCAGAGAAGCATGAAAATGAGGACGGGGCATGGTTTTGATATCCAAGGGTGACATAGATTCAACAGAGAAAAGCCTAACGGGGAAGAGCTGATACAAACACAGGAGTGGGGAAAGGGAAACTGAGCAGCTGCATTTGAGACCTGGAGCTGGTGAAATGCAGATGGCAGTGACCACTCTGTGAGCCCAGCCCTGCACACCAAGGCAGGACCAAACACTCCGGGAGCATCCTTGATATGTTTGCCCAACTGGGAAAGGACTCCCGTTCTCCTCAGTGCCATTGATCCTTGAAAGCTTTCCTTTGAGTCCAGTCTGAATGTCCACACAGCATTTTCCTTCCATTTTTTTGGTTCATTGGATTTGCCTTCCCTTCTACTGCAGCAAAGTTTTCCACGCTGGCACGTGGGTCAGGAAAAGGCCAAACTGCCAAGTCAAAATGGTTTTGAAACTGTTCAGCTCCAGGCAGACTTGTACAAATATGCTGCAATTTCAGACTTTGTCATCACCTAAATGCAACAGGTTTTGGGTGAAGAGAGTGAAAGTGGTATTTCAGCTGAGTCCCTGGACAAACTCAGCCTCTTAAAGCTCTGCTCCCACTTGTTCACTTGTCTGCCTTCAAATGGTTTTTGAACATAATGAAATTAAACAGATAATTTCTTTCAAGTATTGCAAAACTCAGCACCTGGGCGAGGGTGAGAAACCCAAATCAATGGTCACTGAGGAAAAAAAAAAGCAGGAAGTTTTCAGCTGAACAGCGTTAAGCTGTTTTTTCAGTGTCTGTGGCTTTCCAGCTGGCACGTGTGTCGCTCTGGAGTCTTTGCAGTCTCGGGGCTGTGGGGGAGGACTGGGACATCTGGTGGGTTGTGGTGGGCTGTGGTGGGCTGGTGGAAGAGAAAACAGGCTGCCAATCTGGAGGAACTTGGGCTTCTCAGATCCCACTTCTTGATTTTCCTTCGCAGGACATCTGCCCATCAAAGAAGCTGCCAGAGGAACAAAGCTGCCTTGAAAAGCAGAACAACAACACTTGGAAACACTTCTGCTGATTTCAAGAGGCAGAAACAGCTCCAGCATGCCCTGGGGCTGCTCGTTTTTCTTGAGAAGGCAGTGGGCAGAGGTTTGGCAGTGATCTGAAATGCACATCCTTGAGCAAGTGATGCAAAGTGGAGGGCAAAGTGATGATGGAGGGGAAAACTCACACGAAATTTGCCAAGCTGAAGGTCAGACCTGATATTTGGTTGAAAAGCATCCCTTTTCGGGTCATTTCTGGTGGAGGGTTCATCAGCATGGGTTCTTTTCAATTCCACCCTTTCAGTCCGGGGAATCAATGCTTCCATCTCACACTTACCACTTTTCAGCATGAATTAAAAATCTGACAGCTTGCCTTGTGTCTTCTCTTCCCCCTGCACTGCCAGAGTGAGGTTAAAGAAGGCATTAAGGATAGCTTAGAGGGCCAAGGACTGTTGTGCAGCGGGAGGAAATAATTTGCTGCTAATGCACATGACGAACCGAGGCATTAAATGTGAAGGTCATTTTGGGGGTTGGAAAGGAATCAGTGCATTTCTGAACCCTGCCTCATATGCCTTAAAATGACTGGATATCTCAGGAGACAAAAGGCATCTGGAATGTTTTGTAAAAGTCTGCAGGAGAGCCTCATGGGCTGAGCAGGATAATGAAGATCTTCTCCAGCCATCCTGGCTTGTGCCAGAGAGCAAAATGACATTACAATATTGGGGAAATGTTTGGCCAGAGTCCTCTGGGGTAAGCAAGGGAAAGAGGCTTTTTACTGGACTTTTTCTGGGGCAAAATGGACCAGGTTTGAAGTTTAAAGATGAAGACATTGATTCTGATGAGATGCAAAGAGTCCACGTGGTCTGACTGGAAGATGGTTTCGTGTTAAGCACTCTCAGGAACAGAAAGCACTGAAGATTTTAAGGAATTTGATAAGAGAGGAGCTGGCAAAGGTCATCAAATTATGAAGAGCATTTAAATCAGTAATTAAAAGTCAGTTCTGCACTGCCAATAAAATACAGATCATAAACCACAGCTGGAAGGGGAGCTTTTAGAGCACAGGCTGTCCAGCATCCCTGAAGCAGAGCACGGTGATCCAACCTAGTCCTGAGGGAGGAGACCAGAACTTTAACAAGGGAGCTCCAAGTGGGTGGAAATCCCAAGCAGGAGGTTTTTGACTTGTCAGAGAGAAGGAGCTGAGGAGAAGACCCAGGATATACTCACTTTGTGGGTTATCTTTTACCATCTTTGGGAAGGGCTCTTTCCTAAGAAAAAGGAGACAGGCTGAACTGCAACAGACAGATGTAGCAAAGCAGCCTGCAAAATCTGGAGAACCATGCAGCAGTGAGGCCAAGCTGTGGGCAACCTATAAAAGTTACTCTTTTATCTGTTATTTTGAACCCTTTCAGTTTATTTTTCTGTTTGCCTCACACCTGCAGTTCCTTTGGTTTTCCCTCATGCCCATGTCTTTCGTCTCTCTGCTTATTCTCATCGCTCAGCTCTGGAACGCTTCCAGTTGGGCCACATTGTTCTTGACTTCTTGCTAATACTGTGGGTTTTTTCTTGACATTTCACTGAGGGCTGTGGTTTGCCACCTTGGGCTAAACAGGACTTCAAAACCGTGGTCCTCGCTGGGTAGGATGGGCTGTGACTTAAAGTTTGTTACTGACACCTGAGAATTGAACTCAGGCCCTTTCCACTGTCCACCTACATCTGCCTGCACAGCATTTTCTGTTAATTAGGGTCAGGCATGAGGGGAATATCAAAAAATTGTCTGTTAGATGAGAAACATGTAGGTTTTCACTTGGGTATTATTTTCTTTGCTTCGTATAAACAGGGTTCTTTTGCATCTGTAGAGGTAAAGTGGAATTTCTCTGCATTCTGCTCCTTCTGCTTCAATCTCTTTTGCCAAGGCTCCTCATTTCTGTGCTCTGGGGGTTGCTGTGTTTGATGCTTGCTCAGAGCAGTGCACACACACCCTTCTCCGTGACCTCATGTTCTTACAGACGGAGTCCACTGGCAGCACAAGGGGTTGTCGGTAATAAACAGGGAGCGTGGAATCGTTTATTTCCACCTCAGGTAAAAAATCTGAACTGTGTAGGCAGGCAGGGCTGCTGCTAAATTAATCAGACATGGAGATTTATTCACACAGAGCAGCACGGAGCTGCTGCTTTTCCCAGCGAGTCCCAGCCCCGCCGCCGCGGTGCTGCCTCCCTCCCCAGTGCTCCCCACCACCACTCCCAGCATCAAACATCACCTCTCTGCTGAGTTCACTGCTCTGAATCATCCTCTCTGAGCTGCCTGGGGCTGGCTGCAAAGTTTGCTGGCAAAACGACGCGACTTTGGGACAACAGCGACAAAAACTTGGGCAGAAGATGCTGCTGGGCTGAGCTCACTCTGCTTTTGCTGCGTGGCAAGACTGAGATCCCACACAGTCCCTGGGTGCCCTCTCATCTCAATTTCTAGTAAACTCTGCTTCTTCAAGCCCCGTGCTTGTCCTGGAGCTTGTGTTGGCAGCTCCTCTGGGGCTCTGCCCTGATTGCTCAGGATGTTCTTGGTGCAGGACCAGACCTGCTCTTCACTCACCCCCTAAGCATGAACCAGAAATAAATAAACAGGATGACATCCACCAGTCACCTCCACGATTTTCTCGAAGTCCCTTACACTGCCCTTGAGGGTAGCAAAAATGATCCTTTTATTTTCAGTTTGGAGTGTTTCTGGCTATTTTCCTTCCTTCAAAGAAACTTAAATAGTAGCGCTTCAAATTAGTAAATCTAAAGGATACCCCATACACGAAGCAGTTCACGATTTATCTGCTGGTAAAGGTTCCAGGACATGATGAAAAGTACAATTTAAATACACATTACCAGCTCACAGAGGAATCTCCATGGTAAGGCTGCCCTTAATATTGTTTTGAAATCACACACACACAAAAAATTACATTGTTCTTAAAGGTTTTGTTCAGCACAGTGAAAAGTATGCCCGGGCAAAGACAAGATACTACCAGCTCTTAAAAGAGATCCTTTATTCAAAAAAACCCTGAAAAGATGGGAATCTACTTGCTGATAGACAAGTACCCTGCCCTTCTCTCATAAAACACTCAACCAGTTAAAGGGGGAAAAAATCCAGCCAATTTAAAGAAACGTTGAAATCCTCTTTAGAATTGTTCCACCAAACTGGGTCAAGCTATTTTCAGGCAGAAAGAGTGACAGATTTCACCAGGAATACGAAGCATTGATGTGGCCAGATTAGCAAACATCATGGATTGGGAGAGCTCAGGGGCCAGGAGCTGGAGCTGGATGTAAAATCCTGGTCACGGCTCTCCTGTTTTCCTTGGGAAGCAGCTACTTCAGGAAGTCTTGACCTATTGAGAGAAGGATGGATTGGATTAGAGGTCAGCATTTAACATCTTCCTATTTTAGAGGTCTTTGTGATCATTTCAGAGGGCTGATTAAAGGTGTTGGCTGGATGGAAAATCCCTGATATTGTCAGATCAGGGATTGGAGCAGGAGGTGAGGAGGGGCCGGTGCTGAAGGATCTGAGATTGGACTGGGAATGGAGGGCTGAGAGATAGGAGGTGGGGAGAGGAGCATCACTTTAAACATTTCTTTCCAGTTTAATATTTAACTGTGCCCCACTTGTAAAAACTCAAATCTGAAAGGCTGGGTGCCTCAAGTGCCCATAAACTCCAGTGGTGACTCAAATATTTAGTTTTTACTTCATCCATGTAACTTTAGAAATGCAAATGTTGAACATTTGGCCCCCAAGTTCAGCCTGATACCTCACGCTATGCATGGGACATATATAAAACAGAACTTTGAAACAAACCAGATATCTATTTACTAGGAAATGTGTGTATTTGAAATTAAATTGCGATTGACTGGAATTATGCACTTGTCAGGCTTTATAGTTAAATATTGTCCTGCCTTAATTGATCTCCTCAGCAAAAAATTGCTATAAATACATCACGTTTGCAGCTCTTGGTTGTTTCTCCAAGGAAATTTGAAAGCTGTTGGTTTGAAGAGAAAAAAAAAAAAATGGTGCATTGCATCTGTCCTGTCAGCCACTGTGATGTGACCAAGAATAGCTGAGATGTGTAACTGAGGCTTAGCCCAGTGTGCCTTTTCCCTGGAGATCGTCCTTGGGGCTTCCCATTTGTTTTTCCCACAACATCCAGCCTCTTACAGACCGAGCCACGTTCCCTTTACAGAAAGTTTTCACATATTAGCACAGACAGAGAAAATCTAGAGAAGAAGGAAATCCCTTCCCACTGTGGTTTGCTCCTGTTCTGGCTGTGTCACAGGATCACAGAGGGGTTTGGGTTGGGAGGGACCTTAAAGACCATCCAGTCCCAGCCCCCTTGTCCTCACCCAAGAGCTGGATCCTACTGCCGAAGGAACAGCCCCACATGACTGAACCCTCAAATCTCAGCCTTGCAGATCCTTAGACAGAGCTCCTGACTGGGAATTGAGAGCCTCAGTGGTTTTTCGGGGTGGTTTTTGTGTCCAAGACGGTGTGGAAGATGGAACGATCTGTTGCCGCTGATGCTGCCTGGATTGGGCTCGGCAGAATCCGCCCGAAGGCCACAACCTTGCCAGGTTGCGGCGCCCCGGAGAACTGAGTTCTTGTCGCAGCCGGCAGCCCCTTTGCAACAAGCGGTCTTTCAGCTTTCGCTTTGGCAGGAGCAAAGACAAGGAGGAAAGAGCTGGAATCTCTGTTGCTATATTCCAAGTTTATTTCTTGAAGGGGAGCAAACAGAAAGACCCCTTAGTTCTGTGGTTACATGTTTTTATAGGGTTACAAAGTGAGTGAGGTAGCGAATCAAAGGATGGCACGAACAACCGTAGCTAATCAGAACAGGTAAAGATAAGTTTGAAACACGCTGTCCTGTGAGAGAGAGCCTTTAGTTCTGCCGGGGGGCAGGCCGGTGACCTTAGAGGCTAGGAATTTTTGCTGTGGGCTCTTCTCCCTCAGGAGCAGAATCAGGCGCAGTAAAATTGACCCATTCCGAATCACTTAAACTAGCCTGGATCACTGCCACAACGATCCCTCTCTCTGTTTTACAGATTGAAAATTACTGTTTTCATAGATGCCCAGATAGAGACCAGCTGGGTTAAGAAATTGTTTAGATGTAGCATCCATAGAAATTAAATTATTTGTCTGAGGTAACAGATTATGGGAAAGAGTTTTGCCTTGACCTGACTCTGGAGCCAGCAGGATAACTCAGCATCTCCCCGTGTTCTGTGCTTCATTCTCCTGGTTTTTTAACCAGCTGTCAGTGAATACCTCATCTCAGCTCCCACTAAAAGTGACCTTTCGTTCTCATGCACCTGTCATTTGTAGCTGCACTGCATTTATATTAAGAACAGGAATGGTGGCAAACATGAAGCCACTTGCAGCGTGCAGGATTAGGCACTTCAGGTCCCCAAAAGGATTAGGAAGTAACCAAAGATGTTGGGAAAAGCTTCCTTTGTGGTGTTATTTTGGAAATCCTCCCTTAAAGAAGTTCTGTGACTCTGTGTGTGTGTGTCTGTGTGCTTTCCATTTTTACCAGGAGAAAAAGAGGCAACTCCTAAGGATGACAGATGAGTGATGGTTCTGGGTTCCTAAAATGAAACCTCCTAAGAGGTGAGCGACTTGTATTTCCTGAACATGTTTCCTGATAAAGATCTTCCTGCTCTTTGACATTCCCGTGCATTTTTCACTCCTGAATTTTTATTCTTGGCGAGGACTGCCGGCATTCAGGGATTGCATTTTGCATCCCATAAATCTCAGAATGCACAAAAATGACAACAGCACACATGGGTTTCTGTGAGAGCACATGCACACATTATTCATGGCACTGGCTGGATGGAGAGCTTTGCTTTCCACTCCCAGCAATTCTTAGCCGAGGCAATCTCACAGCCATAAATTCACTACAGAAAACATGCTAAAACTTAGGCGAGAAATGAAAAGCCTTTAATTCTGAAAGTGTAAATGTATTCAAGCTGAGCTGTGTGAGCAAAATGCGGCTTTTAAATTCCTCACCCTGCCCTATTTTATTGCAGGTGCTTCTGACTGCAGGAGTTGTAATTGCTACAGGAAGACAATGCTGAGGGTTTCAGCTCTTACTAAATCATTTTGGCTGAGGCTTGGCTGACCTGCAGGACCCCATGGAGCCATTCCTGTGCCAGTCAAACGTTCTGGGAACAGGTTGTACGGAGAGGTTGTGGATTCCCCATCCCTGGAAGTCGTCAAGGACAGGTTCACAGGGCTCTGAGTGACCCGGTCCAGTGGAAAGTGCCCCTGCCCACCGCAGAGGGGAGGGGGAGGAACTGAATGATCTTTAAGGTCCTTTCCACCCCAAACCATTCTCTGACTCTGTGACTCTGTCCCCACCGCCCCGTTTCCCTGCTGGTGTCACTCTACAGGCACTGCCATGGCTCCGTGACACTGGTGCTGTGTGACCTGCCAGGTGAGGTGGCAGTGACTCAGGGGGAAGAGCTTTTCGGAAGAGCTTTTATTTCCATGCTCATCCTCGTTGCTCTTTGGCTTCGTTTCCTTACCCTGGAGTATTCCCTGAATGGATCCATGCAGGGGACGTACCCACTCCCTGCTGGGTGCCTCGCTCTACACACCTGCTTTCAAACGGGTGAGAAAGTCATTATCCTTTATTTTCCATAAAGGAATTGCATTGTTCAGAGAGCAGATACCCACTCCCATCGCCGTGCCACTGTTTTAATGAGTTTTGCAGGGCTTTACCCAGGGCTTGTCTGCAGAGCAGGTTGCCCTTTCCCTGCCTCTCTCCCAGGACTGTGGTCTCGCCACAGGTAGGCACGGGTTCAGTTTGGGTAGCGTTTCTATTGGAGCAGGGAATTTCAACACTGCTCCACCATCTCTGAGGCCAAACCACGCAGTTCCATTTGTCTGTGCTGCTCTCTGATGACACAGACAAGCTTCATTCCTCCCTCAGAACAGAAATCTTCAGAAGTTTAATTTAGAATCAGCTCCATCTGACATGAGAAATAGGGAGGCAGGGTGCTTTAAAGGCAAAAGCACAGACCTCTCCCATGTGGTTTGGAGGAGCCCTGTCTGCTTTTGGCTGGTCAGACCCCACACGAGGCAGTGTGAGACAGGTGCCTGAAGGCCTTCCTTGGAGCAAAGTGGGAAACAAGTGGCACTGAACAAAACAGAAAATAGAGAGAGATGCTCCTTTTTCTTCATGAATAATGATCAGTGCAAATGTCACTGAGAACAATGTGATTCTGCAGAACACATTTCCCAGTTAGGAAAAGCCATTACGATGTGACTTCAGGCAGCACTATTAACTCCCCTATAGTTGTGGACCGATTTTATATTCAGTGGTTGAAGCTGTCACTTTTCACTTGCTGGCACTGGGGGAACAGCGATGGCAGAGAATGTCACTCACTGACAGGTACTGTCTTCAGAGCAAGTCCTCTCTGGTGAATGATGGAAGTCAGCAATCCAGGCATCCCAGTGCCTTCTCCAGCCCCTGAGCTTCAAACCCATGCTCCTCTTCCTGTGAAAAGATTTGATTCCAGTGCAGGGAGGAATGACTCAAATCTCCAGGAGAATGAAGTCACCTGTGCATTGCTCAGCCCTGAGCAATCCCTTCGGCTTTCCGGACTCAGCAGCAATTACTGCGTGAGCTGATTCGGGACAAATCACTGATATTAATTAGGATAACCTCCGTGGGCAACCGTCTAATTTAGGCACCATTTCTATTTCCTTTTGTGCCTTTATGAAAAGGCTGGGACATCTTTTTTCCTTCTGCCTGCATTGGTGTTCATTAAAGTATTTCAGAAAGGAATTGAAATGTATTTTCCCTCTCCATAATTGCTCTCATCAATAACAAGTAAGTCACTGCCTGGATTCCAGCACATCACCCCGAGCCACAGGAATCCATAAGCAGGAGAGGGAGCAGATGGAATTACGATATTTAAACCCAATTCTGTGGGGAGTTCTCAAGTGACAGCAACCTTTGCTACTGCCATTCATTACGGAGGCTTATTGTCGAACGTGTAAAGAGAGCCGTAATTATTGATTGCTCAGCAGGCTGCAGCTGACAGCTCAGGAAGAAGTATTAATAACTGGGATAAAGAAGCGACTAAGAAATCATATTTTTTTTTTTTTTCAGCGATTGGGTTTATTCTGGAGATAAATCGCAATTTTATAGCCCTCCAGAAAATCAAGTGTAGGAGAGCACAAAGGGTCTGCTCGCACTTTCTGCCCGGGGAAACAGCGAGGTGGAGCAGATTGGCTGCAAATTAACATCCATCAGAGGATGCTGAGCATTAACACGGAGCTGTTTTGGTGTTATTTCACTTCTCCCAAGCCACTGCAACCAGTGAATTTACAACTCATTTATGTTTTCATAAACAAGTTCTTAGTGCTTTAGTAATGCTCTGTATGAACCATAATTATTGCGAAGGTTAGGAAAGAGAGAAGTGGCTCTAGGTCTTGCAAATATTTCAGTAAACTAGGCAGTGAATTTATTGGAATATAAAGTTTAGAGAGACTAAAGCTATGTCTGGCTCTTGGCCAAAGTTGGTAAATTACTTTGGACTGAAAAAATCTTGAAAAAAGCATGAAGAGCAAAGTGTTGCTCTCAGATTTGCTAAACAAAATATTCTGCTATTTCATTTTGAGAGCAGAGCTTTAGATTGAAAAACGACCCAAAAAATAATTGGTTTAATCCCCCTACGTTCATGGAACATTTCATTTCAGTTCAAATGAAATGATTCAAAATGAGCTCAAATTAACTTTGACTTCCTGTTCACTTCTTCGTTTCAGCTGCTTGGAAAAAAAAAAATTTAAATTAAAATTAAAATCTTGCATCTCTGTGCTGATCCCCTGAGCTGAAACATCCACACTGCCAGCTCTGCATTAGAGAATTCCAGATGTAACCAGCCAGGTTTTCCTGGGATGGAATGAGCAGCACTGCAGGGTCTGGCCCGGAGCATCTGTGGAAAAGGTCGACAAATTGCAACAGTAGAAAGAAATATGAATTTACAGTAGGATATTGTGGATATGAACTGGACTGACACCCTGTAATTCCAGGACTGGGATCTGAGCTACCTGTTCAGGTTCTCCAAGGCCAACTCGAGAGAGAGAGAGGCACCTCCTGAAGGCATCTCCCATGGCTTAGCCCCGTCCTGGAATGCGTGGGTGGATGAGGAGATGCAGAAAATGCAGATGGGTAATGGCAGCTGGAGGTGGGAGATGATCCTTTATGGTTGCTTCATGCTTGTCCACAGCCTCAGTCAACTCCCTGAACCTTAAACTCAGAAAACGTAGGTCCTTACAGAGCTATTGTTGCTGCTGCTCAGCTCTCGCCTGTCACTCGCCCTCGCTGGATACCTGATTTATTCTTACTGAGCCAAATGAAGACTCAAATTAAGAAAATTCAAGCATTTACTTTGAAAAATTAATGATCTATTCTATTAAAAACTGCCTTCTGGAAGTATGGTTTCTTGAGTATTTTATTGGCTGGCATTTTTGTTTCCCTCACCAGGGACAAGTGAAATTTAATACATAAACACTTAAAATGTTTCCTTTTGGACCGAGCGATGCATGACGAAGGTCAGAACACATTTTACTGTAGTTTTTCACTCTGCTACATTGTTTAAATAATGGCACAATATTGGTAATTTGCTGTTTATGGGTTCTTTGTACTCCATGATTTTTCTGTTTTCTGCTATGCTTGGTCATTACTGTGGTACTTGGATGTCAGTAATCAACTCGGATTTTTACAAAAACACATGAATTTGGACACACGCAGCCCAATTCTGTGCCATTTACATCACAGAAAATAATTCATCACTGCCTCTGTAACCACTGGGTCTTGCTGGGAATGCTCCCAGAGCAAGACACAACTCCAAGAATCTCAGTGGCAGAATTAATGCCATGAAATATAGCTTTAAACTTAAACATTAAAGTGTGCTGAAGTGAGTCTCATATCTTCTCGATATTCAGTGGAACTCAGATTCATAAACGCCTGGCTGACTTTTAAAAAATAAGACTTACTCACAAGATTTCTGGAAAATAAGTATTCTGAAGCAATTTTCTGTATAAAATAGATCATTCCAGGGAGGAAAAAAAATAAAGTAATTGGTGCTATCAAACGAGTTGGAAGGTCATGGGTTGTTCTTGTGCCGCACAGCAATCTCCAGTCCCTCTCCACCTCTCAACCTTGACGTAAAAAATGTCCAAAAGTTCAAAACTTTCTCCTTCAGGCACTCGAAAGTTGGCACAAGGCTTGAAAATGGATGCTCAGAATGAGAAACGTGGGTTCCCTTGCAGTGGTGAGAGAAAACCAAGCCCAGGGGCTGCTGTGAGCTCGGCCATGGGAAGCCCCAAGGACCATTTCCCACCTGACTGGAACTGGGGGGCCCGGGCTGAGCAGAGCCAAGGACTGTTCTTTCTCCTTGAAGACAAAAGTTGTGGCATGGTTTTTATCCCTAAACTGAATTCTGCCCTACTCCTCATCTCCAGAACCTGGTGGCTTCATCCAACTGATTCTTAACCTGTTTTATCTAAAAGTGTGGAAAAGGCAGAGCCTGAAAAAGCACCAGCTACAATAAGAAAGGAAACAACAAAAGATTAATTTAACACCGCTGACATTTGTGAGATATTTGACTTTTCTATACTGAAAAAATGAAAGGCTTTGTTGTACCAAGGAGAACAAAAGCCCTTTGTCAATCACCGTGCGTCTTGTGTCCCGTTTTAGTGACTTTATACACTTATTTTCCATAGGTTTCTGCAGGAAGCCTCTTTTTAGCCTTCTGCAAGGAGCAGTGGTTAATTCTTGTTGTATTTTCTGTCTCCTTTAGTTTGATCAAATAAGAATAGCTCAAATCAATCACCAGGAAGGATGTCAAATCATCAGAAAGGATGTCACACATAGCAGCTCAAAATGAGCTGGTGGGGGAAAGAGTGAAGGTGGGATATTAGGAGTGAGAGTTGCCTGGAAAAGCAGGAGGTGCTGAGTCCCACTGCTGGACGTCCTCCTCACCTCTGGAGCCTCTGCCTTGAGTCTCCTGCTTTATGTCCACGTGACAATGGGCATTTTCCTCCCTCTGAATCGCCTGCTGGGACTGACAGCTTAATTTTGAACTTAAACAAGAGGTTTCAGGTTCTTGCTGATCCTCTGACCTCAGTGAATCCTTAGGATTCAGTGAGACACGGCTGCAGCCCCGGCAGAGCAGCCCCAGAATTGCTGTGGGGTCCAAAGAGCTTCTTGGATTTCAGGCACATGTGAGGAGCTTCTGCTTTTACCCAGCTCTGGGCACCATGGAGGTGAGCATGGAAGGGATGGAGCAAGCTCTGCCTTGGGTACTCCAGGGTCACAGGGAAGGGGATATGGGAGGAGTGAGGAGTTCGGGCTGTGAGCTGGGATCCCAGCTGCAGAAGCCTCTTGCAAGCACTATCACCAGCTGCCTTGTGAGCAGGGCCCAGGGCTTGTCGTGGGATAAGCAGATGTCAGATCATCTGCCCACATCCACATTGCCCCAACCTCCAATTTGCTGCATCAGCTTCAAAAGAGCTGCAATAGCTGTAACTCTGCAGGATACCCCGTGTGCCTCCCCGAATCTTCCTCTGCTCCTGGCCTGTGTGTCCCCTGTTGCAACTGGTTTCCTGCACCTACACGTTCACCAAATGGAAAATTGTTCCTTTCTGTTGCCTCCAAACGTGTTGTTTTGGTTATCTTTTGTACAGTTCTTCCCTCACACACAACAAGAGACAAGGCAGTCTCGTGCTGGCCAGTATTCAAGTTTTTCATTCGACAGTTCATGTCTGGCTATGGAGATCTACTGACATTAGCAGGGATTTATCGAAGGGGTGGATTTTTTTTTGTGTGTGAAAACACCCTGTGTCCATTTCTGGGGCTGGAGCAAAGAGTCTCCTGCCTTGAGTAACCCCCAGGAAACAAAGGAAAACTTTCTTAAAACTACGAGAACAATTATTTCGAGTCATGGATTCATTTAGGTTGGAAAAGAACTCTGAGATCACTGAGTCCAACATTCCCCCAGCACTGCCAAATCCATCAGTAAACCCTGTCCCCAAGTGCCACATCTATGCATCTGTTAAATACCTCTAGGGTTGGTGACTCCACC
>VZTA01004792.1:274432-294446 GCA_013398855.1 Mohoua ochrocephala
CCAGGCTGAGCCCCTTTCCCAGCTCCCTCAGCCCCTCCTGGTGCTCCAGCCCCTTCCCCAGCTCTGTTCCCCTCTCTAGACACACTCCAGCAGATTTGGGATGTCACAGGTGAATTCAACCCCTCCTCTCTGGTAAGCCCCGAAACTGGAGGAGGATCCTATGGCTCAGCCTGGATGGGACAGTGCAGATCCTGGAGCTCAGCTCTGTTTCTTGTGCAGGTCACTTCCCTTGGCCTGAGAGAGCTGCCTGCCTCTTGTGTCTGGCTTTGTACCGTGACACTCCAGAGATTTATCTGCAAAGCAACTTGGACGAGGTTTTTTTCTGCCAAAATAGATCACATGGCCCTGCTGTGAAGGCAGCAATGGGTGCATGGAAGTTTGTAGGTCAGGAACAGAGAAAGGACCCATCCATGTGAGAGCTGCTGCTTAGGAAGCTCCCCAGAAACTCCTCCATTCTCCCATCGCATCCTGTAAATTCTGTTTATTATATGCTGAACCCAAGTAACCAAATTCTCCAGCTTCACCCTTATAACAAGCACTGAGGAAATGACTGGGCTATTCCTCTGAGGAATAACAAAGCTGGGACCCAGCCTAGGACAACAAGGAGACCATCCTGGATGACCTTTGAAGTTTTTCCCAAGGTCATTCTGGAGTTTTCAAATTGGTATAATTAATTTCTTTTTTTTTCCCCCTCCTCCATAATTACTGGGAAACGATTTGTACTGTGGCCTCAGAGACAGGGAGCACTGGGAGAGCTTGGCAACTTATTATTCAGTGTGAGAGGCTTTCAAAGGAATTTTGAATGTATAATGAACTGTGAGCATGGAGAGGGATTTCTCCCCCTCTCTCACCCTTCTTCTGAATTCCCAGCACAATGTGGATAAAATGTGTAATATCGGGTCAAGACAAATGTGGCTGCTAAACTGTGCAGGGAATAGCTGTGATCCCTTGTAATAAGGCCTCATTTCTCAGCTGCATCTGCTTAGCAAAAATTATTCCTGCAGCAGGGTGTTCTTTCACGCCAGCTCTGGAATTTGGTATTCTCTTAAATACCTGTTTCCTTCCTTGCATTGCCTTCTTAGGTCAACATGGGTCCTGAAACTAAAAGACAGGAGAACAGGCATGGAAAAAAAAAAACAAACCCAAAAAACAGGAGGAAAAGCAAGTCTAAATAGGAGGGAATTTCGGGGAAGTGCTCTGAGTGGTAACTTCTGAACCAAGAAGGTGAGGCACATGCTGGCCTCACTCCACATCAGAGGTGGTTTTGTTTCAAAAATTAAAATTAATCTTTTTTAGCCCCCTAATGTCCAGCTTCCATCCATAGTGAAAGAGGATTATTGGCTGCTGGAGGAGAAGGAAGGGAAGATTTACAATAAACCTCTCACAGCCCAGCAGCTCTCTGCAGGAGGGAATTTCCAGATCTCTGGAAAAACGCTTTCTCTGGGATCTGAACAGCTCACCTGGGTGCAGGATCACGCCTCATGTGCACCTGTGTGAAGGGGAAAGGGTTTGTCTCTGGTGATCTCAGTGCCAGCCCTAAAAAGCAACCTCTGGAGTAAACACGGTCAGCTCAGCTCAGCCCTCATTTTCTTAAGCTCAAACTCAAAACCCCACCATTCACAGGATCAAAGAATTGTTGAGATTGGAAGAGCCCTCTGAGATCATCAAGTCCAACCATGAACCCAACACCTCAAAGTCCACCACTGAACCTTGTCCCCGAGTGCCAAACCTACACAAGTTTTCAACGTTTCCAGGGTTACTGATTCCACCACTTCCCTGTTCCAATGCCTGACCACCCTTCCAGGAAAGAAGATTTTTCCTAATATCCAATCTGGACCTCCCCTGGCACAACTTGAGGCCGTTTCCTCTTGTCCTTCCTTCTGTTCCTTTTAAAAAACACTAGAATGCAGCTAATTAGACAAATTTCAGTACTGAGGCTAAAATCTCAATCTTTAAAAAACACGTCTCCAGTTAGAGGTGGAGATGATTTATTAAGTACAAGCAGCTTGGTGATTAGCCAATTTTCTGTGATCTGGAAGGAAATTTTAATAAAAAAAAAAAAGAGATGTAAGCCTGCAAGTAATCACACAAATTAAGGAACGAGGAACGTACAGCTGATTTTAGTGCTCGCAAAGCGAAGCTGAAAAATAGGAATCTCCCATAATAATGTGTATCTGTATGCACAGACATCCACTCAACACACAGTTATCCCATATATTTTAAACCTGAAGTGGTGAATGCGACTCAGAATAGTAAAGAAGATGCTAATTTGACTTTGTAACGGAGAGAGAAAGGCAAAACAGAGGAGCGTAAAGTACAGGCTTTGTATTTCAATGGAGAAAAGCATCTCACCTTAGGCTGGTGTCCATCTGCAGCTCAATGAAGCTGTAGGAACGTGCACACTTTGCCCAGATCTGCAGTTCTGCATGGCCTTATTTGTGTATTATGATTTATCCGTGGTTTTGTTGCATCTACAGCAGAAAAAACCCTGCTATTTCCTGGATCGCTCCTCTCCCTGCTTCGTGACCTCTCCCAGG
Organism: Mohoua ochrocephala; assembly: GCA_013398855.1. NCBI lineage: Eukaryota > Metazoa > Chordata > Aves > Passeriformes > Acanthizidae > Mohoua > Mohoua ochrocephala. The sequence goes on from VZTA01004792.1 coordinate 276,970, forward strand.
CCTCATCCTCAGGTTTCATGTGTCACTAATTGAAAGAGGCAAACCTCATAAATTATGGAGCTTCAAGACAGGTTTTAATTAAACTCAGCGGTCTAGCCAACAAAAACCGAAGAGTGCAGCATTGTGGTGGGGGAGGTTGATGTCCTCCCTTGTGAGTGGTGTCAGCTCTCGCTGTCAAGCCAAGGTCTCTCAAACCCATCTGAGACACTTCCCCAGAACCCACAGATTTAATAATACTGGGAATTTGATGAGCACACAGCTCATACAGACTCTCTTGGCAATCCTAAACTCAGAGCATCTGTAGTCCCCATGGAAAATGGACAGCACTCATATTTCCCTCTGAGAAAGTATCAGGACAAATATCCCATCCAAACCCTCCTCTTTTTCAGAGGAAATCTGGGATTACTTTTTCTTCCTGACCCGTGTTATGTTATCCTCAAAAGAGATAAATGACCCAAGGAAAATGGTTTGAGTTATTCAAGCTGAGGAGAATATCTGCACCCTTAGGCCGCCACTCACCAGCTTTCATTGGCACAGAAAATGCATTTTGTGCCCTACAAAAGCTTCTTATCAGGGTCACGGTCCCATGTGGGGCTGAAACGCAGTGAGAGATGTCTCCCATCTCACAGGGCTCCTAATCGTGGCCAGCAGACCTGATAAGGGGAAGCTGATAAAGAAAAGCTGAGAGGTCTGCCAAGCCTGCACAGAAAGTCAGCAGTGGAGCCACAGGCTGAGCCCAGATTGGTTTCAGGGCTGGTCTGGTACTTTTTAGAAGGAATAAATTCCAGCCACGTTTGCATCAGTCTGGCACAGGGGCGACAGCGGAGTGAAGGAGGAGAGAAGTCCAGAAAGGAGGGCAAATCAAAGGCAACGGGGATCTGTACCCTGCAAAATGAAAACACACTAAATCCTGGTCATTCGCATCCTCTGGAATTAGAGACGTTTGGGTTTTGGTTGCATTTGATGGGCAATAAGCAGGAATCAGGTGGAAAAAGGTTCAAAAGCTTAGTCAGATTCACCATAAGTCCAATCAGTCAGTTCATTTTTATTTATCACTCCCCTTAATATGAAAACAGCACAGGATTTACATGGTGCTGCCCCGAGTTCATATCTTTGGTAGCTGGAGGGACTGTGGAGCTGTGGGTAACCAGCAGGAGGAATGATTTCATATCAAATCCTGTCAAACCACTCCAAACCACCTGAGATGCCTTATTTCAATTATCAATTTAAAAATAGAATTGGATTTTGTTCCCTGATCCACTGATTCCTGCTTGGGTTACGTTAGAATCTCACTGAGGCCCAGGGGCAGCAAGCATTTAATGAGGATTTAGCTAAATGGGGGATTATTTGGCTGTGTCTCTTCTCTTCTTGAAAGGCCACAAATTATCCTACACCGGTTGAACTTTTAAAAATACGTCAGCAGGTTCTAGTCTGTAGGTAAAAGATTGAGAAAAAAACCCCAAAGCTATTACAGATAAAAGTACTTAAAACTTGGTTGCAGGTTGCTCTACCCAAAGCTTACGCTCTGTCCCAAATCCTGCTGAAATTTTTTTTCAAGGTTTTTTATTCCAAGAAGAGGTTTTTTTCTTCATTAGAAGAGCTACTGCATTTTGGGAGGAAAGAGTCAAGGACTTCCTTGGAAATTTGGCCTGGATTGTGACTTAGGCCCCATGTCACAGTCATCCCCAGCCACTTTTCTGCACGTGGCCTTGGTCCCCCTACTTTATTTGCTTGTCGCCACAGCCTGACTCCACCAGAGAGGACCGTGGGCAGCAACACCACCATCTTGGTTTCTGTGTGAGATGTGGGATGTGAGATTAATCATACATTCCCCAGCCTCTTCCCACTGGCAGCAGCATGTGCAAGAACAAGTGGGTATTTAGGGCCAAGGGGGATGCGAGTTTGGGGCCGTCGAAACCTAAAAAGGAATCGCTCCGATGACAAGCGGGAGATGTCTGTTCCTCCAGGGAGAGACTGGGGGGATTTCTGAGGCATGAGAAAGAGAAGTCAATAAATAAGCATTTGCTGAAGAATAAAATAATTTATAGCCTCATCGGGAAGGCAGCTTTCTCTAAACACGGACGGCAACGCGAAGGAATTGAACATCTGCGTGGTGCTTGTCTGCAGAACAAGGAGAATATATAGAAAATAATCATGTTCCTGAGAGCAGGAGGTCCGGGGTATTGGGTAGCTGGGGTTTTTTAAGGGGGTGGTTTTGGTTTTTGAAGCAGCTTTCAGGCAATTTGCCCAGAGAAGTCTGCAATACAGATAGGATCTCAAGGATCTAAGCCCTCGCGTGAAATTGAACTGGGCTTAATGTGTGTTTGTCTGGCAGTCAATAAAATGGGCGGGAGAGACAGAGAGAAATTTCATTGTTGGGAAAAAACCCCACAAATGTGAAGAGCCAGGAGTGTCACTTGAAGTAACTGAGGGCAGATAAGGAGGCAATCGATTTTAAGGAGCCTTTTTAGGTCCTGTGGTTAAAGGCTCTTACCCTGCACACAGAGGAACACAGAGAAACACTGGGGGGGTGACAGACCCCAACAACCCCCACAGAGCAGCAATCCCGGAGCCCTGCTGGTCCCAGGGCTCCCAGGAGAACCTCAACCCCACGTGCCAGGGGTGACACTCATCCCATCACACGATGGAGACAAGAGGCTCCTTGCAGGATGTTACAGGGAGGAATTAGAGGGGAAAAGGAGCATTTTGGCTGGTTTGGGGAGGAACAAGCATGGAAAAACAGTGGGATAAAGAGGCAGGTCAAGGAGATAAGGCACTTGGAAGCCAGGTATTGGGATGGGCAAAAGTCTGGGCTGGATGTGGGAGAGACACAAGACTGCTGAGTTGGCTGCTGGAGGGACAAAGGGGTCCAAACCAGAGAGACCACGAGGTCTGGGTGCCTGCTGAGAGATCTCTTTCCTTCCTTATGTGTCTGTGCACGAGGCAGCTGGAGAGGAGAGGATCCGAGCTCAGCTTCTGAGCGGGCAGGGTCCAAGGCCAGTTCCTGGAGGGATCCATACTTTATTTATTGCTGTAGGAATCACCTTGCTCTTGGAATGCTGTTTCATGCCCCACACTGCTCTTTACCTGCTCTGCTTTTCCACTGTCACACTCTCCAGTCGCCATCACCCAATGTTCTCCTTTTGGACTAAAATCAATGTTCACTTCCCTAGAACCATCCCAACACCACTGCCTTGTCTCCAGCTGCTGATCCCCACCCTGCAGGGAGAATCCACTCAGAAATGTCACACAAGCGATCCAGGTATCACTGGATTATTTCCTGATCCTCCAAAAACTGTCTGCCACAGCTTGTTGAATCCCGAGGAACCTCTAAACAATAACTCGACAAAGCTCTCTACCATCTGAGAGAAAAATTTCTGAAAATCCATCTGCAATTTGTAAGGGTCATTTTGAGATTTGGAGGTGGGCAAGGTTCAGGAAGGAATTATACAGGCAGATATTTATCTGTCTCTGCCTAATTTCATCCCCGAAAACTAATGTTCTTTGTTGGGAATGGGTCTTTTAAATGAAGAATTTAATATCACTACGGTTTGCTTTCTTTTCCCCTATTTTTTTATGAAGCAAAACCATTTATTATTTCACACCGCATCGCTGAGCTTTTCTGTCATATTTTTTCATGTTCTTATCATAAAATAAGCTTAACTGACTGGTGGGTAAGTCCAAATTCCATACAATGAGGCAGAATCCATTTCTTTATTCCACCAGTGTGGGCAGACTATTTTATGTATTATTTCAGGTTATTATTTCTGAATAAATAAAGGTTTTAAGCACTTCTTTAAGTGCATTAATATATTGGATTTAGGATTGTTATAGGTCTTTTATATGGGAAATACTGTGTGGAGATTGGGACAGCAACCTGAGAGTCAAAAATACTGAGTGGGACTTCTGAGGTTCTGGGCAACTTCTGGTAGAACAATTTTGTCTTCTTGTCTTTTGATTCCTGCTATGGAAACAGGGAAGGAAATGGAGATGCTTTCCAAGGAGAGCCATGGCTGGTTAGAAAACCATCTGTGTTCATAGTCTGCATATTAGTGGAGTGTTTGGAGACCTTTGGAGAAGAAAATGTGAGAGAAGCTCAAATAACATTCAGGGTTGTGAACTGCTCCAGTTCTGAGACCAAGGTTTGTCCACACCTGAGTGACCAAAGTTTCTATGGCCTGGGTCAAACACGGCGTTGATAAATTCTTGCCTCGGAAATCAGGAGTATCAGGCACCTGCTGGGGGACAGGGAGACAGCTGGAAATGAAACATGAAAATCACCATCCTTGGGAAATGCTCTGGGCAGTCTCCCCTAACTTTGAACCCAGCTGGCTTTCAGTGGGAGGTTGCACTGGACATGTCAGGGGCTCATTTCCACTCTAAATTATTCTAAATCATTACGAGTCCCTGGTCAATTTATAGTCTCTATTTTATTACATTTTATGACATTTCCGATCTTTTTATGAAGGCTTATAATGAAATTTAGGAAATTTTACAACTTTATTAATCCATTAAACTGGAATAGACACAATATTGATCTGTGCATGTGATGGGTAACTCCATCCCAGTCTGACCCAATATATTTGGAAATGGGGGATATTTCCCTTAATTTATTTTATCTTTTCCTCCTCATTTTCTTGTCTTCCTTCATAAAGTACTATTTCTGAAGCTATTTAATTCATTGATTTAATGCACAAGGAAGTGTCAGTCACTGAGGAATATCCTGACACTTCGCACAGTTTTTCCCAGGTTTCTCAATGGAAATGTGGATGCGTGCTTTAAAATTATCCCTGTAACCAGAATTTGGCCAAAAAAGCCCTAAATATATATGGGAAGGTAAATAAACACAAACCAAAACTAGCAAAACATTTCATTCAAAAATGCTACAACAGGAGATTTCCCCAGTGTGAAGCACCTTCTCTTCTCTCTGTTTTCTTCTGGAAAAAAAAGCAAGATTTTTGGTAAATCAATCTGGCATCCTGGGATGTCTCAGGTTTTTTTCTAATGGTTTATTTTCATAGAACACTCATTCATTTAAAAAATACCTGTTCTACTGATGGTGCTGATGCTCCTGTTGCCTTTTTCCTGGTCTTAAAACTGAGAGCCAGACACGGTTAAAGGGAAAGGGGTTTTTGCCTCGGTATTTATTTAGGATCCTTGGTGCACCACACCGTCCCATCTGGGGTGCATTTATTTGGGATCTGGATGTCCCATCCAAGTGGAGTGAGCCAAAGTGCACACCAGAATGCCCCCCAGAATGCACCCCAGATGGGACGGTGTGGTGCACCAAGGATCCTAAATAAATACCGAGGCAAAAACCCCTTTCCCTTTAACCGTGTCTGGCTCTTAGTTTTAAGACCAGGAAAAAGGCAACTGTGCCTTTCTGAGTGTGACAGGCCCAGATGTCTTCCAACAACAAATGGAGCAGATTAAGTTGTTCCTACACCACGAACCTTTGTGATCTTCACACCAGGAGAAAATGAAGCTGGTCCTGCCCTCAGGGAGGTGTCACCTGTGGCTGCTGCTTGAGACCCCCAGCTACAGGCACAGCCTGTGCTGTTAAAGCTCTGTCAAATGAGGAAGCACACACCTCCGCAGGGATGATTGCTCTTCTCTTCCCTTTATCAATATCTGCTTCTGCCTGAAGATAAACATGAAAGCACTAAAAATGAGAAGAGGGCCACGGGTCCACGTGGAGTGGTGGTGCTGGAGAAAAACTTCGGAAATTCAAGAGACTCAGACACTCCCAAGTACAGGAGCAGAAGAAAATCTCACTAGGAACATTTCCTCACCCCTTCCATGCCTATTTTGCCTGTCTTGGCTCAGAACTGTCAGCACGTGCTGGCCCTCTACAAAATCCATGCAGTGCTCTTGAGAAAGGCTCCAGTGCCTCCTCAGAGCCCTTCAGCCCTCTGAAGGAGGAATAGCAATGAGGGAAGGAATGCCAGACTCCAGGAAGCGAGTCTTCACTGTAATGCACTCTTTATCCTCTGCTTTTGTTTGTAATGCTGTGGAAGAATCTGCTGTGGATTTAAAGGTTTGAGGGGATTTTGTTTAAAGACCACGGAGAGGTTATTTAAGGGCTTGGGCCAGGTAATATTTAAGCAAACTTGTAATTGGTGAGCTCTGGGCTGGACTCCCACCTCATGACAGTGGTAGTGATGGATGTTGTGTGTGTTGGTGACGCTTTTTTGGGTACAGAGGAGAGTTAAAAACAGACCAGGTTTCCTGCCTCTTTATTTACCTGCTAGAAGAAAACATCCATGAAGCCTCTGAAGCCCAGTCGAGATGCAGATGCAAAAAAGCAACAACGGGTTCGTATTTTTCCTTCTTTCCTACTATTCCTTGCATTGATATTAGTGTGTTTTTCAGCCACAAGCAAAGATCTGAGATTGTATTGGGTCATTCTTCCTTCACTGAACTCCAGCACTAAGTTCATTTTGCAGATGGTCTCATTAGGCAGTAAAACCAAGAGCAAAAAGATTCTGGGGTTCAAGTGAGCTCTGCCCATCAGCATTAAACTGCACACAAGGCTGGAGGTGTTCAACCCTCAGAACCCTCCTGTTCTCGTGTGGGCAGTGGCGGAAAAGACTTTTGCCCAGAGATCTGGCTGTTCTTAGAGAGGAAATTTTCCACCCAGCAGCATTTGTGTGACACAGACACCAGGAGCTCCCATCTGACTCTCCTGTCTTCACCAGCATCTGCTCATCGCTCAGCTCCAGGGAACACTTGGTTCCTCCTGGTTATTCCTGGAGTCTCTGCTGAGGGCAGGTGCTTCCTCTCCAGCCCTGCATCACTCCAGGGTGTTGTGTTACCAGGTTGCCCTGACTTTGGGGATTAAGTGGATCTGAAATCCTCTGGTGTGCAGCAGAGGCGATTGACCAGCTGGCTTTAGCAAGGTGTGGGAATCAGGAGAACAGCAGTGCAGCGTGTCAGGGAACGGGACTTGGCAAAGTTCTTCGTGGAGAGAGCGCCTGGTGCTCATGGAGAGCAAAGCTGAGTGGCCTGGGAGAGACTGGTGGCTCTGCTGCAGGAGGGAACAACCTACCAGAGGAGAAAAATTCCTCTGGGACAGCAACCTCAAGGAACAATAAATAGATATTTCATTTTCTTCGCTCTGAGAGAGTGCTTGATTTTCTCCTCCAGCTCCCAAGGAGGATTCTTGGCCCTGAGGATGGTTAATCAGGACCAAACATCAATATCCTCATCAGTCCACACCCACTCCAGGCCCTGAGGTGGACAGGGAAGCTGGAGCCACACAGGCTGTTGTTGGCTGCAGGGCTCGGCTGGGAAATGTGAGTGACTCCAAGGAAACCCTGTCAAAGCCAACAGCTGTCTCTGGTCATCTCTCCCCACCTATGGGTCTTAGAAAATACAGGGATCATTCCCAAGCAGGGAAGTTGTGATTCTTGGCTTGGTGGAGCCCACTTTGCATGGGAATGTCACTGTGGAAGTCTGCAGCTGAAAGAAGTTTGTGTGAGTGGGTTCTGTTTCCCACTCCTGAACGTGGTGTTGAAAACTTAATAGTTGCTGGGTTAAAAATCTGATTTTTCAGGAACGTTTCCATGAGATCATATTGGTATAACGGGGTAAAACAAAAAAACAAACCAACCAACAAAGAACTGACTCCAGAAAACTCTATTATCAAGGGTCCACATGGCTTTTATTTTTTTTTTGGTGGAAATTTCAGTCAGGGTAATTACTGAGTAACCTGTTATATCAGCAGAGGGCATTTTGTGAATCTAATGGCATCTCACCTCCTTGTTCCTGGCAGGTGTCCCTGTCTTAAAAAGAAATTAAGTGATAAGAAGCAGAGAGGGACATAAATCCTGCAATGCAGAGCAGCAGGGACTCCAGCAAGGTGGATGTGATCAGCACATGAAATCCCATTATCTTTGGACCCATTAGGCTTCATTTTAATAGAGCGAATCTGGAGAGGAGGATGCACAAGTGTAGGGAGGTTCCATCAGGAGACTGAAAAATATTGTGGGAGTGAGCCCAGGGCTTGCAGACAGAGATGATTTTTTGTTGATGGGATGTAGAGCACACACGGTGCAAGTCCAAGGGAATTTAAGTCAGAGTTGGGATATTCCTGCAAGAACAGAACAGGATCTGGATATTGAGTTATTTCAGCTCTCACAATCTGAGGTGACTTTTGGTAAAGGTTACTTAAATTGCAAGAGTAAGGAGAGAATAGCACTGACATACTTTTCTAAAAGGTCTGGTATTTCAATTAATTAATAGTTTTCTTCTCAAAACCTTAAATTGGGAACTTGACCTGGTCTCTTGCTGAAGGGTTCTTCCAGCTCCTGTACAGCAAGTCCAAACAATTCTCACAGTGCAAAGTTTCTTAGACAACAGGGGTTTGTCCAGCTGAATGACAACATAATGATTTTTAATTGATTATAAATATCAATTGTATTATTCTATATTTATTATTTGTTAAAAATCCACATTAGGTTTGCTGTTGGCACAGGATCACCCTCCTCAGCAGTACCACGGTGCTCCAGATATCCCTGGTGGAGGAGCGTGGAAGGAACTTGAGATACTGTGGCTGGCAGCAAAAAAAAATTAGGAGGAGAGGTTTGACCCTGAAAGTGAGATACGAGAGTCAAACTCTGCCCACCACTGGCAGCAGAGATAACAAAGGGACACAACCACAAACTGCAGCTTGGGCAGTTCGGGCTGGACACTGAGTGTGACATTCCCATCAGCAGGGGAGGGAGCAGTGGAATTGGCAGAATTGGAATCCTTGGCTCAGCATCCAGAACCCACCACACCTGATTGAATCTGATGTCTGTGGCTCTGTTGGCTTCAAGGGGGAGGCCAGGCTGGAGGCACACAGAGGCTCCTTCCAGGCAGGGAGGAGAGAATTAAAGCAGCAGAAGTTCCTGACATTTTACAAACCCATCATCACACTCCACAATCATTGCAAAGTTCACCGAGTCTTTTCTCCCCTAGTTTATTGCTATCTTTCAGTTTGCAGACTACACGTGGCAAGCTATTCCTAGGAAAATGGTGTTCAGCACCTCAGGATTCGTACAAGAAAATCCTGGGAAACCTCGCAAACATCGTTTCCTGAGAGCCTGGAGGTCAGAACAGAATCATTACCAGATTCCTCACTGCCTCCTGTCCAACGAACACCTTCTGTGAGATGGAGCCCAGCTTTACAGCCCACGGAGCTGTTGCTATAGCTGCTTTCCATCTCCAGTACACATTAACATATCTGCTTAGTCATGATTTATCAGGGAGGGATGTTGCTATTTCCTGGAGAAAGGCCAAATAAGTTTTTCAGTTGGTGTGTGATTTGGGGCAAGGAGTAACAGCTGCAAAAGTGTTCTTTCATCTCGCTGGCTGTCACTGTGCTCCTGCTCCCCACGGCTCTTGGAGAGCCTTGTTGAACAGAATACACAACACAAGACCTTTCCTCATATTCCTTTCTTATGACTGTCCCGAGGACTCAAAAATGCCATCAAGTTGTCGAGGCTTAATAGGTTATCAGAGCCATCTGAGATGTCTGTGCACTTGTTCTTATCCCAGGGCAAAAGGCAGGGGATACAAATTATTCCAGACTGCCTTCACTGACAGCCATGCACCAAAATAAATGAGCTCCTCCAGCCCACGGGCTGGAAGCACACACTGTGAGCACAAAGCTAAAATGGGCCAGGCTGGGGATACCCACAGCTGAGAACATTACCTGGCGCTTCATCCGTCATTTCAGAGAAATGGGAGATTTTAGGGCACAAGACACCTGTCAGGTTTCAAAAGTCTATTCAGGGTAAGATGAATAATGCCCAGCAAGCAGCTCTTGCTTCCCATTATCTATGCAGAGAAACCAGGCAAAAAGCTCAAATGGCACTGTGGTCATCTGTCCTGGTGAATCTCCCTCACTGTCACTTTTTAAATCATCTTAATTGAGTGTCTGACATTTAAGCTTGCAAAGAAAGAGGAGAAAAAGAGGTGTCACACACTGCCTGTGCTAAGAGTTAATACCCCAGCAAGGACTGGGTAGACAATCTCGATGGTTTCTTTACCAAGTTGCTGTTCCAGGTTCGGTTTATAAATACAGCCATGTGGTGCAATCAACAGATTTCAAGGTGCTGAGTGGATTCTAAGTGACATTCTGATTGAAAAAAAGTACCTAAAGGACACATATCACAAATGAAGAAAAGGTTAAATGTCAGAACTTGGGAATGTCTGTCAGTAAAGGATCACTATTACATAGGAGATTCGTACAGGTTCTCAGGGATTCGTGTTGGTCCTGGCACTGATGAAGGTTTCCTGCCATGATCTGGGTGTAGATAAAATGATGTGTGACAATGAGGACAATTGAAGGCAGGACAGCAGTGCCCAGACTTGTCCTTTAATGCTTGTCACAGAAAATCATCTTCTTTTCCATCCCTGGGCCTGTGCTCTGCACATTGACCACGTTCCACATCTGAGATGAGGACGTGGAGAGGACATTTGGCTTATTTCCTTCAGCCTTTCCCAAAAGTGGATGCCAGGAATGCAGTCCAAGCCCTTCCCAGAGTGGCAGAGAGTGGAGGCTGATTCCCTGATGGGAACAGCCAATATCTGGTTGAGCAGTGCTGGTTTCTTTTGTAACAAGAGACGATTTTGTGTCATGGACAAAATATATTTGGGGCTTTCTCCCCCACTCTTCCTCTCAAGGAAAAATGTGGTCAGTTCAGTGTCCCATTAAACTGTTTCTTTGGTGATAAATGTTAATTAAATTTTAACACCTAAAGCATATTGTCCTCTGAGGAACCCTCTTACCTTGTCCACCCTATTGCCTGGTGTCCACAAAGCTTAGAAAAAGATGAGATTTAGGTCACTTCTTCAAAACTTGTTTCTGTGCCTGACCTAATACCCCTCGGGAATTTAAAATCTTGCAAAGGATCTTGCTGGTCCTTCTGCCAGTTGGGAGAAGTCTCCCAACGCCTTCTCACAGGCAACTTTTAAAATTCAGTCCAGTCCTAGCTATTTTTGCCAAGTGAAGTTGATTTGAATACCCAATTTGCCATAGTGGCAATGGTGTACAGAGGGGAAAAGAAGCTGAGATTAAGCCTGGTTTGAAGCATGGAGTGCCTGGGGACCAGGAGATCCAGGGCGAACTGAAGCTTGTGGCAAGTTATCCTCATGGGATAAATCGGAATTTGATCGATGTGAAGTTGAACAGTCTGAATGACTGACCTGGAATATTTTTATAGTGTTTTCTATAGTCTCTCTCTATGCCAGATGCCACGCAATGAACTATTTCTTGTTTCTCTAACTGGCTGCCAGAAGAAGGTGGGGAAGTGAGGTAGAGTAGCTGTGAAAAAGGAGGGGCTAATTGGACAGTCCAATGTCAAAGAGAAAGATAAAATCATCTGCTGCGCTTGTGGGAACAAAACAATTTGGGTTAGTGCTCGAGTGTGTTTGCAGAGAGCATATTTGAAATTTGTAAACAGAATTATTCCCTGAGGAAAAGCCATGCAAAAAGCTCTGTTCCCTGTGCAAGGAACCAAAAAGCAGAGCAGCTCCCCAACACATCCTGAACTTTGATGCCTGTGCTCAAACCTACGGAAAAAAAACGCTTGCAAAGAAAGTGCAGGCTGGGAATCGCTCACGGATGTGATCTGACAAATATATTCATTCTCTGGACTGTTGGCACAAAGCAAGCACGGTGGGACTATCAGGATAAACCAGGGTTTATTTAAAAGCAGGAGTAAATATTTGCAGAATATCTCTTGCATTTTTGTAGTTTAAAGGATCAAAAATAAAAAAACATATGTACTCGATCTGCTCTGCTGTTTAAAGATTCTTCTTATTAATAAATCTCCTTATTTTTAGTATTGCTAAAAATCTGATTTCCATGTCACATCCATAGCTGTGTGCACCCTGAAATGAAATGTTCTAACCTTTGGCTTATGCATCATTCCTGCAGGGGGAATAAAGGTTTTTCTCAGCATAACAATCTCAACTTTTTCACCGTTCCTGAAGCACTTCACAATTTAGGCTTGTCAACTGTTGACACTGAGGCAGCAAAATGCTACTGTGGTGGGTGGGTGTGGAATCTGAGCCAGCTGTCTCCCACATCCACTTTTTAAAGTGATGAACAGGGAGGAAAACAACCCTTTGAGCACTGTCAGGAAGGCTGCAGTTCAGTGGCACAAGGACAGATTTCAGGACGAGATGACGTCCGTTCGTGCACACCCAGCAGTTGCATGAACGGGACCTGTAACTTCTCCCTCATTGGATTTTTCCATACGGACTCTGGTGTGGTTTTGTCGGGGTGAGTAAATGCCTTTGGGTTCATTGGTAGTGATCACCTCACACAGCCCCGGGATGGTGCCATCCCAGGAACCATCGGCCTCATGAATTGTGGGATCATTTGGGTGGAAAAGGCCCCCAAGGTCACCAAGTCCAACCATTAACTGTGTAACCAGACCTTCAAGTGCCACGTCCGCACATCTTTTGAACACTTCCAGGGTTGGTGACTCCACAGCTTCCCTGGGCAGCCTCTTCCAGTCCTTGGCAACCCTTTTTGTGAAGAAATTTTTCCTAATATCCAGCCTAAACCTCTCACGGCACAACTTGAGGCTGTTTCCTCTCATCCTGTCACTGTTTATCTGGGAGCAGAGACCGGGATACAACCTCCTGTCAGGGAGTTTTAGAGAGCTAGAAGGTCTCTCCTGAGCTTCCTTTTCTCCAGGATGAGCCCTCTTAGTTCCCTCAGCTGTTCCTCATCAGACTTGTGCTCCTCTGACCACCCTAAAAGCTGTTTTATTTCACTGTTTTCTTTCTGGATTCCGTGGTGTCCCAGAAGTTTTGTTAACCTGTCAGAAGTTCAATGAGGAGGGAGTGATGGATTGTCACTTATTGCCTCCCAGCTGCAGGAAAGAAGCCATTTCTGGTACATTTACATATCTATTTGCAGAACTCTGGTTTGTGCTGCAGCTTTGATAATATTTACATATGGGACCAAATCATATCAGAACCCTTCTTATTTGGTAAATAACACCAGAAAATAAGTTAGATTGAGAAATGGCCTATGGAAGAGATTGCTCTGAGAGAGACTAATGTGATCCTGAGAAGGTTTGATCAAAAAACTCCCGGCAATTTAATCTTTCCCTTCAAAACTATCAGTGTTCTATGGAAATGAGCAAAGCATTTCAACAGGGCTGTAATGTCTGGTCAAGTAAGGGTCTGACTGAGGGAGCAATAGTTCACTGCTCATCCCAGGAGCTTTGGGATTGCAATTCAAATCACTCTCCTGTCAGATTCAGGCCAGGGACTTGTACTCACACTCCTGCATCACCAAGGCGTGCTGGTGCTGATTTATCCTTTAATCACCCAGTACCATCTAAGAACACTTTAGTAAAATAATTCTTTTCTCTGCCATCCACTCGCCATCCTCTAGGCTCCCTCTGCTTCAGCTTTCTGCTTATTTTCAGCCACACAGTTTTCATGTTAGCTGAATAACAATAATAAAACAATTATCAGACATAAAAGAACAGCTGTACCATTGCCCAGGAGAGAGCATTGTGTGAGAGTGTGTGTGTGTCTGAACAGGCTGGCAGTAATAGAGAAATGACAGCTCTTCTCCCAGTCAGTCACAGCTCTTGGAAATAGAAAGACTCAATACCCAGGAAACAACATCTTGGTTTCATAAACACATTCACAACAGGAAAAAAGCTCTCTGGGAGGAGGCAGAATGAGGCTGCCACAGGCACTCACACATGGACTGGCTGCTGTTGTTGGTATTATCACTGTAGGACCCTGCCAGCACCCTGGAGGGAAATTTGTCAGGAGATCTGCTGCAATAATCCTGCACCAGGCTCGGGTTTGATTAGCAGCCACTCTGGCCTGTCCAACGAGACCAAGAACTGCCAACTCTTTATATTGTATGACATTCCTGCCTTTCCGAGTGCAGGGAAACCACAGCAGGACAGGAGCTGGGAGCTGCCCCTCCTCTGGGACTGCTGTGAGCATTTACCCCACACAGAAGCGTGTGGGGCAGGACCAGGAGTGGCCACAGCAGAGCAAAATCTCCTGTCTGGTGTCGGCTTGGGGTCACTGCTGGTCTGAATTCTTCACCCGGTGCTGGTCAGCAACCATGGGGTCCTCTGGGTCCTCTGCACGTGTGGAGGCCACCACAGACACAGCACTCTGCTGATGGAGCCCAGTGCTGGAGGGGGTTATCTACAGATGCCTGAGCAGGGCTGTTGTTTTCCCCCACTGATGCCCAGAGCAGTGTCAATAACCAAAAAAGGGTTAGACAGCTCATTTTTAATGAATATTGCAAAACAATCCTGACAAAAAAAGAACCCTCCTGGTGTCCCTGCCCATGGCAGAGGGATTGGAACTGCCTGATCTTTTAGCTCCTTTCCAACCCAGAGCATTCTGTGATTCTGGGATGAGTAAGGGCCAAGTCAACCCCCAGCACCTCGCACAATAAGTGACAGAAAACATCACACACAAGAACTCCTCTCTCTCCAGCAGGCTCTGGTGGCTTGGAGCAGAAAACAACTTCTTGTTCTTCAATTAAGCCTGGTTCTTAGGAGCATAAAAGCTCCTTACTCAGAAAAGACTATTTACTGCTAATTGCACCTTTCAGCTTGTAAACATGGCTCTTTGCAATCCAAGGATAGCTCATCTCGAGAGTCATCCTCTTCCAAGGGGGACACGGAAACCTGCCACAGCCTCCCAGAACAGGCTGGTTCCTCCATGTCATGTGTTACACTCTGGCACAAACTGCTGGGGTGCAGGTTAAAGGCTGGGCGTCACTTTCTGAAGTGTTTTGATAAGAATTTCAGGGAGGTGGAAAAGGGGGGGAAGAGAAACGAGCGATAACTGTTGGACCAGGGAAATTTACGAAGAGAAACTGGAGAATAAATCACTCATCTCAGGGTATTTGCTCACTGTTGATGAATGTGTTACAATTCCCTTCGTGCTCTCTTTCCCTGTATTGCCCTGATCAAGTTATGCTTGACCTTCTTTGTCTTTTTCAACACGACATTGACTGTTTCTATTTTTATTGATCCGCATAATCCCTTCATGGACTTGGTGACATTAATATCCTCAGGGGTCTGTCTGGCTTCCAAGTCACTGAGCTGTTTTGCTTTCCCTTTCCCATCTGCGCCCAGCAATGGCATTGCTCCTGACAATTAATTCAATAATCCACTGGATTGAGGAACGCCTTTCCAAGAATCTTGTGTGAAGTGTCTTGTAAAAACATCAGGCTTGATTAGACTTTCAAACCGAGCATTCTGAGCTGACAGTGAGCTTTGTGGTTTAGCAAGTACAAACAAATACGCTGATTTAATCTGCCTAATTTAGAGCTGAAGGACTGTTATGAAACTGTGAAAGAAACTAGAAAGATATCACATGGCTTTTTAATCCATAAAATTGGGAAGATTATTTAGTTCAAAAGATGAGACTACTGGTACAGGGCATAATTTAGTGATAAAGGGACGGATCCAAGGTTGGGATAACTTTTGGGACATTGAGATTATTCAAACTTGGCACCATTCGCTGACCAATAGGAAATGCTGAAGAGAAGATCACAGCTGAAACACTTTCTCCTCTCGATTCAAGCAGTTGGGGAGTAGTTAAATACTGCCACAAAAATAGGGTTCAGAGCCCAGAGGATCCCTGGGGCAGATGTCTGAATCTCACACGGCAAGGGGAGGCAGAGGAATGTTCCCCTCGGATTGTTTCTAGAATTTGCATTAAATTTTGAGGGGAAAAGAATTGCCCTGACTTCAAGGTCTGTTAAGGTTTCCACTCCGAGCTCTGCACAGTGCTTGGCTTGTGAGGTACTTGGAGCCACACCTGGGGCACAACTCGAACCATCCTGACCGTTCTCTGCTCTGCTTCAGTTCCTCAGAGAGCTCATCCCTCGTCTCTGGGCTCTCTCCTGATGCTCAGCTGAAAACAACTTGACTTTAGTCCTGGTGAAACCACAAAAGGTGTAATTTTTCTGCCTAATTTTATCTTGTGCTACTGTCACCACAGTGGTGGAACACCCTCTGCATGAAATCGGCAGGAAAAGCAAAACCTGACTCTGATTTGAGCTGGAAAGGAGCTGTGGTACCTGGACTGGCTGTTGCACACCCTGGTTTAGTATCTGCAAGCTTCCTTTACTTCGCAGAATTTACCTCGAGCTGCTCCTGGGCAAAGGAGGACAGATTTAGCCTGTTTAAAGCTGCCTTTCTAAAAATAAATCGACTAAAGCACTCACCATGAGGGTCCTGCAGCTGCTGGGATTTCAAGGAAGAATTTGAAAGTTTGGCTCCACCTTCAGGGTCAAAAAGCCTCGTGCTGACACAATGGGAAACGCGATGGTGAGGGAGTATCCTATGGCAGGGACAGGCAGGCAGTGTTCCCAAACATACGCTGCTATTTTTAAAGGAGAGCTGTCTTATGAAACAGATGACTCGGTGCTGCAGTCTCGAACAGGAAGTGTGAATGTGTGTTCTGTTAGCTGGGCAAGCAGAAAGATTAAATTAATGATTATTTCTGAAATGGAGAGACAGTGGGCACAGGAGACCAGGCCGGAAAGCAGAGCAGCATCAAGTCAAGGCACAAATACCCTGGATGAAAAAGAACAACAATCCCTAAATCTCCTCAAATTTTCCTGGCTATTATATTTCCATCACAAACCCTGAAAACCTGATCAAATGAGCTTTCTGCTTCTCCCAGGCTGGCACACTGCAGAAAGCCATCAGTGACTCATGATTTAGTACAGGAATTCTCTGATAACTCTGTGCTACCCACCCCTGTGGAAGAGGGTTAATTTCATGCCACACCACAGTTCAGTGCTGTCAGCTCACACCCTTCACTGTGAGAACCCTTCTAGTTCACACTTCAGTTGTGTCTCCAGATTCTGTAACAAAACCACTGGAAAGAAACTTAGTGAAGAAAACCCACAGAAGCCCTCCAATTTTACTTTTTATTTTGCCCTGACTGGTTGTGGAGTGAGTCCTGAACACCTGGTGCAAGAAAACCAGAAATTCCCTATAAATACACGGAGAAACTTGTAAATAAGCATCTTCAAACCCTGCCTTTTGGAAGAATTTTCATGATTTCTAGAAATTTAGCACTGGTAAGATCAATGATAAAAATTGCTTCTTCTCTGGGTGCTTACCAGAAACTGCCCAAGAAACAAAGAGCGTTAAAGCACAGGGCTGGTTTAGCTTGCTATGCCTAATAACAATAACAATAATAATAATAATAATAATAGTTCTTGGATAACTTTTCATTAGGTCTCAGTAATTACAGTCAAGATTAGCTTAGCCTGATAATTAAGACTTGGCAGCGGAGTAGGTTTTTTTGGGTTGGTTTGGTTTTTTATTTGTTTGTTATTTTTAAAGTCTTTTAAAAAGCCTTTTTAAAAGGCTCTCCAGCAACGAATGCAAAGCCTGATTTATGATGCACAATGGAAGAAGGAGTTAAAAACCCAGTCTACCTTTTCTTTTTCTTCTTTTTTTTTT
>VZTA01004792.1:294500-312100 GCA_013398855.1 Mohoua ochrocephala
TTTTTTGAGTTGTTTCACTACCTGCTGAGTCCTCAGTGACCCTCACTGTGGTCGGTGTTTCAGAGGTGTGATGGTTTCATCCCAGCAGAAGTCCTGGTTCTGCAGCAGCAAAGATGGGTCGTGCTCCCTCACCTTCCACTTCCTTCCTCCTATCAGCTCAGTCTCACCCTCACGGAGCTGTTGCAGCTCAACAAACCAGATCCCTAAATCAACCGAGGTGGGAAAAAAACAACCAACGCAGGTAAACCTTTTTACTGCTTGTCTCTGCCACTTCACATTTCCAAAATATCACCTAAAAGCTCCTCAGGTGCGCTGCTTTCAGGAGGCTGATGCAAATGGATATTTTGACCACAGAGTCTAAATGCTTTGGGATTTAGTCTTGAAAATACTGCTCGCTGCCATGGTTCGGGCTGATTTGGCAAATATTCTTCAGCCTTATCATCAGCTGGGCCTTTAAAGGAAAAAAAAAAACAATTAGAGACCATAATCTCTTCTTCCAGTAAGTGCCAAGAAATTCAAGTTTCATTCATCTTGTTACAGAACTAGACAGCTGTTTCTTGGAATAAAGGAATTATGGTCCCCTCTCAGACTGACTTCTCGCATTTGCTGCCTGTGTGAGGATATCCAAACGTGATCAAGCTGAGTTCATTCAGGTGGTGTCTCCTGGCTGAAGCAAGAGAGGGGAAAAAATACCTGTTAATGTATTTAATTTTTATTTTAACCTCCTGGTAGAGTAATGCTTGGCTCAAACATCGAAAGTTTATCAGTTAGATATAAAGAAGTGCTTCGCAGGGGAGGTTCTAATCAGTCATTGAATATATGCTCTTCTCCAAACTGTTCCATGATTTTGTCATCACTTCTACCCAGCAGCCCCAGATCATTTTTGTTTCCTTCATTGTAAAGGTCTCTCTCTCCCCACGGATGAGGTTTTGGCTGGTGGGATTGGTCGCCTCAGGGATTTGGAGCTACGAGCTGCTGTTTAAGCCAGATCTCAAGTAATGAAAAATTGCTCCCCATTTTGGGGGGGAGTTTGGCAGTTTTTGTGATTTTCCTCCCCTGGTGCAGTTGTAGGTTGTAGCAGACAACTCTAAAATGCCCTCAGCAGGGAGCAGCTGCTTCCCAAGGCACAGGGAGCCAGGAACTGAGCGTGACAAACCAGACAGCAGCACTAGGACCTCCCTGGCCACGATCCTGCCCCACAGTTCCCCAAAGGGAGGCCAACCCAGGGGTGGCACCGAGCTTCAGCCAGAAGTCCAGATCCTCAGGGAAGTTCACGCAGATGAGGCAAGTCCAAGGTGAAGGCAGGAAGTCAAAGTTGGATTAGGTCTGGATAGTCCTGTCCCTGCCATGCTGGCCTGTGGGTGACAAGGTAGGTTCCAGGTCAAGCTGGGAGGTGTCTGAGTCCAGATCAGTGGTGACCATGTCCAAACGCAGCTATGGCTGGCAAAAGGCAGATATTCCTACAGCAAAACTCAGGCTGAGGCTGGAGGACCAGGGCTGGACTCAAACGCAGGTGGTGTCCACAGGAATGGTTGGTAAAGCCCCTCAGTGCCCTCAGGACTCTGTTTCTGTGCCCTGGTTATAAAGGGAACAGAGACAAACTCAGACACCTGCAGCTCATCAGATTTATCTCCCATCAGATCCAACATCCATGTTTCCCTGGGTCTGCCTTGATTCAGAGCCTAAGATGAAGCCCTGCTTCAGAGAAAACCTTTCATCCCGGGTAGAAGCAGGGAGCAGTTGAAAACTGGACCACCAGGTATTCATTCCTATTTAGTTTCCACAGGAGGGATACACTGCTTTCGCTGAAGAGAGTAACTGAGTTAGACAATCCCTCCTTAGGATCTTTTAAGATCCGTGTGCCCTTGCCTGCAGGGCAGGAAGCAAGTTGAGGTCAGTGAAATCAAACCTGATGCTGCTGAAATACTCAAACCAAAGTCAAACTAGAATTTGTATCCCTGAAAAGCCTAACAGGCATTATTTAGGAAGGTGGCATGAAGCCTTCATGAATAGTTTGACTCCTAAGTCTCCGAAAATCCAGATTTTTTTATTGTGTGCTTCATCCTTTCTGACGATTGTCATCTTTTTCTCCTGCTGGACCTCAGGAATCCACGCATTTATCTCCTTCAGGCTGTGCTGTGGTGACTCTCTCAGTCACCTGGACAGCAACTGGTACAGGACATGACTCTTTGTGTCCCCAGGGCTCCGTCAGTTCAGTGTTTCCCAAACCAAGCTGTGTAAAATCCCAGGATAAACTCCTGTGTGCCACTGATCTCTTTCCGTGGGACAATCTGCTCAAGAAGTTCCAGCAGCTCCATTCCCTGGTTTTCTCAGTGAAAGATTCCAGCCCCTCAGTCTTGGAGGAGATCTCTTCCATTTTGAATTTCTCCCACACTTTCTCTCACCGCCACAAAACAAAACAGCTGAGCCAAAAAAGCGGCGTAGCCTTAAATACACTCTGAATCTGGGAAGGAGAAATGCCAGAGAATCTGTGGAATACTGCTGTTGCTCTCGATCCTATATGGAAAGCAATAACATATTTTCATGATAGCTGACAGCAGATAGATTATGGATCTGTCTCCTGGGAAATATCTACGTTCTGCCAAGGCTGAGATATTCTGTCTAGTCTCAACTAAGCTAATTCTGGACATGGAAACAATATAGTTGTGTCAGTAGGATGTTCCACTCCCATTAATTAGCCTTTCTAGCTGACCCATCCCCGCTCCCATCGAGAGGGATGTGGCCTGGGACACGAGGAGTTTCCATGACTGTCATCCAGAGCTTCCCACAGAAAGGAGGGCTCGCACCAGGACACAGCAGTGGCAGGCCCGCGGGTAAAACAAACCAGTCTCAGAAGTAAAATATGCCAAATTACACAGGAATTAATCACGTGTTCTTGCTTCATTGCTGCAATCGGCCTAATTTCATGCTAGTTATTCTACTGGAGTAGCCTGGTAGCAGCCCCTACCTGCTAAAGTGAAGGTGTTTGTGTCCATGAAGATTTTTTGCAGTCACCCAGAATCCCAAGGTCAGCTGCTATTTACAGGTCTTTGTATCTAAAAATCCTTGACAAATGTTTCTGCTATGAATTTGTCCCTGCTGTTGCAATGCTTATTCCGATTCTCCTTACTAATTCTAAATATTTCTGTGTTTTCGACATTTTCCTTTCTCTTTCTGGGAGCGCCTAATTATGGTGAAAAATATACTTCCTTTTGGTTCTCCCCAGTTTAACAGGGAAGGAGAATTTGAATCGTCTTCCCCTTTTCTTAAATTAGGATCTCTTGCCACAGCTACACACTGAGTCCTCAGCACCTCCCACCATGCACTTTAACCATTCCATTTCTGATTTGGGAAACACATGTTTTAATTCAAACTAGAGAGGGAAATAGATTTTCTTTTTCACTTGAAATTCTGACAGGGGAAAAAAAAAATTCGATTTTTCAATGGGTACTAGAGAAACAAAATTGCCCATGAAATTAAATCAACAATAGCAGTGGATGTTATTTTTTGGGGGCCATTAAAAATGTTTCATTATGATTGTCTCAGCCAGGGAAGTGTTCAAAGCCAGGCTGCATGTAGCTCTGAGCAATCTGGGATAGAGGAAGGTGTCCCTGCCCATGGATGATCTTTAAGATCCCTTCCAACCCAAACCATTCCGAAATTCCATGGTCTATGATTCTATGATTTCTGCTCTCTTTTTTTTTTTTTTTTTCATGGGAAATAAACTAAAAATAAAAGCTGGTTTAAAATGGAAATCACACCCTGCTGCTCCTGAAAGACTGACAGGAGAATATTTCCATGGAAGTGTTCTATTCTGATTTTTCAACACGGTGTTTTATCAAACTTGACATATTTCCATGATACAATTTTCTTTTGACAGGTTGACATTTCCTCGTGGGAAATTCCATAGGAATGTTTCTGATGGGTTCTTTCAGCTGATCTGCAGTTCTAAAAGTAAAGGCACAACTTGTGGGATGCTGAAAAGAGTTATAATAATTCGGGGGGGGGAGGGGAATTGGGAGCAGACTGATCACTGCATTTTGTGTTCTGCCTTAATGAGTCCATAAACAAATTACAGGGCTTAAAGCAGCAGGTGACCTGGTGCCTCTTTATCATGAGAGCACAGATGCTGCACAAAATCCTTAATGTGAGACTTAATGTCTTGACTCTTAATGAGCATTGCCCCACTAATCGCTTAAGTCTCCAGATTTACGCTCAGACACTGAGAAGGCTGAATTTACTGTCACTGTAAAACACACGGACTGAAAGGCATTTATTCCTTGAAAACAAATGAGCAGGATTGGGGCTCAGCTTTCAAGCAGAGCTTCCCCACTGAGGCTGATGAGAATTCCTGCCTGTTTTGCACACGGTGAGGGCCATGGCTGGCACAGGAGTTCGAGCATTTCAGAACTCTGAAGCCATATTCTCACTGGCTATGAAAGCAGAATAATTCCAGCAAAGCTGGCTTGCTCCAGCAATAGCACATCGTCTCGCTTCTGCTTTAGATGATGTCCACACAAAAGTCTGTATTTTTTGTCATTATTTTAAAAAAAACCCCAAACTCGTGTGCCTTTTTGTCCTCTACGAAATGACGGGTTGTGCTGTTGCTCGTACTGACAACCTGTCTTTAGCCATTGAACTTTTAACTCAGATGCATGAACCTGAGAGTCATTATGTCCTCAGCTCTGAGACAACCAGAATTATTGATCTCAGACCTTGAACTATCAGAGAAGGACAGGACAGTCTGTTAGCCAGTGGACTGCAGAAGGGCATGGTAAATACAAAAACAAGGGGATATTTGCTAGGTTACCCTGTTTTCATTGCACAGTTGTATTCTCACAAGGACTGTACTGCAAACACCGTGGTGTCTGAAGGACTTGGAGCCTGAAAGATTTGGAGAAGGTGGTCAGGGAACATTCATTTCCTGTTTCTTACCATTGAAGAACTAAGAGTCATTAAATAAAACTACCAAAGGTCACTGCTTCAGCTGTGAAACTGCTGTGCTCACACAGACCTGTCCAGGAGTCAGCAACATCTGCTTTTTCTGTTCATTGCAGACAATTTGGCTTCATAATCATTGATTTCTCCCAGCTGAGGAGCCGGGTACATAATTTCAGATTTCAGGGAGGGTGTGTTTGCCAGTGGGGGTTTGTGCCGCTGAAGCGAGCGGAGCAGAGGCGCTCGAAGGATGAATCTGAGATACAAACATTTACTCAACACATTCATCCTGATCAATTTTCCATGGCTGCGTTTCCTCAAGCTCCTGGAAAGTTTATCAGCATGTTTGTCATTGAAGTTTCCACTAACTTAAATCACCACTGCCTGTTGCTACATGAAATTAATCCAGACCTATTCACCTGACTGCAGACCTATTAATAACATTCTTTGCATGCTTCGCTAATCACAGACAAGCCATACATCTAAAAAGTGCTTTGTAACTACTGTCAAGCTCCTTTTTAAACCTCATTAAGATTGGATTACTTGGTTACATTAATCCTGGTGGCCTTATGCCAGTGGTCCTGTCTCGGTAGTTCATTGTAACACATTGGCCGTAAGAAAACAGGAAATGGCAAATTCAAAGGGGAGGTTGAAAGAAAAAGAATCACAGAATAGTTTGGGTTGGAAGTGACTTTTTAAAGGTCATCTGGTACAATCCCCCTGCAATAAGCAGGGATATCTTCAACCACATCAAGCTGCTCAGTGCCCAGTCCAACCTGACACTGAATATTTCCAGGCATGGATCATTGTGCCACTTGTTTTACCACCCTCATAAAAGAGCTCTTTCTTATATGTGATCTAAATCAAACCCTCCTTCAGTTTAAAGCTGTTGCCCCTTGTCGTGTCACTCCATATCCTTGTGAGAAGCCCCTCTCCAGCTCTCTTACAGCCTTTTTAGGCACTGGAAAGTTCTTGAACATCTCCTTGGAGACTTCTCCAGGCTGAAAGAAAAGCAAGAAGTTGTCCTCAGAGCTCTTTTTGTGTCATAGCGTTGTCCATAGGTCAGATGAAGTGAGGAGCCAGCATCCTGTGCTTTCAGCATAAAATTATTGTGTAGCTGAGGCAATGGAGGTGAACTAAAAGCTGCCTTTAGTTCACCTCCAATAAATTCAGTAGCTGGTGCACCCACCATGCAGTGGAAGGGAGCTTCCCGCCTGCCATCCCAGCACAAAAATATTGTTTGTGGATATAAGCACCACACGTTCCATGCTTTGCAAACTGATGCTGAATTTCATGGTAACAACGGAAGCATCTTGGCTCTTTCCAACTTTTTAAGTAGGGAAAGCAAAGAAGAGAGACTTGGCTTAAAACACAACATGTCAGCAGTGGAACCTGTGAGATTTGAATTCCTGGCTCTCGTGCCCCTGGCATTAAACCAAGGTGGTCTTTCCTTCCTTTTACATTTTGGGCTTTTTTTCTGAATCCAAGAATCAAGATATCTGCTACTTTGTTAGTTTCTGATGATTAAGGGAGCTACATGTTCTGGAAAGCCTCGAAGTGTAAGTCTTGTTTCACGGGAAGAGAGAGGTGAGGGGAGGATGGTGATCAATAGGCTTCCTACACAGAGAGACCGACATCGCGTGAGAATGCAGGGTATTGTATCCTAATCTTTGGAAAAGTTGATATAATCACAGAATCATGGGAATCATAGAAGCATTTAGGTTAGAGAAGACCTCTGAAAACATCGAGTCCGACCACTAATCCAGCACTGCCAAGTCATTATGAACAGAGGGAGGAGAAATGGGCATTCCTAAATATTCCTCTGAGTCCCCTTGGATATCAGTGAGGAGAAATTCTGTCAAAATGAGCCCTTTTTGAAGCCAGCACCACAGGGGAGAGGCACTGCTGGGAGGGCTCCTCTGCTGCACTCACCACTGCAGTGGCTGATCGACAAGATGCAGATGTCAGGTGGATCTAAATTTGCCTTTTCTTGGGTTTAAGCTTTTCTTGTGTACCCTGCAGTCTTGTTCTGTAAAGGGCTTCCCCACTGGGCTCACTGGGATAAAGCCTGCTGTCTGTTTTAATCCTGGTTGCTGCTTGGAGTAGGAGACCCTGATTCATCCAGATAGAGGGGTCAAGGGATCAGTTGGTTTTTGTTTCCTCTGTGCTGTACGAGTCAGTCAGAAGGCAGGTATGGTCCCGTGCCAGAAAAGGGGATAAATCCCCTAAAGCAGGCAGTGCTCTGTGCAGACTCACTCAGCTGTGGGAAAGCCCCTGTGCCATAAATGCCTCTTCCTTTCTTTCAGTACAAGTATTTTTGTCTGTGTTTCACTTGGTGTTTGTCTTCTCCCTAATTTCACTCAGGTAAAATCCACTCTGCTTTCCCTGGCTCCATTTGACTGACACCACCCTTGGGAGGGAGGTGTGTGGGAAGCAAATCCAGGTCTTGGAGGCAGCAGGGTATAAAGCCCATCTATGCTACACCTGGCTCCTGGTGTAAATCACACAGGTAGAGCATGACCTGACAAGGACCACAATCCACTGACGACGACCACACTTCACTTTTTGCCCCATCGAGATTTCTACAAAGACTTTTCCCAAAGGAAAAATGTAAAATAAATTGCAATGAAATACAAAATCATAGGTAAACCTGGGTTGGAAGAAACCTCTGGAGATGTCGAGTCTCACTGCTGCTCAGAGCAGGGCTCACTTCCAAGTCAGGCTCAGGGATCTCTCCAATGAGGTACCCAAAATCCCCAAACTTAGTTTTTAAACACATTGGTTCCCTGTGGCACTGATAGGAACTCTTTGAATCTCTTTTCCTTAAATAATGTAGAATACATTGGAGTCCTTCCCAATTTGGATCAGAAGAGATGTGCTAGCATGGTAAGAGACAATGTGGGTTTCATTCATTACTGCTGGTTCTTTCCGCCTCTCTGTAGGGGAATTTCAAGATTTATGCCTTTTATGGAATACTGAAAGACTTGGAATTCTTGTGGAGCACCTGCACACATATCCAAACTTTAATTCGAGCCCTGTAAGGATTACATGGTTTTGCAGTCCAGCTGAATTTTATCCTCACGTCTACCAGAGATTCCCAGGCTGCTGTGCAGGAGCCACCGTCCTCAGGGCATGAGTTGTGTCTGTGCATCTCGCCAGCACCCTGAATTTTTTCATGTGGGTGCAAAGAAAGGTCTGTGGGGTCTGTCTGCCATTCAGCCACTGATGTTGGCAGCTGCAGGTATTTGGGGAATATTATTCTGTCCATCCTTTGCATGCTTTACCCAGCTTTTTCAAAGATTTCAAATGACACTGAATAAAGCCTTTGTTAAGTCTGTCAAACACCTTCTGTACCTGTTCTCGGAGTCAAAAGGAAGTGGAACTCTTTTAGACATGAAATTTCAGTCTTTTACAGACTAGAACTTGTTTTGTTGTGGTTTTTTTTTCTGGGAAGAAACTCAAGATTCAGTCAAGTGCTCCCATCAGCTTATTTGGAAAGAGAGTGTCTGGCTTGCCTTCCACCTAAAAAAAGAACACAAGACAAAAATTACACACGCTGAAGCATTTCAGCTGCAGGTGTCTTTAGCTTAATCTCTCTACCTCTGTTCTCATTAGAGGCTAAACTACCTTAGCACTGACAATAATCTCTTCCTTTCCTTTTCATGCCTCAGGATGTAAAGCAGCACTTATTGACAAACAAGCAATACCCAGAAAACTCAATTTCTGAGCAAAAGGAAATTCTTTATTACCATTTCTCTGATAAATAAACATGAAATGATTCATCCCCTTCCTGCTACCATAGCTCACAAAAATGCTGCTATGCAAAGGGTGCTGACACAGCAGCTCAGTACAGGCTGGACTAGAAAAATAGGAGAGTGGATGGATGAAAAGATTGTTTAGAAATGCAAAGTGGTGAGCAAAGAGCGTAAAAATCTTTTCCTTAAAGTGCTGGAAGGAAATGTCTCTAAGTGCATGGGTAGCTTCAGCTCTGCTAAGAGGAATAAGTGGTGGAATTTTAGAGGAGTGTCTTTACACTTCTACGAGATGTTTTCCTGGGTAATCCACAGGCTGAGTCCACCCACTTTGCCACCTTCTCTGCAGTGTCCATGGAAACACTGGGGTAAAAGCTAGAAATGAATTTTATGGACCCAAAAAGCCGAATTGTTTTTACTGACAATGAGGGATCCCCTGCTAACTTCATCCAACCCTTCAGGTGAGAGGTTCCAATCCCGACACAGGACGTGCAGCCTGGAAAAGGCTGAGCCACCCTGATCTAAGGCAGTGTGAGCAAGGCTGTTATTTCTGTGTAAAAGAAGCTGTGAGCTAAAGAAATCTGATGCAGAGCACTGCTGTGGGAAGGGACTTGACTGATAGTCAGCAGGGCCAGAGAAAATAAGACAAGCAATCCTGAGTGAGCCACAGTAGGCCCTGCCAGCACGTGTTTTAATTAGGTACTGCCCGAGTGAGGCATTATTCTGTAAAATTTCACACTCTTTGAAACTGCTGAGGCTGATTTCTGCAATATTTAGAGGAGTATTAACATGAGTGACTAACAGGTCCTCCGGGCTCTCCCGCCTGGAAGAGCTCTTGTGCACAATAAGGCAGCACACACAGCTTTGATTCACACTCTGGAAGCCAGATGTTCATCACAGGGAAGTGTTGCCAAAGGTGGCACTAATTAATTGCTGCGAACAAGACGGGCTTCAGAAATCAAACGCTCTCATGCCTAAAGCTGGTGCCTCTCAGTGAGGATTTAAGGGTGTCGGGCCAGAGCATCACTCACTGTAAATTGACATAATCCTGTGGCAACGAGGAACAGCAAAGTGCATGGCAAGTTGTAACATCCACAGGGTGATTTCTTCTCTTGTTAAAGACTGGCTGGAACTGGTGTCACCTAATTTCAGCTATCTACAATTCCCATCTGAACTCACTGTTTTCAGCTTCTTTCACAGGCGAGGGCAGAAACAGACTGGGATGCGAGTCCTCAGATGGGCCACAGACACTGAGTTTAGGGTGTGGTGAAGTGAAGCTGGGCTGCTCTGACTGTGTTGCTGCAGGGGAAATGGAGAAACCAGATCACTTGTAGGCACTTTATAAATAATGACTTTTATTTAGCCCAGTCCTACCTGTGAGGGTAATTTGTTGAGCCAGAAGATGTCTTAGGAACTGGCATCTCATTTCCTAGGTCCTTGTTAAAAGTTTAGGGTCCCATCTTGTGAACGTCTTATGCAGAGGCTGAAATGCAAACAGGAACCCCTGCTCACTATTCTGTCTGTGTGCTTGCATTTATTTCTATTTATCAACATAATTTCTAGACCTGCTGTTTACCACACGGAGCTTTGTGCTGCTGCTGGCTCCAGTGACTCGCAGCACTGAGATGGCTGAAGGGCAAGAAGGAAAAGGAAAAAAATCATGATGTCAAGCAAGGCCCTTGTTTCTCCTTTCTGCCACAAGACAAATAAGTTATTTGTTTATTTATCATCTTGGCAGCAAGATTTTGCGAGCAGTTTATATACCAATGGAAACACTGCAAAAGCAAACTCTACGGTCACATCCAGGATAAGTGTTTTATCTCTGTGTCCAACCTGAGAGTCTTAAATCACAAGGATGCCTAATTCTAATTTATTTAGAACATATAGCACTGGCACAGGCAGCCCAGAGAGGCTGCTCCATCCCTGGAAGTGTCCAAGGCCAGGCTGGACGGGGCTTGGAGCAATCTGATTTAGTGGAAGGTGTCCCTGCCCATGGCAGGGGTTGGAATGAGATGATCTTTAAGGTCCTGTCAAACCCAAACCATTCTGGGGTTCTGGGATATTTAGTTTTGAGTCTGAAGTAACACACAAATGCATTTGCTTCCATGCTTTGAGTCACTTCAGGCACTCAGAATGGAAAAAAACTGCAGCAAGCACAATCCAAAATAGAAGGCAGCTATTCCTGGGGAAAGAGGGATGCTTTTCTTCAGGGATGACACAGCACCATTAGGCTGGAGATGAAGAGAGATAAATTATGTTGACAGCTGAATTCTAGGCAAGAGGATGTAGAAAATCCCCATTTCATGCATTCTTCCACTCGTTAAGCCTGGTTCTCCTGTGTGTACCTCCAGTGTGGATTCACTGAAACACACGTGGCTGCAGAGTGTAAAATTGGAGCATTATTGCTGTGACTGACAAAGGAATATTTGTAAAACTGCTTCTGATTCATTCACCTGCCAACTGCTGAGTCAAATTTCCAGTCCTCTCCACCAACACTGACAGTGTCAGGCAAGAATGGCAAGAAATACCATGAACCTTTTTGTTTGTTTGCTGTGCTGTGAGCTTCCAGAGAGCCTGCAAACAGTTCTTGGGGAAAAAGAGGAAAAGAAGTGATTTTCAAACCTTTCACTAGAAAAGGTAAGCGAGCAGCATTGTCAGATGATGGCAAGAAATAAAACCAACATTGCACTGGCAAAAAAAAGTTTTTCCAAGGAAAATCCTGACGTGCTGAGTGATAACCCCACACAAGGAAATCCTAAAGCAACTTGGCAGATCTGGGGCCAGAAATTGCTGACAGCTCAGCTGCTAAAATAATTGAGACCTCAAGGAATTCAGAGCAGCCTGTCAAGGGGAGGATCCTCCCAAAACTTTGTCTGGTGAAGCTGCACTTCAGCAGGGAAGTTTCTGAGGCAATGATGAAGCTTGTCAGAAATGAGAGTGAGCCCCAAGGGACATCTTTATTTGGCAGAAAAGTACTTGTTTGGTTTCACTGGGTTCACTAGATCTCCACTGATTATGATATGAGCTCAGCATTAAAATATCGAGACACCTACAGTTACTTATCTCAGCCCACAAGAGAAATCCTGTCCACAGTAACAGTTAAACTGCAGGACTAGATCGGGTGTCTGAGCCTCAGGACAGAATGAAAGCTACTCAAGCTTGTAAGGGGACATGGCAAGCTGCAGATGAATAACTTATTGGAGCCCAAAAATTCAGACAGAATAACTGAATCAGAAAGATCCAGAGAGGAAGGGAAATGGGAGACGAGAGGAATAAGTTCTATGAATTTCTTTGCAAAGCAGTAAATCTCCCAGTTTTGCTTTACGTTCCCAAAAGCATTGTAATAAAAGTTCTTTTTATTGAGGCCTTAACAGTAACCTATAAATGATTTCAAGCTAAAAGGACTGGGGGTTTAGCCCTTAAATTGTGTTATTTATTTTATCTTTAAGACTGCTGGTATAAAAAGAAATCACCCTTTGGAGAGTGAGCACTGTATGAAGACATTGCCCGTCAAGTGAGAAAACAAACATAAAATTTAGGAAAGAATCTTAAAAACTACGTCCTGAAGAAAGAACTTCAGCAGAAAATACATGATTTAAGTGTAATCACAGCGGATTAAAGCTGCATGCAGAAATTGTGGGTCTCGGTCCTCATTTGATTGTCTAGTGCCAGATCTCATTCAGTGTGGTAAAAAACAGATGAACACTGCAATCTAAATGCAAAATGCAGAGGACATTTCATTAAAAGAGTGAAAGAGGGAGGCTGAATCAGGCGTTTCTCTCTGTTATTTGGAAATCCGAGGTTTATTTCTACAGAAGTAACTTGAAAGTTATTGGGAAATAATCAAGTTTTACCAAGAATCCACCAAAATGTCAGATCTACGTAGAGGTGTGGCTCTACTTACTCAGTGTGGCTCGAACCTCTGAACCCAAATTACGTGATTCCTCCCATGACACATTTTCCTCCTCCCCCATTTTTAAGGTGAAAGACCTCTCCGTAATACATTTCACCATATTTTTAAAATTTATCTCTGAAACTGCTTTGCCAGGGAACTTCAAATGGTGTCCAGGTTGCCAGTTGTCCTTCACAGCCTGGAGCAAGGCACCTGAAAGCCCCAGGTACCCAGATCAGCATCCCCAGATGTGGCAGTTTTGCTGTCCCACAGCTGGCTGGGGAAAGGGGAACATCTGGCAGGGCCTGCAGCCACCAGAACAATTCTCCCAGCCCACATGGGCTCGGTGCTCGCTGAGGTTTGTGGTGCCCTTGGGAAGTGAAGAATCCCAATTGCATCTCCCTGGCAATAGGATGTGCCAAGCACTGAGCACCAGGAAAAGCCCCGTGTTATTCCATGAGAATACAGCGGCCACATGAGTTCCACAGGAAAGAAAGCCAGAAAATCTATTTTATGCTGAAGGGGTGCTGCTTTCAGCTCATTTTCCTTCCTTCTCCCCACTCCCAAGGTTTATACTGCACCCCAGAGACTTCACTATTAGGAACCGTTTCAGACAATGGAACTTTCTTTAAATATCACCATTTTTTCCTCCACTCCACTTACATCCCTCCTTCCAGGGCAATTTCAAGTGCTGACCTACTGAAGAGGAAGAAGCTCTGTGCCTTTGCTTTGTCAGAGTAATCTCTGTTTTCCTGAGCCGCGCTCGTTACCAGCTCTGACCCACCATTATTTCAGGAACCCATCACATTCATTATTAATAAGAACCCTCCAGCTAACTTTCCTCCCTTGCAGAAATTATTCTGGTTTCAAATGTCATCGCGGCATTCACTCATCCTGCAAGAAGCAGGGGGAACTCCTCACATTCCTTCTCCCAGCCTGGCCTTTTCCAGGTCTGGCACACCCAGATCAATTCCCCAGCCACCCTGAAACAGGTGAAACCGATGCAGTCAGGAGGGAACAGGGCAGCACAACACTTCCAGAGAATTGTGGCTGTTCTGAGCTGTCACGTCTCTGAAAGAGGTCTAGCTTTGTTAGTTTAGGGGATGAATAAAACATCTGATACGTAATTAAAATTGGATGTACTCAGATCCTGTACAAGAGGCCTAAAACTTATCCAAGATCCAAATGGGAACCCAATTTGTCCCCAAATGGGGACCCATAGGAGAGGGCTCTGGAACTCACCTGGAGGGACGTATTTGATATTTTCTGATATTTCCCTTTAACTGAGAGACATCTCATCCCTCTGTGAGGTCCTCCAACGTTTCAGAGAGACAAAGCTGGCACTTGATTCAGCTCGATTTCACCCTTTGGTTCCTCATGTCTTGTGTGATGTTTGTGGTGGTTATTACAACTGCTTTTCAAGTTATTTCACTGTATTGCAGAAATCCCTCAGGGTTATGGACACAGCAAAGACCTTGCTGTGTTAGATGTGACACCAAGAGCTGGCTGTCCCCTTCTTCCAGAGAGGATTCCTTCTGTACAGCTTCACCACTGAGAGCAGTGGGAATACTCAGACTTGAAGTTCTTTCAGGAGCTTTAAAGAGGAATAAAAATCACCACCAAACAAGCAAAGGGGGTTATCCTTGTATGGGCATGACTGCAAGCCCCGTCTGAAAGTCATCTGGGCAAGAACTGAGCAACTGGATCCTTGCCATGATCCCATGTGGAGACTCACTCCATCCAGCTGATCAGGATTGACTTCTCCTGCATTCCTGAGTCTCTGAGTATTGATCTCAGGGCTCTTGGTGTGTTTCCTGAAGGAACAAGGCTTACGTTTCTCATGCCATATGCACACGTGGGTGTGTGGGTATCTGTGTCTGTCCGTCTCTGTTTCCACGTTAACCTTGACCGATCTCACCCATAAATCCGGCCAGTAGGATTAATGATCCTACAAGTTTGATCAAAGGGCACGACTGGGAGAAGAACGAACGAAGGAAAAGCCACAACATGAGCTCTGCCTTAAAGGACCTCCAGAGTATCCAAAGGGGACTGACCGTATAAGCAACCCAGACAACAAAAATCTTTGGTTGGACTTTGCAACCCGGCTGCAAGGGGAAAAGCCCCGGGCACGAGACTGCAGGAATGATTTGTTTAATCCTTAGATAGTCACAATTTGAGGTTGTTTTGCTCTGCTTCAGTACAACTTTTAGGACTACAAGGCTCTGGAGAGTGCAATAAACACAGATAAATCATAACATAAAGTCATGGAAAACCTTCCTGGTTCCAGGGCACTTGATGTCCGTGCAGATGCAGCTCCAGGCCTCCTTTACCAATTCCCATGAGCTCATGGAATCCTGTTGCATGTGAGTTTCCAGTCCCGGAGGTGGATGTTTAAATGTAATAAAAATTTGGGCTGGATTTATTCCTCCCTTTTGCATTTTCATGAACGAACTCATATTAATTGGAAGCATGCAACTTTGGGATATGACTTTGTTTTCTTTTAATAATGAAAGGAAAAAAATGCTGGTGTGCAGCAGGCTGAAAAGGGAAAACTAGGCAAGCTTAAATATTTAAATGTATTCAAACTGTTGAATAACCAGAGGAAAAGGGAAAATAATGCTGCTTTGTGAAAACTTTTGCCAGTCTCTTAGGATTCCAAGTTTTCTAGTGTCTATAAGTGCCCATCTCCTTGCTGTGATGTTCATGATGTACCAAATGGAATTCCTGAAGGAAATTAGGAATGTCAGCATCCCTGTAAATGGTTCAGAGAGGGTCAGAAGCTGTTTTATGCCTTTCTGAGCGAATGACAAAAAGCAAAATAATTCAGCAAGACCACAAAAGATGTCGTCCAGGTATTTCTGCATCTTGCTAAGCTGTTGAAAACCCTGAGAATTTCTTGGAACTCTTTCCTCTGTGCCACTGTGACCTTAATTGCAATTGATTTTGATTAAAAAAAACCTCCAACAAACAAGGAGGGTGGTGGAAAAACGCTGTCTTGGGGAGGAAAAGGCCCCATCTCCCTGAAGGAAACAACTGGCCACAGGTGACAGACATGGACAGTGCTCCCTGTGGAAATCCAGCTGGGATGGGAAGGAGCTGGTCCTGTCTGCTCCGGCCCCAGAACTGTGACTGAGGGCTGTGTGCCTCAGGACACAGCTGGGCTTTTGGGGACAGTCCCAGCTGCGGCTGGGGGAAGGTCCTGACTGTGATTCACACACAGCTGGCTGTTCTCTGGGCAGATGGGCTGGAGCAGAGGGGAAAATAATCTTATTGGGCTCATTGCTGGCACTGGAAAAACCAGAGTTTGGCCTGATGCCCACACCAAACAATGCCACAGACACGTCCATTGTATGGAGAGGCCCAAGTGGATGTGGAGGGCAGAGAGTGATAACTCTGTTAGACCCAGGAACTGGGCCCCAACAGGGTCAGGCATCCAAATCTAAAGGATTCCCATTCCCAGAGCATCAACATCCACCCCAGAGCAAACAGAGGGCCGGGGTGACCTTGTTTTGCCTTTGCTTGCACAGGGGTCTGGCCTGGCCAGTATCTGTAGATAAAAGCAGGATAAATGTCTTTTGTTTTCAGACACCAAGTGCACAAGGAGCAGCAAAAAAAGGCAGGTTTTGGGTTGCCTGGCTAGAAGTGTGTACATGCACTGGGGAGTCCTAAAAGGCCTGGTGCTGGGGAAAAAAGCGCTTCCCATGGCAGCTGGGGAACAGCAAAGGAGATGCCCCACAGCCTTGGGGACTTCAGGAAAGGTGTGCTGATGAATTTGGTGACCAATAAGCCAGAACTTTTTTGCCTTGGGGTACAGAGGAAGATGGGGGAGATTTGCTTCTCATTATTTTGGAGGTGGAGATCCTCATCACACCTGGTAATGTTGCATTGTGGGCTTGGGGGGTGTCCCCTTACTCCTGGAGGATGGGCAGGCAGTTCAGAGTGCACAGTGTCAGGGAGGATTCTCCCTTTTCTTCCCAGGCTTATAGGGGGTCACAGAATCATACAAAGACTTGGGTTGGAAAGGACCTTAAAAATCATCTCATTCCAACCCCCTGCCATGGGCAGGGACACCTTCCACTATCCCAGGTTGCTCCAACCCTCGTCCAACCTGGCCTTGGACACTTCCAGGGATGGGGCAGCCACAGCTTCTCTGGGCAACCTGTGCCAGTGCCTCACCACCCTCAGAGGGAAGAATTTCTTCCTAGTATCTAACCTAAACTTTCAGCTTAGAAAGTGTCCTATCACTGTGTGCTCAAGCAAAGAGCTGCTCTCCCTCTTTTCATAAAACACCTCTAATGCAGTGTGCACACAATGCAGTTTGTACACGGGCAGTGGGGGAAGCCTGTTGCTCCTGAAAGTTTAAGGGCAACGGAGTTAACATTTTACCTAATTCCTGGCAGGATGGAGTGGTGGTGAAGGGATTATTAATGCTCCTGGGGGGCTGTGGAAGGTGTGTGTGCATTGCACCTAATTTTGGACAATGATCCCAACTGCACCCAGAGCCTGGGCAGGGAGAATCCTCTTGTTCCTGGAAACTTTGGAGGCAGTGGAATTTCCAGTATATGGGAGGGTGGAGGAGGATCCCCGTTATTTCTGGAAGCTGGTGTGGAAGGCGTCCCCATTGCTTGGGGAAGAGGGATGTCCATCACTCTCAGTGCTTGGGGAGGGGGCTCCCCATCGCTCCTGGACGTGTGCGGGCGGTGCGGTCCCGCTTCCACGCAGCGCCCGATGGAGGTGGGAATCCCTCTTGCGCCCGGAGCAGGGGCAGAGGAGGGTCCCCCTCGCTGCTGGAGGCTGTGAGGGTCGCGCTCCCCCGGGGGCCCCCCGCCGCCTCCATCCCCGAGGCATCCTGGGCGGAGGGCGGGCTCGGCTCCCCCTTCTCCCTCCCTCCCTGCCGGGGGTTTGCCCTGGGACGCGCCGGCGGCGCCGGGCTCGGCTCCGGGACGGCGGGCAGGGGTCAAGGGCAGCAGGCGGGGGGCGATGCCGGCGCCGAGGCAGCGCCGAGGGTCCGGCTGAGC